>WBMW01004750.1:0-139180 GCA_013396635.1 Penelope pileata | reverse complement strand
GGCGGCGTTCCCGGGGCGGGGGGTGCTCGGTTCTCCCTGAACTCATTGCAGCTCACCTCCCGTGCTCGGGCCGCGAGGTGGTAATGCCGCGGCACCATTAGTACAGCGCTGTCTTGTTGTGCTCCGCTGTGTCAGGCGTTGGCTGCTCATGGCTTATTGGTTTTGTGACACCGTTTCATCCAGGACTCAATGATCTTATCTTTGATTTCTGTGGAGAAACCTGAATACGCTCCCTGTAACGCTTTGCTCTGCATTGTGGTTAATTCTGTTTTCCACTTTAGTCAAAATGGTTTGGAGAATCTTCAGAAAGTTTCTAATTTATAATTTAGGTGGTTACTGAACGCAGGCCTGGTAGTGCTGTGCCTGGACTCCCATGAGAGTGTCGTCCAGCGTGGTCCCTGCACCCTTCTGGGCGTCCTCTGAGGTGTATAACATGACGTTCATTGTACAAATCCCTGTTACATTTGAAAAGAAGTAGCAAAGAATGATACATGAATCGGGACAAGCTATCAAGCCCATAAGTGAGACTGGGGCAAAAAAAGTGGGAGGAGAGGCCTGTGGGAAGTCACCAGTTCAAATTACCCATGTTCAGGGAAGTGAAGGATTTCCTAAGTTCTGCTATGCCTTAGGGACAGTCGTAACTGTTTAAAACTTATTAGACTAGCAGTAAGCATCTTTCCCTATGTCAGCTGTCTCATATTGTCTCCGTTAAATACCTGCTTTATTGATTGCGAATAAGTATACTGAGTCCAGGATTTGTCAGAGTGCTCCTGCTTGACTGGTTGGAAATTCAGGGTGAATAAAGACGTATTCACACTTCTGTAATAGCTATCTCACTGTCCAAGAGACAGCCGCGCTACTTTTTGTGCGGTTGTTTTTCTAATAGAAATATGATAAAGCCTGTATTTCCTGCAGGGGTGCATGTTTTGCACCTTGCAGTTTGGTCTTTTCCCAGAGGGGGGAGGTGTCTGCTGGGTATACGCGTCTGAAAGGCAGAAAATGCACAAAGGGAATCACTGAAAGTGTGCAAAGTGAACTTAAAAATAAAAAAAAAAAAAAAAAAAAAAAAAAAAAAGACAACTGTAGTGGGTATTTCTGGGAGTCAAATCCAGGCAGAAAGTATATTTTGTGCAACTGTGAGATTTTCTTTGTTCTTAATATAGCAAGGATAAAGTCTGTGGATTTTCAGAAGACGGTGAGTTGCCTGTGGAAGATATAGAGAATGCTAATGTCAGATTCACACCAGATACCTGGCATTATCCTTCAAAACACCATCTGTCAAGCTTTCTAGAGATACATTTTAGAGTCTAACATATTGAAACAGTTTCACTGAAGTAAGAATATAAGTAGTTAAGGAAACAAAAATGAATGCGTTGGATGCTGCTGGATGTAAATAGAAGGGAAATGTGTAGAACTAGCAGAATTTCTTTTGGATACCGGAAGAAAATGGGTGCTGCCATCTGCAATACTGTGTTTCTAGGTTATGTTGGCAGTGAAGTGATGCTTCCAGGCTGAATTTCTGTTCTTTAAAAAGTAGTACATGGGTACCTACGTACATAACAGTTGCAGCCAGGTGTTGCTTTTGTGGTATACCAAGCTGTTTTGATTGCCGATAGACTTTGTTTAAAATGTGGAAGTATATCATTGAAGGTTTTGGCTTTCAGAGTCGAGAGCCTCCAGCTTTCACTCTGACTTGAAAGTGCTGTGATTTTTTCACTTCAGCCTGAGGCTGAGAGGATGCCTGCTGCTATGTGAAGCCAGAGAAGGGTACACAGCATTGCAGAAATATTTTCAACTTATGACGCTGAATTTACTTGTAAAGGGAAGACCCCATTTGTTCTTTCCCCATAATATCTTTATTTGCTTTGTTTTGTTGTGCTTATTTTAGAAACAAATTAGTGATGTTTTCAATACCTAGACCTGTGTCCTGCAGGTTGACCTGTGCCAGGTGCATACTTGAATGAGCTGATATTTACCCCTCACCACTGAAAGATGTATAGTAATTATTTAATTTAGACCTTATTTGGATTAGAGTGTCCATTGTTCAATATGCAGAGAATTTACATATTTATCAGACAATGCAAAGAAAAGCGAGGAATGGTATTGGCACTTCTAGCAGATAAAGTGTAAAGTCATAAAACACAACTCTGAAAATCAGAGGTGTTCTGTGGTAGATGCTGAAAATGGCCCCTGTCTCTAAATGACTAAGTTAATGGCTTAATCTGAAGATACTTTATTCTCCCCTGGGTCATTACCTGTTTTATATAGAAATAGCTCCTGTGTGATTATTTCATCATTAGTAGAAAAGTGGAAAAGCCATTTAGAAGTCTTCCATTAGGAGAACTTGTGAAGTGTGAATGGATGGTGATCATTTACCTTGGTTTGTATTAGTGTATGTGAATTTCTGCAAAATGCAATGAACACTTATACTGATAGCATAATCTAGTCAGCAATAAAAACAAGAGACCTCTTCTAATGATAGCTGCTGGTTTAAAGAATAGCAAATCTGTGCTCTTTGAAGAGGGTTTTCCTGTATTAACTGTACTATTTTGTTTAATAGGCTGTTGCACTTATATCTGAAAGATAGAAGATTAACGTTGTTTCATGGATAGTTTTAAACAGTGTTATAAACTGGTTACAGTTGGTTATTTTCTTAGGTGAGATTGTGCTGCTTCTGGTAATGAGATGCATCCTCACACCCTGGATTGGGGTAATACCTGGTCAGATGAAAAATGTCGAAGTGCAGAGTGTTTTTGTGCAGTACTTTTTGTGCGTAAATTATGTTGCAGCACAATCTCAAGCTCCAGCCAGAGCTCGGAGCCTTGCTGGCCTGATGCTATATCCTCTCCTAGTCCCTGATGAGTGAGTGACATAACTTCTGCATGTACTTAATTGTTTATTGCTTCACATAAAGTATCTATGGTTTTGTATGTAAAACAAGTGTCTAACTTGAGCTATGAAGATGTGAGAGACGTAGGATCTAGATTTCTACTGTGACTTTTTGGTAATTCAAAGCTTCTGTCTTATATTAGCGTTAGTTTAATATCTCCAGGTGTTAATTTTCTGTATATTGCTTGAGACAAGTTTTACATTTGTATATGTGGCTTTGGAATATCTTGCATAATATTAAAGCCATCTCTGTTTTCTAATACAAACACAAAGGCAAAAGCTTTATTGGAAAGAGCTGGCCAAAGTAAGAGCATCTCTCCCCATGGAAATATCAGCATTACTTGGGTAATGAGGTAGCTAATTTCTCTCTATATAATGACAGTACAATTGACCTCAGATTTGCATTTGGCATTCTGAAGGCAGAGAGTCAGGCCTTTAACTTTAATCTTGAGTGAAGTCCCTAGATGATAATATGTGGCATAGTATGAGTTTGTTAAACCTCCAGTCATGTCAATTAGATTTCTGTAGCTCGGCGTCATAAAGCTCCTTGTAGGACAGGGCATGACTATCTAAAAGGTATGTAATTACTTTGCCTTGGCACTCAGCAGGTATTAGTATTGCCTTTTCTACAAGCCTGTAACAATTGTTCTAGCTGATTTGAAAAGTGTTGAGGTAATGCAAATTCATTTTGTCTTACGTTCAGGGTTTCTACTAATATTTTGGCTCATGTTGAGGTTTACATTTTATGGATTCCTGGAGATTTGTTTGCTTTTCGTATAGGAAGGCAGTTTTACTTCATAACTGTTCCTATTAAAAACCTAGGGGCAGGAATGAGATCATTACACGTGAATTAATTTGTCTTGGTGGTGTAGAAAATGAAGGTTGTATCCTTAGCCCAAGATGTGAAAGGCTATCTGCCAAACCTTTGATTTACTGAGATCAGGCCTCTGATACTTATTTACTTTTCCATAATAAACTACTTGTTTAGACAGAGAAAACTAATACATTTGTAAATATTTTTCACAAGTCTTTGAATTAAAACAAGATTAATTTAAAATGTTAATATAAACTCATACATTAATATTAATCTGTGAGTAGTCAGTTTTCTGTTTTGTTTCTTTTTTCCTGATGTTTACATCAGTTGAGAAGAAATCTATGTTCACAGAATAGTTGGTATTAATCATCATTTACTTTGCTGTCCTACAAAATGCAGCGTGAATAACTGGAAGGTTGACTTGGGAAATGTGCTGATGCTTAGAACATGTATTTTAGAAATGTGAGTTTCATTAAAAGCTAGATTTATATAACTATCATTTGGATCTTATTCAATAAAAAGGGATAATATCAGTGTAAACCACAAGGTACTTATTATTTCTGTAAAGCAGCAATGTGCCAGGTATCACAAACACAATTCAAAGCTGGCTAAACATTAAGTTTTAAGGGAATCTTCTTATTGCCAGCAGTGGGCTATCTGGCAGTCCTTACACAAATATGATATATTGACTGATGTGGCTAATATGCATGGAATAATGAAAAAAGGATATTCCATCACTAGAATGTACTGCTGGCTTCAGGAATGAATGCATGTGTTCCAGTCTTGAAACTTTTTTTTTTTACAAAAGGTAAATAGTTTGTTGTGGTGTGATCTCATAATGTGTGTTCGTAATCTTAAGGAAGTGCTTTTGCCTTGCAAAATGTCATGCAGATGAACCCCAGGAGATAACTGGATTTAGGGAAAACAAAATAGCATAAAATGTTAGATTGAGTATGATAAAGCAACCTCTGCCATTTTATCTTGACCCTAAGTTGTTAGTCACAAAATCTGGGCTTCCTTAAGGGGAAAAAAAAAGGATGTGATTTAAAAAAAAAAAAAAAAAAAAAATCTGTTCCTTTCAGAGATCTGAAGCGATTTACAACCATTTGATCTATGATCTTCAAAAACGTCCTTTGAAAAGCAGTAAATTCTCTTCCAGAGAAGAAACAATGCAAATGCGATAACTGAAGGCTAGATTCTGATACCCTAATGTGAAAAGGAGTGCTTCCCTCTTGAAACAGCACTATTTGAATCAATGGAGCTGCTTAAGGCGTAGTTCAGTGTGAGTAGCAGAATTGAGCACTAACTGTTTAAGAGAAGGTTAAAGACATTTGCTGAGGCTTATCTGGATAGCCATAGCCTCATCAACAATCCAGCAATGTTTTTTGGCAGCATTAATATTTTGCTTGGAGAAGAGTGGCTTTATTTTCTGTGGGAGTTCTTTTAGGGAATTTATTTCATCCTTTAGATCTGAGTGCGTTAATTCAGGGAGCACCTATTGTATTATCCGTTTCTCTTCTTCTATGCCTCAAAATAGATACTTTTAAAGCTTAAGAAATGGGTAAATTGATTATATCAGCAGCTGGTATCAAGAGAAGGTGGAATGGTTGGACAGCTAGATAGAAAAACTAAGTCAACTGTTAACTTCCCAAACATTCAATACCTGCCTAATGTGTGGAATAGAGTGGCCATCTATAACCAGGAGGTGGCACGATTGGGCTCTGCATGCCAAAACAGCCTCAGATCTCAGCACTTTCTGGAAAGGGGCCATCTGGCCCATCAGGTGTCTCCTGTCCTTGTGCACTGGATGCGTGCTTTTCCTGTTTCAGCAGTATGCAGACGATATACACTGGTGACCAGATTTGCTACAACAGTCCAGTCTACAAAATCTGACACGATCAGTAGTGACCAGTGCATAAGACTCCTAAGAAAGCCTAACACATATATGTAAAAAGAAACACATACCTAGCCCACCAAACAGTGCTGTAAAAAGTAGAGCAGTTTCTTCATTGTATCTGAGGAGAGACTAGTTTCAGGCTCAAAGTACAAGCTGTTGGGTTTTATTTCAGAATGCATAGATGTCACTGCTGTTGTGTGATTCCTGTCCCATCTTCAGTAAAATAGGAACACATCATGCCTGCCTGCACACAGCAGCTGGACCTTGGACTAGAGGCACTCACTGCCTCAATGAAAAGATGTTTCCCTGACCTGCGAGTCACTGCAGTTGTCCTGCATTTCAGTTCAGGGTGAGTGTGCCTTCCTTAAAACAAGCATTTCATAACTTTTTCAATTCAAATCTTTGCTTCAACAAACTACTGAATGTGAAGTGAAAAAATACCAGGAACCTCACAGCTGGCTTCAGTATATACATTTCTCTTAAGTACTGTTGAGAGAGGATTTGAAGCATTAACAGAGAGTGTGTGTGTCAGGGAACAGGCTGGTTTGTGCACTGATCTTGTCTAAGCAGCATGAAGGTATGTGTTCATCTTTTGTTCCCATTGCACTTTTCAGCCCTTGGGTGGGTGTTGTACCAGAAGGTGTGACTTAGTGCTCTGTATCAGAATAAGTGAGGAGGTGGACAGCTCTTAAAGTGGTGTAAAATTTAATGGTCTTTGCCATATAAGCAAATAAAACTATAGAGGCTGACCAGAAAACTGTAAAACCTTGGCACAGGAGTGAAGATCTGAGGTGCATAGTAGATGAAGATTTTGTTTTTTTCTTTGTACTGCATATCTTTAATATCTTTCAAAACTTCCCTCTGGAAATAGAAAACTGATGCTGAATTTCAGTTTAATCTTTCAGACCTCAAAATGAAAACAGCTGCATAAGAAAATGTTATTACTACTTTTCATATGAAATTATTCTTTTTAAATTTTCAGGAAAAAATAATCATGGTTTTTACAGTCTTCTGTAAGTCCTATCACATCTTAGATTGCTGCTGGAACTGAGTACAGCTATTTCCTAATAACTAATAAAAAGTGGGAAGAAAAATTATCCAAGACTTTCAGCAAATTAAACATACAAAAAATACAAGCTAAACTTCCTAGAATAATTTCTCTGTTCTTAATTTCCAGGTTTTGCTGTTAAAATATAACTGTTTAGTTTGAGTACTGAAGAGTTTATCAAGAAATACTCAGGATAATGCTGACATGGTAATAGTGAAGAAAGATAATCTGCATTTAAATAAGATGACAAAAAGTTTTGATAGTCATATGGCTGCATAGAATACAACAGATGCTATGTTTAGAATTGTCAATTTATCTTCTTGTAGAGAACATTTCAATTTGTTCTTCTTGGGTTAGCAAGACACAGGGCAGGCCACTGCTGCCTTTGAATTTCACTGCACCCGCTGCAGCGTGCATCAATAGAACAAGAAACTGAGACTAGAGTAAAGCTTACACCTATGGATGTAAAGTTCAAAAGCTTTGAATTCTGGAAATTATGGCTTTTGAACAAAGTAATACTTCATGCTAGTCTGCAGATCTACATATAATCTGCATTTTTAATCTCTGCTTTGGATCTGAAAGGAAAATAATTCTACTATTTCCATTGCAGAAACTGTTTCGATTTGCAATTGGGTGAAGGCAGGAATGTCTTCAGCAAAAACAAAAATGAGGATCATAACTGGTAAACTTCTAGAGAGTAGTACTGGGGATGAGAGGAAAAAATGGTTCCCCTAGGAAGTGTGAGCACAGGAAAAAGAAAACAAATCCCACTTTGACAATAGCCCCTAGTTTAACTTTCTCAGGATTTCAATTATACGTTTTGCAAAGGTTTTTCAAATGCTTGAAGTTGAAAGAATCCGTCCTTATTCTGTGTATGTTTCAAAAATGGCTTTTTGATGTTGTTAAACTTAATTTCCTTCTTATCTCTTGCAGGGTAGATTTTTGTGGTCCATATTTCTGACCATCAGAAATTTGACTATCTGACCATCTTTCTGATATTTCTTATTGTTTCTGAGCAAATTTGTTTCTGGCATTTTTTCTTTAAGCTTACGGTAAGCACTTCTTGGTGCTGTCTGGGAATTGTGCCATGTATTCTCCATTGTCAGGGAGTGAACTCCATATCTGGAAAAGACTTGATTTTTTTTTTTTTTTTTCCCCAACATTCTTAGGACTGTGCTGATTTGCTGCAGCTATGAAGTGAGCTCTGTGACTTAATTTGCAACTAAAACAGATATTTTTCCCCCTATCTCTATTGAAATAAGCAGCACTAAACTCTTAAGTGACTTACTGACTTCTCTGTTGACATTTGGAGAGTACATTAAGGACTGGTAATGTGTTTTAGAACTGCAAGGGCCCTTTCTCTCTGTATTCAGATAGTTGTTCATCAGGAAAGCTGAGTTAATTTTGTATAAATAATGCTTACTGTTCTGGTGTATGCATTGTTCTGTAGAGCTGTCGATAGTTTTTGTTCCCAACAGATATGTTTGCAACGATTTCACTAATGTCTGTATGTTACCTAGCAGGTTTTACTGCGGCATTGTTTGAAAATCTGAAAGAACTTCCTTCTCATACTTGCAGATCAAGATAAATATATGAGCTGTATATCCGTGTTACATACCTATTTTTACAATCAAAGCCACCATTGGAAAGTAACCTTCTGTGCTCAATTCTGGTATTATTTGCATTCTTTTCTGATCCTTCACGCTCCTATTTAATGATAAGATCGTTCTGTCTCTGAAAATATGCTGTTGTGGAGTGTCCTGTAGCTTATTTTGCTTGTTAGGGCTCTTCCAAATGCTGTGTTGCTGTTGTTACTGGGGTGGCTGGATTGTTCTCTGTTTGCTGCAAATGGTATAGGCACCAACAGAGCAGGTTGCAAAATGCTCTAAAGAATGTTTTAATGATCAGTGGAAAAGCAAAGGCATCCCCAAGCAAGCAGGGAATGTCAGAAAAACAGGCGCTTATGTTACATTTTTGGTACTTTATGCAGAAGAAGGTTACCAGGTTATACAATAGTTTGTATACACAAACCATCTGTTCCAGTGTAAAAATATTCTTGCTGCCCCACAGTCTATGAATAACCTGAAATTATATGTCCTGTGCAAAGGAGCTGAGCTTTTCCATTGCTACCAAGATCTTGAGATAATGCTTTACAATAAGGAACCATTTATGCTGTCAGCTATGTGCTGCTTGTGGTGCGTGGAAGGAGATGTCTAATTAGAAAGTGGAAATGGAACCTCTTGATTAAAACACTGAACATGAGCTTGATTTGATTCTGCAACTGTATAAACACTCATAAATTCTGAGTTGTAAATTAAGTAGAAACTAATACCAACTTTTGGTTGCAGATTTCTTCTTGAGCATTTCCCTTTTTCCTTTTCATTGCCTTTAAAGGTTAATGAATAAATAGGGAAACAAAGGCAAAAGGTAGAGAAAATGAAGGAAAGGCAGAAAAAAGAGAACAGCAGTGGAAGATCAGAAGGGTAGTAGAGAAGGGAGCAGCAGTACAGGAAAAAATATAAAGACAAAAATCAATAAATTGAAGAACTAGATTCTGATTTAATTAGGTATAAAATGTTCAGCTATTTTAGTTCAATGAAACTGATGAAACCTAGAAATCACCAATCTCTGAACTTTGGTAAGGGCTTCTGGAAGCCTTCAATTAAGTTTTATTCAGTTAAAATGGACACACAAAAGTAGCTGCTAAGCATTTTCAGATGCTTATCCATTTATTTAAGAAATTTAAATAAGGTTCAAGTATTTGCGAAAAGCTTCTGTGAACAATTGTATTATTTGATACTGTTATATTTCATGTGTTTAGACACTGTGACTTCCATATATAATTATATTATGCAGTAATTAAACACAGCAATATTTTGCAGTGATGCTCCTAATTTCATTCTAAGCAGCAACTGAGCTTTTCCTTGTAACATTTACAGCCCTCTTGAAATACTATCAGTAGTATCTGTTTAGACTTTTAAAAAGGTAATACTGTTATGTTGAACGTTGCACTGTGGTGTATCAGTGCTGTGAGCTGCAAACTTGAAAGCCCTTCTATTTGCTCATCTCTGTAGCCTTCTCATTATAGTTAAGATTTGCCCTGATTCTGTTTCAGTGTTGCTCTTCCAGCTTGTTGCTTTTCATTGCCTTTCCCTGGCAACTCCTCCCACCTTGCTCTAAGCAGTTAATGTAACTAGAGAACTTCACACCCTCAGCCACTTTGATTCCGTTTTATACTCTTCTCCTGTCCCCAGAAGCTCAGTTAAGTTTTTTTAATTTGAATTTTTTTCCCATGGAAACTTCAGTTGGAAGTAAAAACTGGCACCTTTACTAGAGAGGGATGGCAGAAAGTGTTATGCAGAAGGCATTATGGTGAGAAGAAAGGAAATTGAACTTGTTAGCATATCTTTAGGGGAGAGGGGGACCAATTGTTAGGGAGTAACTTGGAAAGACAGAGCAGGACAACATAAAAGAGGTAAGAATGTGGTGTGGGACCATCTCGAATGTTTTGCAGAAGTCCCAGTAGACAAGATCAGTCACTCCATCGTGAAAGACCACCAGACTGGTCAGGAACGATCTGCCCTTGGTGTGTTGGATCACCTCCTTGTCTTGCATGTGCCTTAACATAGCTTCCAGGAGGATCTGTTCTGTGATTTTTGAACTTTTCAGACTTTTTTTCCCCCTTTAAAGGCCACAGCACTTGCATAAATAATACACTTCACTTAGTAAACACTCTACTCAGCCATACAACTAGACAAATAGTTCCTGGCTGTATATACTCTTTTCCTATTAAAGAAAATAATTAATACAATAGTGGAGTACTGCATTATCATATGGAAAAATCTTCACTTCTGTCTTTAATTATTCATGTCTGTAGGCCTTTGTGTGCCTCAGTTTGGAGTGGGTAATTCAGCATAACAACGCTAATGCTGCTTTGAAAAGATGCATTCCCAGGAGAATATGATCATACTGTGTGATTATATTGGAAAAAGTGTTCAGCTGATATCTGTAGCTGAGTAGAGAGCAGCAGCCTTCACAATTATACGAACAATAAATTTCCTTGAAGTGTTTAAAAAACACTTATCAATAACTTCAAATGAAATTTTTTTGAGATGGTACAATCAACTTCAAATTGAAAATATAAGGGCTGTATAAAGCAGTGAGTTAAAGAGGTCTTGACTGGCAATTCTGGGATTAGAATACTTTGAGGTGTTGTGAGCTGTTGACATGCCTGGTTAAAGAAAGCGGTTGCAATGACTATGGGTCACTTAAGTTTCAATGAAGGTTAATTTTCTCATTTTAATAAACATAGTTATTTAAAAATATTTATACACATTTCACAAACATTGGAAGTGCACATTCATATATTTTTGGAATGCTTTTCTGGATAGCTTTAGCTCTTGTAGAAGTATTCAGTAAAGATAATGTTCTTTCATTGGTCTAAAACAGAAGTGGAGTAAAATTAAGTGAAAGACACGATGCAGGGAGATTTTTATTTTCTAGATCACTTAACTGCCAGAGACATGAAATGTGTGAACTAGCTGAAATTTCATGTGAAATGTCTATCTTCATTGACACTTCATTGATACTTGTAGATAAGTGCAGCTCATTTCTAGTTTGAGGCAGATGTGTGACTGCAGTGCTTTTTCTTCTGGTTGCTTTGGACAGTATTCCTGTTGGAATATATTGCTACTCTTCCCTATCATTGTTATTTTTTTTTAGCAGTTTCATTATTCCTTTCCTCTCCCTGAGTTAAATGAAAACTATTCAAAACATCAGGAATTTCTAAAGATGGGCTTTGAGGGCTATGACCTCAGTAATATTTTATGGAAAAAATCCTACTTCAAAATTGCTTGATATTCTTCTCACATTGGAAAGTACCAAGTTCTAGCAGACTGCAGGAGAGTTGGAATAAAGTATGACAGTATTTAAGAAGATAATAAATGTCAAATAAAAATGAGTTTAGATGTTGCTTAACCAAGAACAGAAGGCATAGTTAAGAAAGCCTGAAGGTTTCTGGTATAACTAATAGGAAAAAACCTCAACCTTTTCTAGAAGATGTCAGTAAACTTCCTGAGGAGGAAAGCTAGTGACTGGCTGATTATCAAGTGTCAGATATCACTCCAGTAAGGAAGAAGTTTATAATTAGATGCTTAAGCTGAATGTATAGAGTTTGTGTATGAAGAAAAAAGCTGCTAAAAACTAAATCAAGACTCCAGAGTTAAATGGCTAATATACAATAAATTGCTATACTGAGTGGCTCTTCTAATGTCTGGCAACTGTTTGGGGGAGTTTGGTTCAGGTCAACCTTACACTAGGGATAGAATTTAACAGAACTGTTTTTCAAAAACATTCCTCTGTAGAGCAAAATGCTAAATATCAATCGTATTGTTAAGATGAATTTCCTGTTTTTCTAAAGTTATTCTACTTGAATCTTTCGATACTGGATCTATTTCCATCTACACATTGGAGTACTTAATACAAATTTTCTTTTGTTTTAAAATGAGAATAAAAAGGTAAATTTTCATTGTGCTGGCTTAATTGTCCACGGTGCTGTTTTTCAGGGAAAATAGACTGACCCATACTTGCATGTTGCAGTCCTTTTGCTTTGAGGTTTTGTTGCTGTCTTGAGCACAAGCATGAATGTGAATATATTACAGAAAGTATATTTATGTCAACTGAGACAAGCTATGTTGAATGAATTGATTGTAGCTACATTAAGTCTTCCTAGCACTCCCTCAAATTCCAATGTTAGAAATACTTTAGGTTTCTTTATAAAATTTCCGCTTAGTTATTTCTGTTTGAATGTTCTTAAAAGTCTGTATCAATTCAACAAATAATTACATATTTTCATATGGGCATCTAGTATTATTGTTCAATTTATTTTGGATCAATTTGTACTACAGCAAAGCTGAGAAATATTTACACATTCAAATACAAATAAAGTTTTATTTGCAGCTAAATGATACTAAATTTTTTTTTTTTAAGTTCATTACAAATTTGCAGAAACTGAGTAGTCTTTAGTTTGGCTAAAATATGACAAGCCCAAATCCTTTCAGGTCCTGATGTTGTTCTGTGGCCAAGCTGCATACACTTGCATTTCTTAAATACTGAAATACCACTGTGCTTACCTCTACATCTATATAGGTATATGTCATGCATGTTTTTGGCAAGTGGAATAGAAAAGGAAGTGGAATTTCAGATATGGAGAGCTGAGGTGCTGAGAGATTAAATTACTTTCACAAGGTGGTTGAGGAAATCTGTGATCAGACTGGGAACTACTTGTGCATCTCCCAAGTCCCACTTCATTTCATTTTCTTCAAGATTATCTCTGCTTTTCACACAAGATAAAGGATTTTCCTGTTACCTCATTGCTTTTGAGCAAATCTTCATTCTGTAATGTAGTAGAGAAGGAGAGAGTCATGGGCTACCTCAAAGAGCTGTGACAGAGGAATGGAATTTTAGTAGGAAATAGTGTGAATGAAAAGAAGTTAAGGTATTCTGGGTACGGTTTTTCCATCTGCTACTCAGTTGAAAGTGACAGGCTTTCTTCAGTGATTTCCAAAAATACATTCTTGACTTCTGATTCTATTCACAGAAAATTTCTGGGGAGAGGCAGAGGACGACTTCTTAATTCTTTCAGTACGATAACACAGCCTTTCCAAAACATAAAATATTAAATAATGAAACCATTTCCTCATCTGGAAAAGTTATGTAATTGTTTTATTACAAATTTTTTGCTAAATAATAAAACCGTGTTCAGTAAAAGGGCAAGCTTGGTTAACTCAAACTGCTGACATTGTCTGCATTATATTGCCTCTACTTGCAGCTGCAGTTTGGGCAGCAAGCTGCCACTGATATTAAAATGATTTTAGAATCTGAAAGACTATAATGAAAGTATCTTAGAGCTGATCACTTGTCAAGAGGTGAAGTTCTGAATGTTTTTTTTTCCCAACATCTTGTTTTCATTAATTCAGTGTTGGGGAACAGAATTTCAATCATATTCTGCAGTAAAAATTTCAGTGCTGTATTAGTCCTAGTAGCTTTCAGTCTGGGTAACAGCTGACTATCCATTTCTCTCCTTGGAAAAGTGAATAAAATAAAATAGGCTCACAGACATCTCTGTGGCCTGTGGTATTCCATGAGGTACTCTTTGATCTATTGACAAATGGCCCTCCGGAATTTAGTCCTTCATTTGAATGCTGAGTAGTGCAAATGTCATTACAAGTCTATGACCTCTGAATTCTGAAACTTTTTCCATCTCATGATTTAAAGTTTTATAGCCTGAGGTATAAGGACTAGGAAAAAATATTTGGTCCAAAGGCATGTCACAGCGCTGCCAAGATAATGATCCAACACTGAGTAAGAGTTATTCTGAAAGAAAACCAGTATCATTTTACAGTAACAATTTTTTGGAGGCATTTAAAAAATAATTATCTGGTGTTTGCTAATCTCTGTTCAATGATGTTAGAATGGCATGTTTATTTTTGGATTTCTGCTTGCCTTAGTGCTATTGTAAAAAATACTTTCTTTAAGAAAACTTGACAACTGCAAGGGAAGAAGTGGAGCCTTTAATATGCATTTGGATTGATGAAGAGATACCTTGTATGGTTTGCATGTACAGTTGTACGAAACAGAAAATATTTATTGATAATTCAACACTTGAGTTCAAAGTTTTTAATATTTCTCTTGTGACTGAACACAAGTTGTAATTCTTGTTCAAGTTGATTACTTCTAGATCTATGGAAGTATACAATTAACCTTATGCTGTAAATTGTGTAAACAGATTGAGAGATGATGCAGGGCATCTTGAGAAAAGATAGGGTATATTTGAGGAACGTAATTACTGCTAGAGAGGAAAAAACATTTCAGCCTCTGAAGAATACAATCTGTCCAATTGTTGGTATTGCTTCACTTGATTAGTGGGGATAGGATTTTCAACTATTTCATCTTTTCCAGGTGTCATCTTGCTTATGTGAGTCACACCTGAAGATGCCTTTAGGAAAATGCAGTGAGCCACTCTTCCATAGTAGTGAACACAATTGGATCTTACAGCTTCTGAAAGTTGGTTAGTCAATACATTAGACCAGTGGTTCCTTCCTACTTCTAGATACAGATTTGTAGTGCTATTTTTTCAAATATCTTAAGTTTACCGCAGAGCTATGCCACTGGGAAAGGTGGTCGGGCTCTGGAACTGGCCCGGGGAAGTGGTCAGAGCCCCAAGCTGCCGGAGTTCAGGAAGCGTCTGGACAATGCTCTCAGACACAGGATTTGATTTTTGCGTGGTCCTGTGTGGAGCCAGGAGTTGGACTGAATGATCCTCATGAGTCCCTTCCAACTCGGAGTTCTCTATGATGGTGGTTCCCTATTTCCATATATTACCTTGCTCCTCACTCCTTTTTTTCCCAACATGTCATATGGCTCTTCCATTTATTAGTCTTAATTTCTTAACTAATCCTTCTGTTTAAGCCTTCATTTTACAAGTAATCTCTTTGTCATATGTATTTGTATACACTGTATCTGTATTTTCTTTATTGTTCTTTATAATCTTTTCGCTTTGCTCTCCTGAAATGTTGTCCTGTATCGTAGTGTTTTTGTCTGACATAGCACTTCACATATGCTCACTAGAGCTCATAATCTATGTAAATCTAGTATGGTATTACATATAAATGCTTATTGTTATCATGTATTGTTTGTCAATGAACGGACCACTGTAAGATAGAAGTAAATGTTCTCAGCAAGGTTTGGAATCTGTTGTGGAGATCCCGCTCAAAATGTCCCCCAGTTCATAATCTGTTCTTGTTCACAGTTTCAGCTTGGTATAACCTGGTGTAATCTTGGTGTAACCTGTTTCCTCTTTATGGCTGTAAAAAGGCTTTCCATTGCTGTCTGTAGTAGGTCTGTTTGCTTTGGTAACCTTTGTTTTTAAGTACTGAAGCCATTATCTGACTAGTCTCTGTTAATATCTTCAGAAGTTGGTTGCTATGCTTGTAAAGATTATCACAAATACTCAGTGCATCCTAGTCTGGTCAGGAAGGCCTTCCTGCTCTCACAGTAGGATCTAGACTGCACTGTTCTTTCTCCTGTGAAATAATGTAATCCAGTCATTATCCAGTCAATCCTTAATATATCTCTTGGAACAGTCATGTTCTTCATGTGTTTCATTGTTTCTTAAATAGCAAGCTGCTTCTGCCTACTTTCTGACTTCATTCTAACTTTTGTTCTCCCACATGCTGTATTTTTGATTTTAACAACTGTCAAACACTTTGTGTTGTACAACATATATCTTAATCTTCTGTCACGTGTGTTGCTTGTATTCTTGGATATAATATACTGAATTCACAACCTCATAAAAATAAAGATATAGTAACAGTCTGAATTCTTAAAATGTACTTCGTTACATCCTGGTTTTCCAAGTTAAATAAAGACTTACTCAAATTATTAACTTGGAATTTAATTCGGTGAAGAAGACTAATAATGAATTGACAGGACAGCAAAAGGAAGGTAAAAGATAGAACGCTGGGCTGAATAATAACAATTTTGCTTTGAGAAAACAAGTTTTTAAGCAAGAAACAAAAATATTTATGTATGACATCAGTGCTTGGTTTAATGCCCTAAAAAATGATTCCATGCAAGTTGAGTAGTGTGAATAAGAAATATTTAAAGAAAAACTCCAAATCCCTGGATTGGTGTAAAAAGATGCAGAACAGCAATAGGGAATAAGTAGAATTATTATTGAACATCTTCCATAGTTTGGAATGATGCAGATTTTTACATAAGAGGAATAGGAGACAAGGTAGAAGATTAAAATTGGAATATGTAGGTTGCTCCGAAAGTAATGCCTCCTATTTATTTCTGTGGAAACTACAACAGGTACAAAGAGCACAAGGGCACTATTTGATAAAGCAAATTCTCAGCTACAGAACACCTTTTCAACGCAGTCACCATAATTAGCTGTGCATTTTTGCTAGTGATGAACTGCATACCATGCTCATAAAAATCTATGCCAGCGGAGGTGACCCACTGTCACCGTCGCCACTGCTGAAATGCACCACTAACTTCATCACTGTGCTGACATCAACTGTTTGGTTTCCATAAATGTTCAGCAAGTGTCGATAAATGTCAATGAGTGCAATTTTTTCTGCATAGAGGAATTCAGTGACACACTTTTGCTTCCATGTCAAACCCTATTTTGTCAGATTGCCCCTCTGCTGCCATTGGTGGGAAGGTTCAACCTCTACTGCCATACCACTTACATCCATCTCTGATGTCATGGGCCAACATAACAGAGTAGGCATTACTTCTGCAGCAGCCCTCGTAATGGGAAGAGAAGCTAGTGTAAGAGTGAAAGCATGTAGAAAGTGAAAATAAAGCATGTATCTAAAATGAACAGTGAGGAAAGAGAATGAGGACAGTGAGAAATCTGAGAAACAGGAGAGGAGTGAACCTCATACAGTTTTTGGCTGCAGTCCTAAAAAGATTATAGAAGATGAGATAGCCACAGCAAAGTCTAAGGACAAAGGTAGGGTTTTGATCAAGTCAGAGAAGCAGGAAAGTTTTAAGTCATGCATTTCTATTGTTATGTGATGGAAGTTACAAGGGACAAAGTATTTATAGCACTAACGGCAGTTCTAAAAATGTACCTTATCATGCTGAGAAAATGTTGACAGTGGTATGCGGGAGTATAGCACACAAATGTACATCTGACATAGCTTTTTGCTGCTTAACAAAAGCCAGAAATATACTTTTCTTGAAAAAATATTACTGTACTGCCATTAAATCCTCTCAATGATAAGTGAAATGATTTAGCTACAGCTGGTGTCATGTTGTTATATGTTACCTTACTTACTGTTAATCACACCTTAGTATTCCAACCTACACCACAATAGAAGACTTCTTTTTTTGTTAACTGTGATTTGTCAGGTACTTGTTTTATAACACCTATTCCTGATGCTCTTATCTTGTTACTGCTACTTGCCCTTTCAGTGTGAAAGGGCATTTCAGAGAAGATTTACTGAGGACCCACCTGGGAATCTTAGTTCTCTAGCTAGTATCAGACTACTGTGTACATTTTTTTATTTTTTTTTATCATTGGCATGACTGCTGCTGTGCAGTACCATTTGAAGAAAGGCTTTGTCTGCCTCTGCAGAATTTTTGCTCTGACATTAGATAACGTATTTTTTTTCCAAAGTATTACCTTTTAAGAAAACTTGCTGTTGATGCTCAAACTAGGAATGTGATCATGGCAAGAATATTCTAGCTTTTGACATCTGGTGTAGAGCATGCACAGAAGAGTGGAAAACACGTACATAATGTCCAGGTCACTTTCATTCAGTCTTGGAATCCTCCCTGCCCATTATGTCTAGAGCTGTACAAAATGTGAAATAAGGAGAAGTCTAGGTCATGTACTACAAGATGCAAAGGCAATTACTAAGTTACATATGAGGGATGCTCTGAAAGTAATGCCTCCTATTTTATTATATTGGCCACAACATCAGAAGTAGATGTTGGTGGCATGACAGTAGAGGTTGAGCCTTCCCACCAATATTCCATGACATTTTGTTACTGTGCAACAGATAGCAGTAGCAGGACAGTCTGACATAGAAATGTATATTAAATAAAGGTGTGGAATTGAATTCCTCCTTGGAGAAAAAATTGCACCCATTGACATTCATCGACACTTGCTGAACATTTATGGAGATCAGACAGTGGATGTGAACACGGTGAGGTGGTGGGTGGTATTTATCAGCAGTGATGACAGCAATGTAAAAAGTCAAGCCATGCTCCAGATGGCTATGCACAGCTGTTACACCGCTAAAAGAAGAGTGTCTCGATCAGCTCATGCATGCTGATTGGAAGATTACAACCAGAGAACTGTTTATGGAGCTGAATATCTGCTTCAATGCATTGGAAATGATGATGGCAGCACTAGAATATTACAAAGTTTGCATCAGGTGGGTCCCGCAAATGCTCACACGGAACAGAAAGAACACTGTATACAAGTTTGTATTCAAAAAGTTCAATAGGACTTATTGAACTATTATGAGGCTGAAGATGACAGTTTCCTGGATTGTATCATTACTGGTGGCAAGATATGATGTCACCACTACAAGCCAGAGTCAAAATGTCAGTACTTGGAGTGGTGATGTGTGAATTCCCCATTGAAGAAAAGCTCAAGATGCAGCCATCAGTGGGTAAAGTGATGTGCACTGTCTTTTGGGATAGGAAAGGAATGATCTTAATGGAATTCCTGGAACCTAGACGAACCATCAGCTCTGACAGTTACATTGTGATGCTGGCTAAGCTGGAGCTTCAAACTTCCAGAGTAAGGCAAAAGAAGAAAACTTCTCTTGCAATGTGATAATGCTAGGCCCCATAGCAGTTTGAAGACCATCAAATAGTGTTATCATGCTCTTTGTATCTGTTGTAGTTTGCATGGAAATAAATAGGAAGCGTTACTTTCAGAGAGAGCCACATAGTATAAACCAAACTGTAATTAAAGGATGTAATTCTTTGCTGTACTATAGTAGTATAATGGTAATGGTAAAAGGACGCTGCTAAGACAAATTGAGCTAACTCTGCAGAAATTATTGCTTTCAAGTGGTCTTTGCAAAGTTTGGAGGTAGAAGGGAGGAGGAGAAATCATTGTCTTTAGAGCACCCCCTGAAAAAGAATCTTTTATTCCCTTCAAAGTACGACAACTCTTAGCCTTTAAGAATTTTTACAGACTTTCAGGGAATGACAAAATGTACATAAGCCAGAAAGTAACTATTTAAAGTTCTTCTGATTTAAAAGAATGCAGAACAAAAGAGGTTTAATGGCTCAGCTAGAAAAAACAACTAATTATTTCCTATTTTTATGTGAAATTTTGTTTTAATTAGTTTGTTGGCTGTTGTCCTGTTGCTGGATACCACTGAGTAGAGTCTGTGTCCATCTTGTACCCTCTCTTCGAGTATTTATAGACTCTGCTAAGATACCCTTGAGCCTTGTCTCTGTAGGCTGAATGGTTTCAGCTCTCTCAGCTTCTCCTTACAGGAGAGGTACTCCCGTCCCATTATCATCTTTGTGACACTTTGCTAGACTGTCACCAGTGCCGTGTATCTCTTGTACTGAGGAGCCCGGGGCTGGTCTCAACATTCCAGTTGTGGCCTCAACACTGCTGAATAGAGGGGATGGGCCATCTCGCTTGACCTCCTGGCCATACTGTTACGGAAGGTCAGGAGGCGGTTAGCTGCACTTGTGGCAGGAGCATATTGCTGGCTTATGGTCAGTTTGGTGGCTTCTAGGACTAGGAAGTCTCATTATGCAAAACCATTTTCCAGTCTTTTGGCCTCTAACTTGTACAGGTGCCTGGGATTGTCCCAGATGTAGGACAGCATTTCCCTGTGAACTGTGAGAATAAAATAATAGAACAGAGTAGTTCAAGTGGAAGGGACCTTCAAAGATTGAGCCTAACTGCCTGAACTCTTAGGGCTATCCAAAAATTAAAGCATATTATTGAGAGCATTATCCAAATGTCTCTTGAGCATTGACAGGCATAGGATATCAACTGCTTCACTTGGAAGTCTGTTCCAGTGTTTAATCACTGTCATGGTAAAGAAACTTCCCCAATGTCCAGTCTGAACCTCTCCGGGTGCAACTTTGTGCCACTCCCTTGTGTTCTGTCACTGGTTAGCAGGGAGCAGAGCCTGGCACCTCCCTCTGCTTCACCTCCTTAGGAAATTGCAGAGAGCAATGAAGTCACCTCTCAGCCTTCTTTTCTCCACATTCTCCAACTTGTGTCCTCAGCCTCTTTTCACAGGACATGCCTTTCAGCTCTGTTACCAGCTTTCCTGCCCTCCTCTGGACACCTCCAAGTACCTTAGCATCATTTTCATACTGTGGAGCCCGAAACCGCACACAGTATTCAAGGTGAGGCTGCACCAGTGTTGAACATAGTGTGAGAATCATCTCTTTTGACTGGCTGGCTACGCTGTGCTTAATACAACTTAAAATGCAATTTGTCCTCTTGGCTGCCAGGGCACACTGCTGGCTTGTGCTGAGCGTGCTGTCACCGGTGTCCCCAGATCTTCTTTCTCCTGAGCTACTCCTCAGCTGCTTATCACCCACCTATGCTTGTCCCTGGTTTACTCCATCTCAGGTGAAGAATCTGTTATTTGCCTTTGCTGAACTTCATGTGATTGCTGATTGCCTAGTGTCCCAATGTACCTAGATCCCTCTTCAAGGCCTCTTGGACCTCCAGGAGTTCAACAGCACCTCCCAGCTTGGTGTCATCAGTCAATTTGAGGTTCCTGTCAAGGGCAGCACAGCCCTTTGTTTTTTTTTTTTCAACCTCTCCTCTGTGTTGTCATTTGTAAACTTGCTGAGGGAGCAGTCTGTCTGTCCCATCATCCAGGCAAAGAATGTTAAATAGAATTGGACCCAATATGTGGGTCTTTATGAACTGCTTTAATCTTGAATTGAATGCTACCATGACGTGGTTTCCAAATATGATTTTATTAAGTCTGAAGAATGCAGAGAACACATGTGAATCGTGACAAGACAAGTGAATAGACTTCTTCCCCTTGTTTATGATTTTCTCTGTGTGGTTAATGGAGTTAGGAAGATTAGTATGACAACAGCAGGAATCTTCACGTACTTAATTTGACACAACCTGTTCCTTGTGAACTGCTCGTAATACATATTTCCCTAATAGTTAAAGGGTTGCTTCAATGCTAAGTATTTCATTTCCTGTCAATATTTTAGTAGTCTCTCCCTTTGCTATGATGTTTCTTCTGCATTTTATGTAATTTTTCAATACTAGTCTGTTTCAGTCTACTAGTCTAGATTCAGTTAACAGCCTCTTCTGAAGTATTTTCACAGATATTGTCATTGTTTGACTTCCTGTACCATAATTTTCTTAAAATTTTTCTTCACAGTTTTTTTCAGTGGCATCACAGTGTCTTATGCCAGACTCTGCTGTGTTGACTGGGAGCAACTAATGTAGTCTTCATTTAAACTTTCTATGATCAAATTAGAGTCGATCTTAGTTATTTTTAACATCTTATCATAACTATGACAAACTTTTTTTTTTTTTTTTTTTACACAGTTTATCTAGTCTTTCTTTGAAATACATTAAGCACCAGAAAGAGGGTGTTCATTACCTGTGGGATGAGAGGATACTACTCCTGCAAGGCTGCAGACCAAACAAAGCACTGCTGCTTCTAATACATACAGTTTAAGACTTCCATACTGATATATATGAATAGATGCTGAAACAGAACAGTGCAAGTTTTGCCAAGAACCATAACACTGAATGCCTGCAGCACTTTTTCCAGCTCATGTAATGAATGAGTATCCCAGTTTGCTGACTCCACATTGTGGATGCCTCCTCTGTGGGCTTTCTGCTTTCCTCCAGGATATAACTTCTTTGCTTACAGTGAGGTCAGTTTTAATTCTAAGCATTTGACTCTGGAACTCTTTCTCTAGATCCAGTAAAAGCTAAATGCTAACTTACTGTAAAAGCTTGAAAAATAGTTTTACATTAAAACTAACGCAGCTTGCAGTTGCATTGATCTCTGGAGGTGATCATATTTGCCAGCTGTGTGCCTGTTCCTGTTTGGTCTAAGAGCCTTCACATTCAGTATGTTTTTTTTCTCCTGACAATATCTTGACTTCTTTATGCTGGAGTTCTTCCCTGCAGAAAGGAGGACAGCCTTTAATCGCTGAAGCTTTATTTAAGAAATATGAAATGTCTTTTAGGGCATGAAGGACTACAGGCAGTGTTTGAACTGCCACTGGCCAAGTCATGTTTTGCTAATCGTTTATACATTTAGGTCAGATCACAAAATTGCTACTGGAAGTTCTTGCAGCCAGTGAAGAAAATCAAATGCAATTATCTCAATGACACCAATAAATAGAGCTCCTTAACCTGAGCTTTTAAAGGATACTACTGTAAGTCCATATTCATAGCTGTTAAAGAGATAATTAAATTTTGAATAAGTCAAACATCTCTTTTATGCTTTACAAAGTGTAGTAGTAAAGCTTATGTCTTCAGCTGGAGAGGTCTGCATCAGATCACCTCAAAGTCCACCAGGGTAGTGGAAAGTTACAGTTCAGAGATTAAATTGTAGAGGATTAACGAGAAAAATAAGACTTTCAAAGGGTAGAACTAACTTCTTTATACTGTATAGTTTTTTTTCAATCTTAGAAGTTTTGGGTAGCATATATCTTGTTTGCAATTTGAATTTAGATTTGTGTATGTAGTTGACAGAATTTGAGTAAAATCAAATTCTTGGCTTGTATATTTTCTCTCATCTTAGTGCATTGTTTTAAGTTCAGGTTTTTTTACCAGTTGAAGAAATTATGTCTGAGTTAAGTAGAAGCATATTTTGACATCTTTCCAGATGTCCCATAGCAATTATGACATCATAACACATCAGGATTACTAGTGCAAGAACTATTTTACATTCAGTCGAAGTTAATATTTTTCTTCAACCTAACCATTGATATTTTAGTTTATCCAGTGTTTTGAAATGTCATTTTGAACTTTCAGAAATAGTTGTTATGAGCATTAGCATTATCTTATCCTAGGTTTCTAAGTCCTTTACAGCACTAACTTCCTACCCTTTGACAGCACTCAAAAGTAAAATTTGTTGTCCATGTCCTGTTAGGTGCAGTTCCTTTTCTCCTCTTTCTTCCCAAAAGACATCTGCCAATGTTTTCTTGCCACTCTTCATCTTTCCTACTCTGTTGCTACCAGCTATCATAAAGCAGTTGCAGTCTTAGTGGCCCCACTTGCAGAGGGGCTACTGGCAGCTGAGGAAGTGATGGGAGGATGCTCAGCCGAACTAGAAAGTCTTGAGGTCACTGATGCATAGCTCCTGCATTATGATGCAGAGGGAAAGAACTGCCTTATGTGGAGCAAGTGCAACTTCAGTCAGGATTGTTTGCGTAATCTTCATGCCATGTGTTACCTCAATGTGTTTAGTATACGTTTAATAAGGTTCAACTGATCTGAATAATCTGAAAACCTTATTCATCTAGGTAGTCTTTAACCTGATCGTTCCAAAATCTGTTTCCTAGATCTTTCTCTTTTGATGATAGTCTTAATATGTTGATCATCTAATCAAAACTTTTTTTTTTTAAAAAAGGCTGCAATAAAAAGAACTCCTTACCTCTGGATATCTTGATATATCATCTGTTATTAGCTTTAACTTTCCCTGTTCCTATTCAGAAATGTGTTTACTAGGGTTTGTTTACACTTCAGCTTGTTCTAAAAGCATGATTTGGTTTATGTTCTTACCAACAATTTTAGAAAATGAATAACACCATTCCTAAAACACAGTGCTAGTAAATCTAATTATCTTTCCTATAGACAAATACTTATGAATTCTTGAGGTTTTTATGATTTCTAAGGTATAAACTTTCAGCTACTTTGAAAATACCAAATTAGAGCAAAGAACATGTGAATAAAGAAATTATAATACTGAACTAATATAGATGAAGACAAATGCCATAAATGAAACAAATTTAAGTGATTTTTCTGCCCAAATACAGCTGTTTTCCTCTTAAAAACACCTTTTTTTGTGGACTTAATCTTCATAAAACTGTAGTGGTTATTTATGCTCTGAATTGAAATGGAAACAAATTACAGTTTTCTGGAAGTGAGAAACTGAGCCATGTATGCGTTTGAGAGGGATGTTTTGTACTTTAAGTCAGCAAATAAGAATGCCAATAAAGAGTTCAGATTTGACAGAAGTTGCAAGGATGTGAAGGAATTCAAGCAGTCCTCGAGGACAGTCATCACTTAGCAAAACATCTGTATGGGTATCTGCTCTGAGACTAGAGATTACATAGAAATAAGCTCATGGATAACTGCAAACAGAATTTGGTAGTAGTTGCCTTGTGTTGCTTATCATGACCAACAAAAGAATTCATAGAACTACTGAATACAGTAGTTATTTACTACTAGTAAATAACTAGTAACTAGTAGTTACAGTTAGCTACAATAGTAGTGATGAGCCATAAAAATTAATGCAATAAAATGATCCTAGTTAGATAAAACAAGCACTTTCATCCTGCTTGCTTGTTCCCTACCCTGAAGATTCCCTTCCTATTTGCAACTTTTATTACTGAAGCTTTACTAACTTATGCAGACATTCAGTTTTACAGTATTTTGAACATGAGAGGAGACTGTCAACGTGCGTTCTCAATGTGGTCAAATATTTTGCTATGTTTAGTGTTTTCCTGTAAAGCAAACTTTTTCATTTAAGTTTTCCCCCATTGGCTCTGGAAGTAATGTGGGAATACTAAAATGTGCAAACATACACATATATGCATCTTTATGGATGGAAAAAACAGTACAAGTGGTGCAATCGCAGAAGCGAGATCACTTCAGATAGATTTCTAGCGATCCTAGATAAAGTATTAAATAGTTTAATGATTGTGAACAAAGGATTTAGACTTACGTGATGGTGATCTCCCACCAAGGTAAGGAACACCCAGATCCCACACAAGAGATCCTTTCCCCTTGGTGACTGGCTCTTAAATGAGTCCAGGGTAGTCCCACCCTGGGTCCACCCCTCCTGGTCACATGGAAGGGGGTACAGGTACTCCCTTGGCCAGCTACCGCCCTTCACCAGGTGCTCAATCACTAATTGAGTCTGTGACCTACTGTTTCCCTTACAGTAGACAAACAAGTTTTGGCCGAAAAACTCATAAGAAAGGAGATCTCCTCTGTCTAAAGACGACATAGCAGATGTTATCAACTGGTGTACTGTTTTCAGCAGCCAGTCACAAGCAAAAAATGTAGAACCAGATTCAAATAATCAGCAACATCTTGGCATTACCGTTCCCATATTGTAACTTTTGTTTCCTAAATAATTCCCCCAGTACTCAAATATGTATTTAGTTTGCTTGGAGGTGAAACTGCCAGCTGATTATTTCTCTCCTGTGCTGCTTCAGCTAATTTCCTCCCAGCTAGCATTTTCAAGAACTGCTAGAGATGACCACTATTCCCTGAGTTGTTAGGATCTTCAGAGGCATTTTGTCTCTGTTCCAAGGCATTTTGTCTCAAGTCAAGAGGCCAGAGAAATGCCAGTAAGGAAAGGAGAGGGGGGAGGAAAAAAAAGGCAGGGTTTCTTCAAACTGTAATGTACAGCTCAACTTATCAAGTACTTAGAGAAAATAAGGTTTGATCATGAACTTCATGTTTTCTAACAAGGAATCAATCCTGGTTTCAAGCCTGATAATTGAATTACACCATTGAAAACTGCCATGAAGTGGTAGTGAACAAGTGGCTTTGGTTTTATTTTGTTGATAGGGATGGTTTGATTTTGCAACACAACAGTTTAAGATCAGTTGTTGATATACATGAAAAGATATATGTATTTTTAAATCTCTAATCATTTAAAAAGTAGTCATCAGTTTCACATTATGGCAGATTATATTGGTTGTACAACCACATACACATATAACTTTCTAATATAGTCGTATATTTCAGTTGTTTTACTTTCACTTTCTTTGATACTCTGAAGTGAGAATTGGATTTATTTCATAAAACATCTGATTGAATAAATATATATTTCTATCCATAGAAACATCCATATGAAATTATCCAGGTCTAATTCAATTCTGTGTTCCTCTAAATGCACTCATGAACTAGGTTATAAATTTCACTTTGCCTGTTGTTTGGTATCTATAAAGCATCATATATACTTTAAAGCATCATGCAAATTTAAAATACTGTGAACAAAACAGTTCATAAAAATGGAGAATTGGTATGGTGTGCTGTATTTCTTAACCAGTAATTGTAGTAGAATACTGCCACATCTCTGATGTGATACAATTCTTAGCAAAGTAAACAGGAGAATGAATAACAAGCCAGAGTGTTCCTTTGGAGTTTCAGGTAAACTGAAGACTAATTAAAGACTGCATGATACATTTGTGTGATATGATAGGGTGAAAGTATCAGTTTCTCTAAGGAAAATTGTGCTTTTTCATCTTGCCAGAGTTCTTTCAAAAAAAAAAAAAGGCAAGTAAAGTATTTGAAGGTTACCTGTCAGACACAATGTTCTAGGATTTTCACAAAGCCTTTGATACAATTCTTTGTAGCAGGCTGCAAAGAAAATTAGTAGTGACAGAGTAAGGAGCATAACTTACGTATGGCTTAAAACTTGATTATCCTGAAAACAGTCACAGAGGTCTGCATCTGAAACAGTAATAGGACTGGAGTCAGTGAATGCTGCTGATTCTCCTGAGGAAGTGGGCTGGCAAAAAAAATCTCTGTTGGACTGGTGATTAGGAACAGCTGTTCAGAACAACATGAAGTTTCAAATTATAAATGCATTGTGAGAAAGTGAGCAGTACAGTCAGACACACCTACATTTGGGTAACTAGCTTAATGGGTAAGACTTTCAGGACAGGAGGCTAACATTTGCTGTGGATACTGACTGCAGGATGAAGTATAGAGGGACCAACTGTGTTTATGCAACTAAGTGCTAACAGGATAAAGTACATCATCTTTGGAATGTTTTGTTTGGTAAGAATGAAATGAAAATACATTAATTTTACCAGAAACAATGGTGCATGTAGTCATTTTATTTTAAGAAACTAGTGAAGTACAAGGTATCCTTTACCATGACATGACTGACTTGCAATGAATTACGCAAAAACAATTTTAAATTATTTTGCAGAAAGGTTAACGACATATTTTAGTGAGGTATTAAGGAAAATAAATCAATTGTATCTTTTTTCCTTTTCCAAAAGAAAAAAAAAAAAACAAAAAACAAGTAGACAGTTGTGAAATTAAAGAATGCATTAAAAACATATAAATCTATACAATAATTATGCACTATTGTCATCCCATGAAAATAACTAACTCCACAGGGCATTTCATCAAAAGCTGAGGTTTGACTTTCATTTTCTGTTAAATAATGCATACCTAGCAACAAATAAAGATTATCCTTCACTGCACAGTGCTTTGTATATTCTTTTAAATCTGAGTGAGATTGGTAGAAAAAGTCAGGAGAAGTGTAATTTACTATTCTTTTTCTCAGGTGCAAATGACTAAGCAGGTTCAGAGCAGTGGGAGCTCATTTACAGGTTTGAAAAAGACTTGTAAACTCGTGATCTTTCTGTTTATCTTCTGGGAAGCATTGGGTTTGGTTAGTCGTTTCAATGCGAACAGTTTGATGCTGGAATGCTCCTAAAAGTTGACTCATCATTGCAGGTCATGAACTGATCCTGGTCATTTTGTTATCCAGAAAATTCACATAGCTATTGCAAAGGAACATAGATGCATGTGTGCATACATTTACATAGGTCTTAGGTGTGACCAAATTCTCACAGACTGAGTGCTTTGTTGTGAATTTTGTGGAACAGGCTGTAGACCTTAATGATAACCACCTGACACTGTGTCATGTTTGCCTGATGTGCTGGCACAGGAATGAGTCTAAATGCTGTGAAACTAGAATCTGAAACCTCACTTTAAGTAAATTGGATTGCATCTCTGCTAGGGAAGCCTACGTAGGGTGTGGAAAACTTATGAAGGAATGTGTGTGCCCTCCCTTAATCCCGTGTCCATTCTTCCAGCCATACATAAAGGCAGTATCTATAGTAGCAAATGAAACAAGAACTGGGGCTTTTGCCCATTCTTAGTATGCTTTCTTACACTGTTTCGACACAATCCAACAGTAATTTTCCCAAACGAGGCCTGGGTATGGTTCAAAAGTTAGCAAAAGTTAGCACAAGCTGGGAGCTGCTCAGCATAGGTATTTGCCATGGATAGAAGAGTCCAGAAGAACAGGTGTAACTTGCTTGTGATACCTGATCTTGACTGCAGAAAGCTTTTTGGTCCTATTGTATTTAGTAGCATTGGTGTAAATTAAGAGGTTGATAATGTCAAATCCTTTTCCTCTGTCTTTCCTCCTGCTTTGAGGTATGTACAGCTCCATGTTGAGACTACATCCCTCATTATATGTTTTCCCCACACAATCTCCATAAAATAGCTTTCATGCTACAGTCATGATTTTTCTACTCTTGCTCTAAAGTGCATTTTTTGTGATTCTTTCCACCGTGTTTCCTTAAGCTGCCATGCCTGGTACTCCCTACTTTAAAAAGTCAGTTATTCTACATTATTTAGTAGATGATTCAGAGCTGCTACAGTTTGGATGAAGACTTTATAAAGCAGAGCACATACGATTTCTCTCCTAGTTTACCAGTTTTATCCCCTTTCCTTCCTTCCATACACTCCAACATAGTTTTAATTTTGTTACATTTTAGCTTATAACTTCCTTAGACAGGAAACATCTACACTTTATTCTGCGTATTTTTCAAGAATAATTGGGGAAAAAAGTGATGTGAACATCGTGCTTTTCATAAGTTTCTGTTACTCTTCCGAAAGAAATAGTGCTAGTGATGGCCTCAGAGGTGTCCCTACATATTATTTATTACTAGGTGTGAGCTAAGATCATTTTTGTGTAGGAGTAGACAAGAGAAACTGAGTGTTAGAGATGAGTTTTGAACAGTACTACAATGGAAAAAAAAAAAATCCTGCTTCCTACAATTTACTCTTCTTCCCAAAATATTGAAGTTCTGTTCTGTATTGCAAAAGATGAAACAACAGGTTGAAAACATTGGGCAAGAGAATAGATTAAAGGTAATTTAGGTAAGTCAGAACAGGATGCTTGTAACAGTACTCTTGTTTGTGATGACTGCTGCCTGCAAACTATTAACAGAAATTAAAAGCCACCATCAAACTTCCATGGAGACAGTGGCTAAAGACAGCGTGATTAGTTGAATGTTGCTACAGCAGCAAGCAAAAGTGAAGAAGTGCCTCACCTTTTTGGGCTTTCTAATTTGTGAACACAGGGTTCATCTCAGTTTTTGCACATCAAAGAAGTGATCCAGAAACTATGGAATTTGTGCTTGCTTTAAGCTGCTTACATTTTATGGGAGATCTAAAATTTCAGGTTGTTCAGTTTGATATTGGGCAGTAAATGTAAGCTACAATGCTGTTCACAGCATATATTTTTAGCAGTATTTGTACCAAAAGGGTTGATATGACTGAATTTGAAAGAATTAAGGCCCTCAAATATAAACAGCCCAGGAGAATGTGTGTGGCAGTGCAAGGAATCAGAAAATCCAGTAAATTTTGCTATTTAAATACATGCTTTATCTTTAATCTTTTTAGCCTTATTGAAATGTGCAGGCATAACATGTGAGTAGTTTGCAACAGAGTACCTGTCTTGTTAAGAGATTCTTAAAAATTGTTCTTAAAGTCAGCTCAGGATTCAGCACCAGGAACCTCTCAATTCTGAACGTAGCTTCTATCTGGTTTTGTTTAGTCAAATTATTCTATTTGACTCCAAGTGAATGCCCAACATCAGGTATCTTTTATCATTTAAAAAAGTTATTCCAAAAGCACAGATTTCTGAAAATATAACTATCCATTTTTTCCTGATAGCTTGCTAAACCTAGAGAGAAAAAAAAATACAATCTTAATTAAAATTAGAAAAATACAGCCTACCTTTCCATGGCTGTTTCCACAGATAAAACTGTATTGCGTTATACATTTTCTGCTACCTGGTGGTATTATTTATGCCAAGATTTATGTATCATCTGCAAGATTAAGAAGAGCATGAGTACTTCATTTATAACTGTCTAAACTGAGTTGAATACTGACAACTCTGCATCTGAACCATTCCCAGGACGTTTAGGAAGAGGGATGCAATTTTAAGATGTCTGTGATGTGTGTGATAATTGATCCAGAAAAGAGCAGGAAACAGATTTTTCCAAGGACCTGTAATTCTTTAACAAATATTTTTATCACTTTTCTCTTGTTAAAATATTTTCATCAGGTAAATGTATTTTATTTTGTTTTCTGTAGTCACTGACTTTGCCAGTTTCTTAGAGTAGGGCTGGGAAAAAAAAGTATTTAACTTTACATGTTGGCAAAATTAAGAACCAGCATGTTTTATAAGTCTTGCAAAATTTCGCCAATCTGTCTATACATCAAACCAGAATGGTGCTTAAGTTCAGTTAAAGTCAAGATATTGAACTAGGAAAAGCTATGATACCTTACATCATGATTGTAAGGAATAACTCTTTGTTTATTTTTCCATCTTAAAGTCAGCTGGCTTGAATGTTTCCCAGCACACTTGAAGCATTACTGTGCTCTGTGTGTGCTGTTTGTAGCTGAAGCAGTTGGCTTTCAAGGATGGTAAAAACGGTGAAAACTAACTCAAGTTTTGTCTTACTTCAGCTCTGTGAAAGTTTCATGAATATTGAATGTCCAGGAGACCAAGAAATGACAAAGGAGGTATTCTGTGGTGTTAAGTTAGCCACACGCTAGAAACATGCTGCTAGAAGAATGTTTTTTTAAGAGGAAAATGATGTCATGTTTCCCAGTAGTCCACAGGTAAAGTAAGGTTGTTTTCTCTTTGAGTTGATCAGGGTAATGCACATTTTTGCATCTTCTATTACTAAAACTATGATGTCTGTATTAAAACTGCTTTCTGTTGGCTTATGAAACAGAATTCAGAGCATGGAAATGAAATGGACTTAGCCAGAAAGAATCTATCTTCTGCTCAATTTAGCTTTATTTTTTTGCCCCAGAAATAGAGAGATGAAATTGCTGAAGCCAGTGGTTCTGATCTAAGGAGGAGAGCTGAGTTACTGTCCAAAGTTATCTCCGTGTATACAAAGGAGATATGGTTTTCTAATTTAATTCAGGAATGGATAATAAGCTGAAATCATCATACTTTCAGGGACATACTGTTCTTGTACAGAAGAGTGTTTAGAAGCGCTGCTGCAATATATCTTAAGATTAATTGAAATATTAGGAAAATGAGTGGGAATTTGTCTGAGTATTAATATCCCAAAGTAAATGTTACTGATCAGAGGCTTCAGCTTCGTTATATGGACTTTCTAGAGAAAATGACTTTGACGTCTTGATCAGAAAGCAGAGAAATAATGTCTGAAAGACATATTCATTCTGAAATGTATTTTACTTTATGTCATAAAGAAATGTTACTTTTCAATCAGTAAAGTATATAAATAAATATGGAGAAAAAACCCACCTATTATTAACAAAGTATTAACTGACAACTCAGAGGTAGCTAGCAGACAATCATTTTCATCCAACTCTGAGCCATGCTACTAGAACCATGTGCCATAAAACCCTCCATCACAGTATGTTTAAAATGGCTATTTCCTACTGAATTAGGCAGCAGGTAATGTCTATGAATAGAGCATATGTCCAGATTCTGCTTGTCTCAGTGCAACTATTCTCCTCTATCACTGTTTTGCACTTATCATGGCTTATGCCAGATAATTCATTGAATTTGTTTTTTCTTCTAGATAGTAGTTTCTGAGAAATAACTTATTCTCAAATAAAATACTGTGTAATAACTTCAGGTACAGAGACAAGCTACAAAGTGGGAAGGACATTATTCACTTTCTGAATAATGAATTCATTATTTCATTATTCATTATTCATTATTTATCAATTTCATTATTTATTATTCACTTTCTGCCTTGCAGACTGAGTTGTTTGGGATATAAAAAATATCCTGAACAGTGGATGGAGTTCAGTTCTTCACAAAGATGCCTACATTAGTGTATCTACATGCAGGCCAAGCTTTGCAAGCTTGTTTCAGTCAATGCAAATGTAGTTACTGCAGTCCATAGAATGGGAAGAGATTCAGCTGAATGCCTGCTTGAGGTGTCTGATCCGCTTGTTTATCTTCATTAGCTGTGTTAAAATACCTCGGGTGAGATTGGAATGTTTATCTGAACATGGTCTAGTGCCATTTTAGAAGTTCTGTGGTATTGAAAACATCCACAGAGCTGACAGGTGTGACACAGGGCCTAGGGAAGACCTCTAAACAGGGTATCTCACATCTTTGGTGATAGTAAATTGCTGTACTTGCAGAACTGAATCAAATCCTTACATTTTCAATAGACATCTAAATTGAGGGAACTTAGTTTAAAGCTGAATTTCACACAGATCTGAGATATAATTTGAAGACTTGCAAGGCATGGAAACCTATAGGACATCTGCTTTCTGCTCCCCTTGCAGCTTCAGTACAGGTGAGATGTCTCTGGGTGTCTCAAAATCCAAGAGGTGCTTTTATTTAAGCGGTTGAAGGAAGGCCAGAGAATATACTGTTGTGCAACTTTCTCAGAGATGTAATCAAAATATAAATTCATAAAAATATAATGAATGAAATCAGTTAATAGCTGCGATCATTCCAGCAAAATCTTTGTGATCAACTTGTCTGAAGAGGGGTAGAGTCTCAATGCCGGAATTGTCTTCCTTCAACTCAAATGTTTACCCCATGCAATTTACTTTGAAGTTTTATCTTGCTTCTGAAACTGAATTCATAATTGCGATTACTTGCTAATATATGTAAATATATGGAAGTGGGAAGTGGGTGGATTTTTAGGTGTTTTTTCGGAAGTTCTATGCAACTTGAGTCCCTGATTGATATGAATGCATCTGATAATCAGTAAGTATTAAAGGAGAAATACTCAGGAAAGGAAGCAGAAGAAAAGATAAAATTCTCAGAATAAACACATTCAAATAAGATAACAGTGTCTGCTGTTTCAAGTGGAAGTAATTAATTGGTACTATTGTGGCTGGTATGTCTTATTATCCACAGTGCTGACAGTCTAGGAACTGAAGAGACCCTAAACTTTAGAAAGATATCTCAAGTAAACAGACGAGGCGCTGTGTTACAAGTTTCCAAATAACCAGCTTGTACAGAGCATCTTGTCAGGACAGAGTGACTGTCCTTATGGCAATACCCTTAACTGCCTTACACTGTATGTGGAAAGTTTAAGAGTAGGAGAGGAATCATGCAGAGAATTTTCATTGACTTTTTTCAGACTTCCTGCTTGTTCAGTCTTTGGGTAAAAGAATACATTCTCCTTTTTTCTTTTTGGTGAAGATTCAATAAGTAAGTTCTAATCAAAGGTATGTTTGGGACATGGGTAAAAATGTTGACTAGTAACTTTAATGAATCAAACTATTGATTAAAACTTTTTTTTAAAAGCAAATTTATGACACTGAAATAATTAAATGCAGAATAGTCACAAGCCTTTTAATGTTGAAGTATAAGAACAAACAGATCTAACTTTGGCTGCTTTTGTGGTCTAATACATTAAACTTGAATTCCTGTGTTGGCAAATATGTTTCTTAAAATGCTTTGTAGAACTAAGCTTATTCATGCATATATTCAAGCTCTGTATGATATCTGTTAGTTTCGTGAAGCTTAATTCTGAAAGTTTTGAAATTGTCTGGCTAAGAGTGATGGGACACTCTGTAGTGCTGGACTGAATATTTAAAATTATGATCTGTGTAAAAAAACAGATTGTTATGAAACAAATCCATTGTATCTGTATAGCTTTATTAAACTTGCTAATAATTGTTGTTACTGAGTCCTAATCAGTAACTTACCAGTAAATGTTGGTTTATCATGATGTTCAGGTCTTCAGCATAAAGGAGTTGTAGTAAACTTAAGCAGAACACTTAATCATATAAAAACTTACTTATAGCATATTTTGCCACCTTAGCATGATGTCTCTGACTTCAAATCTCAAATGTACACAAAGAACTTTGGGCCCCAGTGTGGTGAGAAACTCATACTGCATCATCAGTATTTAGAAATACTTGAAATACTAAGCATTGTAATACATTATGTTTAACCAAATTCAGTTATTAAACAGTCTTTTAAGAGTAAAATTTCCATGCCATACTTGTTACCATTAGAAACGTTACCAAACAAAGGTGAAAGATGTCATTCCTTTTTAAAGTGCTTTTGCCTTGGGAATGGTTAAGTTGGCGCAGTTCAAATGATAACTGAAGAAAAATCTTTTTTAAAATCCTCTTTGTTAGCTATTCCCTAGTCTGTTTCAAAGGTATGTGTTCACCTTAAAAATCATCTGAAGTGTGAAGTGTTCATCCTTTTTTCCTTTTTTCTTCCTTTATGAAGGCATCCATGAATATGGGGAAAAAAGTCTTGTCATGTCTCACGTAGAAGATGGAATAAAAATAAACAGCATTGTACCTAGTAAGTCACTTGAAATTTATCATGAAGTACAACATGACTTAGCATGCCAAGTTTACCTCTTGAACTTTTAGTTTAGCCTTACCCATACTCATCAATATAAAAAATGATGACTTAATGGCACGGTCATTGTGATGTTTGGTGGAAACATCACAGTATGTATGGTTGAGAAATATTTGAACGTGCTTACTGGAGACTAAGCAGGGAAGACTTGTGGCAGGATATTACAATGCTAAGACTGAAAGGATGGAGGAGGTCAAAGGGAAGAGTTTTTGATCGTATGAAGTTCAGGGAGGAGTCTGGAAGGAAGCAGTGTACAGAGCATCAAGTAGGGAGAAAGCCACTGCCTGAAGACTTCCTAAACTGCCAATCTTGCATATGGTGTTTGTCATCAGTTTTCTCAAGTGACATGTCTTTTCAGTCCTTGCTCAAGGTTGACTCAAATGAGTATCCAAACCCATGAGCAGTGCTTACTGTGGTTTTGCCAGATTTTTCATGATGCTCAGTGTGTTACCATTAAGATTTAGAAAGCAATTTTCTTAAGTTAATGTAAAATTAAAACACTGGCTTATTTATACACAAAGCAGTCCAAGTCTTAATCTCCATCTGAATTAATAGTAAGACAAAGGAATAAAAAAAGTTTTGTATCTGTTTATAGCATCCATTACTTCAGCAAAGGGTAAAACAAAGAGAAAAAAGGGGTTGTGGAGAATGATGATTATGAATTTGAGATTCTGATGTTGTGGACAGGTATTTTATGTCATTTAGTATATTAATTTGCATTTCATAGCTATGCCAATCAAGACTGGATTTCAGACCATATTCACTCTGTGGCCGTTTGTCGGTGATGTCTGCCTCAGAGTGTTCAAGGCCAGGCTGAGTGGAACTATGAGGAAACCTAATGTAATAGACAGTGTCCTTACCCTTGACAGGATCTTTTTGAACTAGAGGATCTTTAGAAGTCTCTTCCAACCCAAACTGTTCTACATCATTAGTTTTTTAACTTATGGACACTGAATGCCCCTAGTTTTAATGTTCTATTTACAAGTTCTTAAAATCTTCTTGCAGAATTTTAACATGCAAGCCTGCTGAATTTTTACTACTTACTTTAGAAGCTTAATAAGGAATGATGATAGCCCAGTATTAAGCTTATTCATGAAATTAAAAGTAGCTATGGGTAAGCCTTATTGAAATTCATAGCTAGATCTAATTATTTTTTTAATTAGAAATGAGAATGAAGATTAAATTCAGATTTTTAATTCTGCAGGCAAAACAGTTAAGGAGTTTAAATTAGGTTTCATTACTATTTGGACAACAAAGAGGCCTATCCACAATTCATAAGATTGTGCTTATATTCTGACTACTTTTTGACCCTCACTTTCATATACTCTGAAATCCACAGAAATACTGGAGAGATGTGAAAAATAGCCATACTTTACTGCCATTCTATTATTACAGTGCTAATAGGAGAGCTCTAAAACTAATATTTTAATTTAGATCAGATTATGGAAATGCTTGTTTGATGTCAAAAGTAGACCAGAGCACTCTAAGGCAGGCTTTTATGTTAAAATACAGGGGATTCTTCTCGACTCTTGACTTCTGCATTCACTACTGTTCTTCTGGTGAACTTCACTATTGACATCAAAAAGTCATAGTTATGAACACAAGGCAGTCTACTGCATATGTCATTATTAGTATTTGTTACATGAAAGATAATACAAATTGAATATATTTGGATAAACGAAGTGTAATTGTAATGGGTGATTGTTTAACTGCTCATGACAAGTAAAAATTGCTTTATGGTCATATTAAATTTATCAGCATTTTGGGATGAAGAAGTTTGTGTCTAATTCATAAGTGATTTTTTTTTTTTTAAGAATAAAGCCACCAGTCACAAAGCTTTCTGGTAAAAATTCTCAGCATCTGTTTTTGTTAACTCATATTTTATAAAAGGCAGATTGTGCATACTGCTGATGACAGTTAAATGCAGATGCATTTGACCAGTGTTCAATATGTGTAATTTAGTATTTCCCCAAATGTGTAAATATGCTGTATATTTTATTCAGACTTTTTAATACTTGATAAGCTGAAGTAGTTCTCAGATTTACCTTCAGTAAATTGCTCAAGTGTGCTTTATATTATTCAAATCTCTTAAACCCTATTAGTGCCAAGAGGAAACGCCTCAGAGCTAATTTGGTTTTCAGTGCAAACAAAATGCAGGCATTCCACTCCAGGACAAATTACCCTGTGCACGCTTATCATTGTAGAGATTAATCACAAGATAGATGTAATTTCAGAGTTTTATGGGAAAGAATGGGAAGGAACTGAGCCAACCATAAGAAGAGAGCAATTACATGTCTATCTTCTACTTCATAAGAGTTACTGCTTTGGGAGAAATATTAGTGGCTTAGTCACAGGCCCTTAAGAATTAATAGTTCAATTAAAGAAATTAGACTAATCATTATAGGTTTTACAGAGAACAAAGATTGTTCCTTAAATAGCAAACTGGAAACATCTTGATGTGATTCACTTTGCTGATCTCTTGTGACCTAAATAGAGAAACAGCACTGTTATTGCCAGTACATTTAGTATACTAAGAACATCAAGTCTTAAAGCTATCAAATCTATAAAAAACTTAGGATGCACAGAATCATGTAACAGATGCAAACACTGAGATTTTCCTTCTGACATAATCTCTTTCCAATTAATTTGAATTTACACACTGAAAGAAGTTGCATTCAGGGACCAGTAGTGCTGCTAACAAATTATGAGGCTTTTATATTTCCATAGGACTGTGGCTTATAAATGTATGTTTGTACAGTCTCGGAGACTGACAAGAAGGAGAACCAAACTGTCAGGCCTTTATTTTTTTAAAAATTTTCATTTCAAATAGAGAAGAGAGAGACTTGAGTACATTAGGACAACTTTCTTTCTTTTCATATGTTCCTTAATCACAGTTATCTTACTCCTTTAGGCTTTGTTTTAAAAGATACGTACGTCAGTAGTTTTGAACTATCAGTCACCATCGTCTGTGCATCTATATAACGCATCTCATTAAATATATGTTTATCAACTACCACTCATTCAGAAGGCTTTCAGCATTCCCTGTGCTTAACCTCGAAGCCACAGTAATTCTAATAGCTTTCAAAACTTTAAAATATTCTTAAGGGTACTGTTGCAAAGCTAATTCTTCATTGCGGAATGCAATTTAAAAAAATTACATGAATTAACTATTTTGATTTGTTGAACAGGATATATAGCCCTTGATCTATTGAAGCTGTATGCATGCTTAAATTCATGAATTAGAACAGTGAGTTTGTTGTGCATAAGAATATAACAGGTGCTATTTTTCCTCAAGGAAGTCTGTTATATAACTTGCTCTAGTAATGGAAAGATGCCCCATAAGCTGTAAGTGATCTGTAATACCAGAGAATCTGGTAATTAGTTGTGCCTGTTCTTGCGATGGAAGGATACCAAAAATGTTTATAGACTGGACCATCCATTTAATTCATTTCTTAGTTCTTGATTACCTGATTTACAAGCTAGTTGTCCCACTTCATCAGTGTGAAGAGGTAAGCTCTACATTTATTATTACCCAAGAGATTAAATATTTTTGATACAGAAAACCGATTTTCTTGATGCAGCAATCTTGTTTCTTTCAGTCAACCTGTTATGAAGCCAGCTGCAATTCTGAGGAATTACTTAGTGCTGAACAAGCCACAAATATTTGCTCTCATATGAAGTATTTTTGGACTTTCTTCTATACAGACCAATCTAGTTTTAACATATTGTAGGCAGTTAGTAGAGAGACCAATTAGTGATAAGCATGTCTTTTGACAGTCATTTAAGGTTGGAGATTGAGAAATCAACCTCTGTTATAACTATAACATCTTTTTTAACTGAGAATGCTTTCTATTTTTTCTAAATGTCAGTATTTTTTTCTAAATGTCATAACATGGAAAGGAGTTGTAAATCATCACACTGCAGAAAGGTAAAAGGTATTCTATGATAAGCTTTGTCATTGGCTGAGAGTAGTGTTCGTCCTGACCTTATTTCATTTATACTTACAGAATCCATCATCGAGCTGCTTATATTGTACAGAACATGGTATATTACAAGTTAGTGCTTACAGTGGTTACAATAGCTTGGATTTTCAATGTTATTCCTATACATATTAAGCAAGTTGTTTGGTCTCTACTGCTTTGTTTACTGTAACACTGACCAGTTATGCCAGAGGCTTTTTGTGTCAACAGAATCACAAGAAAATCCTTTTTTGATGATACGCCAGAACGTTTGTGTGAGTTATACATTGATAATACATAATTGAAATACTGTTAAACTTCCTTGCAAACTTAAAATAAATCAAACATACAGTAAAAAAGAAAGAAAAAGAAAAGAAAAAGTAGATTTTGGAGTAATTTGGCATCTTTTGTGGTAAACTGTGAGTCAGAACAATTGCAAAATAAATGTTTTCCACTTTATTGAATATATTGTGTTTTTATATAAACTGCATCTTGTGCTCTTGCTGTAGTGGACTTGCACATTTTCAGAGGCGTAAGATTTAAAAAACAGTGCCTGTGTGTCATTTTTGGGTTTTCTCATATTGATTATTCCCAGAAGATATGTGTAAGTATAGAGATACATTGATTAAAATTTGAAAATTACCCATACTGTATATAGTTGTACTAAGTCAATAGCTCTCCTTGTTACAAGAGAAAATGTAAGGTAGATTTTTATTCTGCTGTTGAATTAGAAGCATTTGAGGTGCCAGAGTTTCAAAAATAAATGGAATCTGAGTAATTCTTAAAATAGGGAGAACAGTGCTTTCTCTATGATGACATGATTATGAACTTCTAGCCATGACAGCTCTCTAGCCATTATTTTCTTTACTGACTTCTCTGCTGCTCCTTATGCACTTCTTGTTTTGTATAGTTTGTTTTAAATTTAAAATAAAAAAAAATACTTTGGCAGAAAAAAAAATGCAGTTTTCAAGAGTCTTAGAAAGGATTTTGCCCTTTCCCTGAAAAGCATTTCAAACAATATTCTTTGTATAATTGCCATAAGCAATCCTTATGCTGTTGACTGAACTACAAAGGGTAGCGATTTCCTTCATTTAATGTGAAATTCTGAAATATGATGCAATGACTTCAACGGAAGACATTTTCCAAAATAGTCTGGTGGTGAGAGCACTCATCTCAGAATTAGTAGATGTATATTTATATCCGTTCAGACTGAAAAGGAAGTTAATCTATGAATGAGGCTGGCTGCCTAAAACCCTCCCTAGACTGCAATGGCAATTAAGTTCATCTCCTTTCCTTACTCTGCCTGGCTGTAGCACAGGGCACTTAACTGCTAAGTTGCAAGGCTTTTTGCCAATATTATTGCAGTCATCCATAAATGCTCAGAAAAGCCTGCTTGAGGGAAGTCACTGCTTGTATCCTGTGTACAGCACAGTACAGCCCGACATTACGTGGACAACCTCTATACAAAGTGCAAGGTTTTGATCTCATCGGGTTTACAGCTGCTGCTAACCATAGCCATCAGTTCTGGGGGAGGTGAAGGTGCCTTTTGTGCAATAGCCTAGCAGCTGTATCAGACTGGATTCAGCCCCAAAGAGTATCTCAAGGTGATGTAGGCTGTTTTCGGCAGAGCTGACATAAAGCTCTGCCACTGATAATATAGGCTATGCTATAAAAAACTCACCTATAGTATAGGCTATACTATGAAAAATAGTTACCACTGCAGTCTTCGTACTCCAGAATTATCTCCTGTGGGAATACATGTAGTTAACAGTAGTTCCCTGGATGTTTAAAAGACAAGAGCAGGCACAGAAAATCAGTAAATTGGATTCTCTTTTGGTCTAAGCACCATGTGAACAGAAAGTGAGGGTCAGAATCATAGAATATCTTGTGTTAGAAGGGACCCAAAAGGATTACTGAGTACAACTCCTGGCTCCACCACACAGGACCACTCAAAAATCAAACCAGAAGTGTTGTCCAAATTCTTCTTGGAGTCCGACAGGCCGGGTGCTGTGACCACTCCTGGGAAGCCTGTTCCAATGTCCAACCACCCTATTCGTGAAGAAACTTTTTCTAATCTCCAGTCTGACCCTCCTCAGACACTGCTCCATGCCATTCCCTCAGGTCCTAGTCAGATCTCAATGATATAGAGTTGGCATCTTTGCAGGTTTCCCATCTAATCTGCTTTCTTCCTCTGACTAGACAGGAAACTTAGATGCCTATTCCAAAATATTCACTGGCAGAACTACTTACTCAAAAGCAAGGCAGCCAAAATTGAAGTGGATCCTTTTTCCATGATTCCCACATCTTATGTGAGTGCTATAGTTATTGAGCTGTTGAAATAGAAGAACAGTAATTGCTTTTACTGCATTACTTTCTTTTGCCTATCTAGCCTTCAGCAAACAATTAATCCATGCACATATTTCATTCTCAGTTTTGAAATGTATAGATCTTTGACTTTTATTCAGTAAGTAGTTAATGATTGCTCTAATGTATTCAGAGTGTAAAGGCTACTACTTTCTTCAGGATGGGCAGCTTGAGAAATGTTGACTTCTGGGCACTGCTTTGTGCTAGTTTCGCATTCATAATAGTGCCATAATCAGTAACGCTGCTAATGCCTGCAGAGCCAAGGGCAGAGCACTGTTCTAGCTTTAGTAATAGCATTATTGGAGCCTGAGACACTTAACCAGGCTATTTCACAATTCTACGTAACGGAGAGTGATGTGTAGTTAACCTAATGATCCTTGGGGTCCCTTCCAACCTGGGCCATTCTATGATGCATCTGATTAAGTACAAAATAATAAAACAATATAGAAAAAATAAATATTACTTAGGCATTTTTTTAAGAGAAAACTTCTAAACCTTCAATGATTGTATTTCTGTTAGCCATTTATGCTTAAATAAATCCATTTACCTTTATTCAAGTTTTGTGGCCACTTTTAATTAAATTTTTGTTGTGTATAGTGAAAGAAGAATTTCTATTTCTTTGCCTTTATTCCTGTTACTTTTGCTACCTCTCAGAAAGGGATAGTACTGCATTCACAATATTTTAATCACTTTTCTTTGAAAAATATTCTTTTATTTTACAACTATGATTGTGATTTTGAAGAAATGTTAAGAAGTTTCCAGAGTATTTACATAACTACAAGAAAAGTACTGGAAATAATTTAGCTTAAGGCATGTATGTGTGCAGAACACCTGCAAGAGACAACAACAGCAATGAGAGCTGGGGCTGTGAAAAAGGATATGATGCAGTATGTTGCTTCAGAAAGTTTGAGTGATGCTGTTACTTCAGCCTATTAAGCTGTTGAAAGGTACTTTGCCTCTCTAATCGAACAGTCAGGGATACTATTTTATTGTTGAATAAATTCTTAGATTAAAATGTTCTAAGCGTCCATGAAGTTCTGTGTCCTTTTTCTATGGAGAAGCTGGCTTTTTAATCCTTAGATGCTTTAACATTTCAAGTTGTTGTTAATTTTTCAAGTGTTATTAATGTATTTATCAAAGATAAAGTGACAATATGTGCAATATACTACAGCAATCCCCATGGAAAGTTTGGCTAAATAAAATTCTCAGCAGCATAAAGTACTAAAATTACATTGAATTACAGGAGAATAGGACACTTTGGAAAGTCAGATCTTCTACACTGCCGTGCCCCAAACTGAATGTGCCATGCTATTGTAAGGTTTCTTTGTCCAGTCTGATCTTTAAAATGCCAGGAGATGAAGATTGCTCAACCTCTTGCCCTAAATACTGTGACACTTTGTTTGAGAAATGTTTATTCTCCAGTGGTAGCTTTTCACAGATATCATCTTTCTTTGTAGTTTAAGCTACTGTCACTTCCTCACTCAGTTGTTCCATCTCAGCTGTGCATCTTTGATTCCTTTACATTCATCCCACTTTAGTGCAGCTTTGAAAGCAGTCCAGTAAGTTTACTAACACTGGGTAGGTATGTACTGGTCAATTTTTCCAGCTTTTGATGGTATAATAGGTATGCATCGTATTCTCAGATTGTGAAATCATTAAAAGGATGGTCGTGCACATGTTCTTTCACATGAATATCTGCTGATGAAAGTGTCTGATTGCAGCCATCAGTCAATACTTACGTGGGTTACAGACACTCTTGGGAAGGTTATACATCCATAAAATAAATTGGTACTTTCTGATATATATAGCCCTTCTCTCAAACTTTATGTAATTTTAAATGAATTTCCAATTAATTGTAGCATGGTGAAATTCCAGTGTGTTGAATACAAAAATTAATATCCATGAAAATTTAGGCTTCTCAAAGAAGTCAATCCAATTTTGTTTCTTATCAGTGAAACTGGATTTGATTTTGGCTGCTGAGAATCTTAACAGGAAATGATGTACTAGAGATGTGGGTATGCATGAGCATGAATGTAATGCAACAGGAAGAGAAAAAAGTATGCAAAATAAAAACAGCATGTGGTGCTCACATAGATAGTCATAATAAAATGAGAATAGTTAAATGTTATAAACTGGAAAACAGGGAATGGCTGTTTCCCTGTCAATGACTTTGTACCTGTCTCCCATGTGACCCTCTTCACTCTTCATCTTGGAGCTGCAGTATGTACGTTGCTGCAATGGTGGGACTGGGGAGGGCAACACAGGGAGAGCCGCTTTGTGAGCGCTGGGTGCTGTAGATACTCCAGTTGTGGTGTGTTGCGCTAGACTTGATGCTTGTGTGTGCTTTGCACCCTGTGAAAGAGGAAGATGACAGTTGAAAGTATTTTATTGAGGATTATGAAGTTTTGGAAGCAGACTGTACCTGCAGTAAGAGCTGACCCTGCTTCTTACATCACTTAGCAATCTCTTTATGTGCTTTGCTTCAGTGTGTTTAATTTGTCTCTAACCTTCAACTTTGCCACATTGTTCCACTGGTGTAACAGTACCATGCTCTTTCAAACATCTAAAAAGCAGTTACTTAGAATTTTTTTTATTTCTTCTATGCTGCATTGCATCATGTTTTAATGCTTGTCATTTTGTTCTCAGCCTCCAGAAGGAAAAACAGAGATCCTCTTATTTACATAATTTCAAATGAGTAATCAAAAAGAACACATCATGGGGGAGGATCCAAGAATTAGAATGTGTTGCTGTCTTAATTAATGCTTTAACAGTCTAATCAAAATATAATAACCAGTTGTATTCCAGCTATAAGAATGCTAATAATACAGTTTGTGTTGATGTTCATTAGTAATATAATGAAAGCAGTAGCTGCAACTATCAGCTCCTATCTTTAATTTCTCATCTCTCATCATCGATAGTCCTGGGTCAAGGGCCTTTCTTTATCAGGCATTTCGGATCTTCAGCAGGAATCAGTTTGAGGGTGAGGGCAGTTTCCTCCCTGACTGCATTTACTCAGGGTTATTTTTATCTATTTCAACCTCACTTTTGATAATAATACTTTTTTGGATTATACTTTATACTTCTGTGTTGATTCATGAGCTGTTTGTAGCATAACTGCTCACGTTTGTTTTTCCTGGTATGGTATTATTTGTTCTGGGGAAGGAGAACCATACAAGTAAAGAGCTAAAGAGAAATTGAACTTAAAAAAAAAAATAATAAAAATAAAAATAATAAAAAAAATCAGGTGATAACCAGACAGCTAATACAAGCTCAAAATCTAAGGTAGAAATATATTCCCTGATTAATTCTGCTTTTTTAGCTGGGGGAAGCTAGGTAAGAGTTACCTGATCCTAGAGCATGTTACAGAAAAAGTTTCCAAGTCTACGCTTCTACAATTTGTTACAATTTATTTTAATAGTTAAATGCATATTTTCCAGGAATTAATAGCAATGATTATATTTTGTTACATGGCATTGCTTTGATTACGCAGAAGGTAAATAAGTGTGGAGAAGCAGAACAATTTCTTCACCAGAATCAATAAAATATTATATGAAGGAGCAGATCTTGACATCTTTACTCTGTTTGGGATGTCTTTACTCTTTGTCTGCAATTTAACCTTTTCTGCTATCTTCAGTTACATTAACCTTCAGATATTTTTATTTATCAGTAACAATATAATTGCATGCTCTAAGGAAAGCATATGGCACTTGGAATACCTTGGAAAAATTTTGACTTTTCTTGGGATCTCTTGGAGGTGTACTTTACAGTAGATAGATCGCTGCATAATATCAGCCTTTAGCAAGTACATCATACTTATTACAGAAAGTGCAGATACCTCATGTCTTGCTGGTGTTCAGTGGAGCAGAAAATCACATGTTCTCATTTCTATCACAATTGAAGCAATTTATATGGAGCCATTCAGACAAAGGGACTGTGTTTTGAGAGTGGTGACAGAGAGCAACCAGAGTCTAATGTATGTGAACTATAGAATCTGATGATGAGGCTGAGACCTGTGGATGGCCCGGGAGAATCTGGCACATTGTTTGGTAGTGCTGCTCCTCAGGCAGAAGTGAAACAAGGATAATTTTCTAAAAACTAGACTGATACTTTGGAGATTCAGAAAAAGTAATGTGTTCAAGATCTACTATATATTCAGTGCAGTGAAAGGAAATGTTTTATAAACATATTCAAATTAAAAACAACCAAGATACTTCTGTGTAACTGGACTAGTTTTTGCTGTGGACATGTTGGCTTCTTTGTACCATGACTACCGTTATGCTGTGCTCAGGTTTTGTGCCTCCTGTCGTTACAGAATCTTCCAACACTATTTGATTAAGGGACTAACATCTGCTGCGTGGTCTTTTTCTTCTATTTTGCATTACACATGACTTAATCAATTTTGGACTATGACAAACATAACACAGAGCAGAATAATTCATAGCACTGGCTATAAAATTAACAGCAATAATGTTTACATTGTTTTTGTAATTTATTTATACATCTTGTCTAGCTTAATAGCCAGATTTGACTATTAAAATGTTTACTCAGAATTCCTCAACTTTTTCTTTACAATTACGATCCTTACACAATAACTATAAACAAATATTAAGTTTTAGCTAAAAAACAACAACAAAAAAAGGTGATCACAACCCTATTAGTTTATTTTCCAGTTAAACCTTGAATTCAAAATTAACTTGAACACATTCTGCTCATCTGTCCTGCCTCCGTTCAGTCTTCATACACAATGAGCAGCTGAATTTATTTACGTTGCACAACAATCCTTATATAAAGTTACAGGCGTTATTTAAGGTGACCCTAGGACAAAGATTTGATGATCTATCATTCCAGCTGATTTTCTCCTGTAAACTCTTTACCTTTCATTTCTTCCATGTAATTCTATGGACAACAGCTTAAATCTGCCTTATTTGTATCCCTCCAAAAAGCTTCTGAAATAGCCTTTTTGAGTGGCTATTGTCCTTTTAAGTTTCATCAATGACTCTCTTTATACCAAACAGGATATATGTTTCTGTTTTCAAGTCTTTTCATAGCATATCCTCTGATCTGCCATCCCACCCAGCCATTCATCATTCACTACAAGATGTCATCTCCCCACTAAGATCTGCCTCCCAAGCTTCATCACCCTTGTTATAGATTCTCAAGGAAATGCTTTCATGTGTTGTTCTTCCATGTTAATACCCATAAAGTACGGCTCAATCCCTACACCTTTAATTGCTGCAGAACATTCTCCTTAGTGGTTAACAGCAACAAAGTACTTAGCAACAATGGATGAATAATTATAGTTAAATAACTTGTATTTTTCTGGTTATATATACCATTCAATTTTTCCAAATTGATGAGTTTCCTGCTTACTTTTTTACACAGTTTAATATGTTGCTATGAACAATATTCAAAAAGAAAAGTCTGTTTGTATTGACTGTGTGTATCCATTCTACTAATACGCAATTCTTCAATTGTGTATGAGAAAATACTTCCTTAACTTTAAATAAACTCTTCTATTTGTATCTTTCCTAATACTTCCTGTTAGTTTATGTATATAGTAATACCTGTATTATTTACATTTAGTATTAAAATTCTGAGAACATTACCTAATAGACTCTTTTTTTAAAAAAAAAGATGTGCCCTGCACTTTAGATTTTCATTCTTATTCCTTATGTTTGAATAGAGTCTAGGATCACGTAAGTGCCTAAAGGAAAATGTCTTTTAAGAATAGATTTCCCAGTCACGCTCCTGATCTTCATGTTGCTAATGATCTCATTTTGTTTGCTTGTATAACGTTTGCATTTTTTTTATGAAGTCCTTCAAAAGTGGAATGAAATTCTTTTAAAAAAATCACGATGTCGTTACCTCATCCTTCCGCAAATACCTTCTCAACTGTCACCTTCAGCCCTTCACTGCCACTGAGCACTGTGACATGACAATCTGTAGGCAGGTGGCAAGCTGAGATTTCCACCAGTACACAGAAGAGGTTGTTTTACTGTAACAGCAAATTCTCATTCCCCCATCAGCATCTTCGTTTTCGTTCTCCTAATGCGTCTCATTTGATAATTTGATGGGGAGTTATCAGGAATAGGTTTTGTCTGTTTGGCCTCTTTTTTGGAGGAGGGAGGATCCAGATGTTCATTTATCCATGGGTTGAACCCAGTGTTCAGGAAATTAGCAGATGTTTACAAAGGTTTCCTTCTGCCATACGAGAATTAAATGTAAATGACAAAAAACAAAGGAAGGATTTCAATTAGTGATCAGCTGTTTTCTGTGAACAGAGATCAACAGTAGATTAGTATATTACTATGTATGGAAGATTTGTTGCCTTGAGTTCTCACTGTGATAAGTATGAAGATAAATAATATTCCTTTCCTTTCTTTAAACTGTATTACTGAAGAATAGTATGCGTTCCTTGCTCAGATACCACTGTTTGGTTGGGATTTTGCATAACAGGAAAAGCAGAAGAGCAAAAGCAAGGAAGAGGGTGGATTAATTCACATTCACTGAAAACAAGTCTTTCATTTTCCTTGGCTTATTCCCACTGGTTTCTTAATGATACTAGCAAAAGAGTATTTCTTCATCTGAGTATATTTGGTGGAATCTGATCTCCAGAGAGCCTTTTCATCTTACAAACAAGACGATGTTGGCGCAATGATGGGAATCACATACCAATTGAATACTATTGGATCTGCTGCAGGGAGTTCATGATCCTGGCCTTGCCTGTGAGCCCTCAGGACTAATCGTCAGAAGGTATTTAATCATCTGACTCCTGCTAATTTCAGTAAGAATTAAACACTTAAGTATCTTCAAAGTCCAAGACTAAATTGATTTTTCCATAAACGCGGTTGTTCTAGGATGTATCTGTTAGCACTGGTTTGTTTTTATATTTCTCTTCAATTTGGGGCTTTTGCAGCAGGCTTTATGTTTATACCTTTGGTGTACAGCTGTTAGAGCTGCTGTCACACAAGTGAAAGCCTGCAATGCTTCCATGATTTCTTTTGTTTACTTCATTCTTCACTACTTATGATTTGGTTTTGTCAGCTAAGTGCTTCTACTGACTCTTACATGTAGCTTTCTCAGACAATTCTCCTTTAATAAAAATGGCCCAGTTTCTTCTGAAATGTTTATTTTCAAATCCTTAGAATTTGTCTTTATGAAATGTTTTCCATACGGTATGAGGAAGAGAAGATTAATATAGGACAATAGAGAAAAATCCAAAATACAGTATACATCATGAACGTAAATCTGCATATTTTCCATTTCCTCTTGGCAGATAGCCAGACAACTGCTTAGTTATAACGAGTTACAATATTCCAAGGATTTCAGTTAACTACATGAAAAATGCTACCATTTTTGCTCGTGTATATGAGTCTGTCTTCATATTATAACAATAGCCTAGCCTTTAATTTGTGTGCTGCAATTTTAATTGGTAAAGATGTTGGCTGTCACTGTACACCTCTTCTGAAATACCTGGATTGTTGCAGGCTAACTCAGTGGAGCGTTCATGTTAGCAGCATTGATTTCTAGGCAGGAAAGCTAGAAAGCAATGCAGAAGAAATAACATGTTATTTATATGATTATGCTTAAAAATCTGAATTTTTGCTTGTCAGTGTGTAATTCAAAGAACATTAGTGAGTTGATAATATTTTTTTAGTCTGATTACAGAATGCTTTTTTTCCTGCCCCGTTCTGAACTACTGGTAGCTAGGTGTCTAGATCTAAATATAAAATAACTATTTTTTCCAAAAGCTAAAATTGTGATCATATGGAAAATTCCTTTCATATCTGTATAATGTCAGTTGTACAAATATTTTGAAGTGGGATGTTGCTATTATCTGAATTACTGAACCAATCTTGTTCCTTTTCTTGACCTTGCTCAACTTTAACGCATTGGACTTTCTAGGATACCATAGCAAATACCATAGTGGTATTTAGCATGTAGCCTATGTTAAACTCCAATTGTATGAAAGATATTATCTAAGATAATTGTTTCTGTTTAGTTTTATCCTTGGCAGGTTCATTAAGGACCTGATCTTCATAACTCCAGTTCATTGGTCTGCTTTCATTGATTTAAGTGTCGCTTCTTTGCAGTGACACTAATCAGATTGTGTCTTGCAGGGTTTCTTCTCCCCACTTTGAGAAATCAGGACTTTTTTGGGAGTCTACAAAGATTGGCAGAAAGAACAGATAGAACATACAAATTATCTTTCAGGTTTTACTGTATTTAAATCTTCATATACAAAGGTCCTCACTTAGAAAAGGTAGTTAAGGAAATGACGTGGCCATGGGAAAGGTAAAAATGACCTAACCCCAGAGTGAACCCTACCCAAAAAATTGAAATAAACCTCAGAATGACTAAACTAATTCTCATTGTACACGGTTCTGATCCATACAGTCATAACCTATGTCTACATAAATATATAAAATATACCTGGAAACAGTCTTTAGTACAGAAACTAACTGGCATGAAAATTGCCATATCCATGCTATTAATTTCTCTTGCTGTCCAAAATAATAGAGGGAGCATCCAGACCTTTTACTGTGTGTGAGACCTTTTACTGTGTGTGAGACCTTTTACTGTGTATGGTCTCTGGTCTTTGATAAAGTGCTCCTCAACCATACTCAAAAATTGTCTGGGAGAATGCAAGTCTAAGTCTTGCCAGGTCTATGTGACAATTCAGTGATAGAGTTGGTCAAGTTCCAGTTCAGATAGACACACTCGGATGCCCGTGGATTTTGTAACTTGAAGAAACCACTGTTTGCCTTGTAATATAAAAACGCCCACCCACTCTTCTGCCTTTTTTACAGTAGTTGGGCTCAAACTGCGAGAGAAGATGGATGGACTCTACAGTGCTCCTGAGTGTCCCCTCATCCCTTATACACATTAATTGGTGAACCTGAATATATGTTCCCAATCAGGATAGTGCTGTGTGTCCCCACCCTTCCAGTATGCAGGAAAAATTGTCAGGCTCCCTAGTGTCTTGGCATAATTCTCATTTTGCTGCCTGAGAATTGCCAGACTCAGCTTTTTATCTGTGCCGACATATTTACATATAAAAGCACCATCTAAATAAAATTGTTGAATGAGAAGCCAGGTTTATTAGCAAGTTAAATTTAGTTCATAAAGGGTACAAATGAACATATATTTTAATATCTTTATATAGGTTCATATATATATCGTACGTATGTATACAAACATATATACACATGCACAGATACACAAGGGCTGCTCTGAAAGTAATGCCTCGTATTTTATTATGTTGGCCCACTATGTCAGAAGTGGATGATGGTGGCATGGCAGTTGAGGTCGAACATTCCCACCAATGGCAGCAGAGGGGCAGCCTGACAAAATGGTGTCTGACATGGAAGTACATATGAAGCAAAGATGTAGAACTGAATTCCTCCATGAGGAAAAAGCTGCACCCATTGACATTCATTGATGCTTGCTGAATGTTTGTGGATACCAAACAGTGGATGTCAGTGCAGTGAGACGGGGGGGGGTGTGTTTCAGCAGTGATAACAGCAACAGTGGGTCACCTCCTCTGGTGCAGATTTTTATGAGCATGGCATGTAGGTTCTTGTTCCTCACTGGTGAAAGTGCATAGCTACTGGCGGTGACTGTGTTGAAAAAGAATATTTTGTAGCTGAGAATTTGCTCTATCAAACTGTGTTATTGTGGTCTTCGTATCTGTTGTAGTTTCCATGGAAATAAATGAGGCATCATTGTCAGACCAGCCTCTGTACATAAATCCATGTGTCTATATATATATTAAAAAATAAATAAATCATTAACATCTCACATTAAGAGTTCAAAGTATCCTTAGTAAGTGAGAGGGTCTGATTTTGCACAGTTTTTTCAACTCTCCTTCAGAAACAATTCTTTCTCCTCTCTGTTTGATCTCTGAGCTTGTTCTCCACCTCAGGCACAGTATTTGGATTTGTTCCCTTGCTTTCTTGTGTCCTGCCCAATTACTTGCTGAATTCTTCAAACAGAAGATTGATAAAGTGTGACATGAGATTTTGCCTTTTCTCTCTTCTTTTCATTTTTTAAACCTTGATTTGTCCCTCCATCTCTTTTCTTGCTTATCTGCTTCTTATTTTCTTGAATGTCTCAACCATATCTTGACACCTCTTTTTCCAAATTCCTGTATTCCTTGCCCCAACTTCGTTTTATTCTGGATTTCTGCTTTTCCAGAAACAATAATGAAAAACAACACAAATCTACAGACTGTCTAATATTATCTCTTTTACAATACTTTTCAAGCTGTCAGAATGCTTCATTTTACTTTCTGGAACTGGCACAAAAAATCTTTTCAGCCAAGAAATAATTGTAGAAGAAAGATTGAGAACCAGAACATCATAATGCAAATATCCTTGTTTTTTCTATCCTATGCCTCTTTTTTTTATTGTTATTTTTCTTTTTAAAATTACACATACTTTCTGTTGTAGATGCCTTAACAGGCCTACATTTCTTCCTTAGATCATCGTTCTAAGCAAGTACTTCTAAAATGGTTATTAATATTTTCAGTCACCCAGATGGGCAACCATGAAGCTGGATCTGCTAGAACACACATGCTCCTTATGATTATCTGCAATTCTATCTCTCTGCTGGATGCTTTCTGCTTGAAACAAAATCTGTCCTTTTTCATTTCTCCATAAAATTGAGATGATGAATCTGTCAGTGCTGCCAGCTGCCGCTTGTTGTGGCATCCATCCTATAACAAAGGGGAGGGCTATATAGTGTTTTTTTCTAAAACAAAATGCTGATGAAAATCATATCTACTTATCCCTGCTAGAGTATTTTTGTAGAAAATGGTTACAATTGACTGGGAAAAGAAACACTTCCACAAAAATGTCAAATTCCTCATTGGTACACATTGAATTGCAGTGCTTCTGTTGGGCTGAGCCCAAACTGTACTGTTTTGCAGCAGAACAGATTGTCTTGCAACACGGTGCTCCCCTGGACATTTTCTTCTTCGAGAATGTGCCCTTGGCATTTTCTGAACTCAAGAGGCTCTTTCCTGTGCTGATCAAGGCAGATGACAAACTCTTCAGCATGCTTGAATCAATATGGGTTTGCCTGAGTTTTTTCTGTGCCCTGTACATTCAGGAGCAGGAGCAGATTGACAGATGTTTCTTTTTGTTGGCTGCTGGGACAGACATGTAACCAGATGATAGGTCGGTTAGCTTGAGACATAAAATGCAGCAAACTAAGCAATTTCTTTCAACGTTTTCATTGAGATTTTTTTTCCCTGTTTATTAAATATTTCATGATATGTAAGCTATGGTATTATGAATCATGTCATCTGGGCGTGGTTATTTAGGATATTTATTATGAAGCAGGATGGGTCACAAATCTGGCCAGCCTTAAAGAGCTTACTGCTGTTTAACCAATGTGCTGGGAAAAAAGAAAAATACTTTCAGTAGAAGAACTAATTTGTGTAACTGATAACGAGCAGTAATAGTGAGGTAATGCACAAAGATGACTTACAGAGTGGAAGAGACAGGGAGGAAGAGAACATGTTAACAGACACACAGAAGTATAACGAGTGCTTTCATTAGCTTGACAAGTCTGACATTTATTCTTTTTCGCATCTACAGTTAAAGGCTTACCTGCCAGCTGCGTTTACAGAAGTAAAGAAGGGCTTCTAAAGAAAGGCAAGGCACGTTATATTTGTATGTCTAGCTTCTGGATAGCAAAATAAAGCAGCATGCCATGTTGGTGAAAAAAACAGGCTGAACAGTTCTGCTTTTTAGATTAAATTTAATGTCTCTGTTTAAGTAATTTTTTGAATTCTATTCTAGTCCTTCATACTGTTCTACACAAGTATTCATACTAGATTATGTTTTACCTTACCTGGTTGCTTTACATTATTCACTAAGCAGTTTAATTATATGTATGCTACTAAAGAGAAAGGCCAAGAAGAATCTGTATGGCAGCAGCGTATGGGCTGCCACATCAAATTATATTTCACTACGTTCCTTCACATTCATGTAACTTGTGCCTCTGCATTTTTCATGCATTTAGTATTTTCATGCCCTGGGGAAAAACAAGAGCAATTACATGTTTTTTATGGGAATTCTGAGGGAAGAGTTCCAAGGAGGTATGGTTATTAATCTATTTATTTTCCAGTCTCCTTTTTCCAAAGAACATTTGAACAAGTTAGCTGATTTCAGCCATATTTAAAGATAAAAATCCATGCATGTGAAATTTACCTGTGATAAGAAGAAAAACTGGTTATTGTGTCCAGGGAAGATATTCTAGCTAGTAGCCATGTTGAGGGGAAACATTGTATCTGTTCTGAAAGGCAGAAAACAACTGGTTAAGTTAACCTTGAATTCAGCCAAAAGTTTTGCTGCCTCGTTTTTCCACCTAAGCAGATTAGAGATGTGGGAGGAATCTGAGATGTAAAGAATGCATAGAGCAGAAAAGGATATATGTAGGGGGAAATACACTGGTCACTATAAGAGACTGGAAAACAATGTGTGGATGTCTCAACATCGGTGGCAGAAAGGATGCAGGGGGTCTTTGCCACCTTTTCTCTTGGGAAAGAGTCGTAACCAACTCTGGGAAAAGAGTATCTGCAACAGAGCGGAAGCCCATTGTTTCTGTGCTGATAATGCAAGGGAGTTGCACAGTGCTTGAGGAATTAATTCAATTCTCATGGAGTACGGTGGGGAATTTTATGCCAGCTTTTAGGAATGCCATGCTATGTGATTTGCCTTGAAGATAATTGGACTTGGAGTTGACTTGACACTGTGGAAAGTCATAGTTGGGAGCTGAAAATATTTTTAGTTTTGTAATATGTTGCTGATATAGCTGCAGCATTTCAAAGTGGAGTTGAGAACAGGAAATGCATCTATGGATTTTTGACAGGTTGAAGAATGATCACCAGCCACTGTGTGCCAGTGTGGGCACTTTCAGCCAGCTGCAGTTAGATCTATAACTCCTAGGTATCATTCAGGGATATCCACTTGTAGAAGAGCTCAGTATCAGTAAAGATTCAAAGATATTTAACAAATTAAGCAGTTGTGTTGGTTCCTCAGAAGCAGATTTCACTGCCGTTGTGGACTCCTCAGATTGCGTGCAGACTTCCCGTACTGTCACTGCTCCTACTTCCTCTGGATTCAGTTTCATTGAACTGTTCCATGTTAGTGAGCTTGTCCGCAATGTGTATATTCTTGGCATCTGAATCTATACTGTCTGATTAGTATTGCTGCTGACATGGATCTTAACATTCAAAGTTTTTTTAAATTGAGTAAGAAGCAAGGAATGAAGAGAAAAAAAAGGAGAGCCTTCTCATTGATTATTTTTGGATACGTGCTAGGTGCATGTATCCTACTCATATTATTATCCTGGGCCCCTTTCTTCCCCAGTGTGACAAGATAACAACCTTTCATGTTTAGTACTGATGAAGTGGGTTGCAGGCAGGTTCAAACAGGGTTTCTTCACCTTTTAAATTAGATTCCTATAAACATAGCTGGAGGAATTGAAGGACATTTGCAGGAAATGAAACAAGTCTCCTTGACATTGTACATTTTAATTTATTGCTTTGGCCTCTACAAAGAAAACAAGTATTCCTGAGGCAAGGTGACAAGCCCATGAAAAACATGCGTCTTGTTTACTGCTATGTGAGGTTGTAACATCGCTCTAGGATGAGTTTTAATTTCCCATGTCAAATAGCCTTGTGTAATGAAATCGCATTACCTGGTGCTAACATGTTTTCTTTCCTATGAAAACAAGTTCTCTTATTTGCAATTTTGTTTTCTGCAGTTGCCATAGAGAATCCTATTTCTAGGCAAGAACCACTTATTTTTGTTGAATGGTTTATATCAAATCAGAAGAATGTCTCAAATCTTGCATCAGTTCTAAATGCTTTTTACCATGTAGACAAATGGCAGCCAAGAGCCCTCAGTTTCACTTACCTAACACTAGTGTGTAGCTGCTAAGCCTATCTGCTACACTTGTTCCCACTTCTAGGGTGATAACTTGTGGTGATATCATTAAACTGAACAGAACTAATATACTGGCCCGAGTGTTGGCACCTTGTTACCGTGCTGCTTGTCATGTTTGCAAGTCAGCATTTCATCAGTTAATGCTTAGAGAGACGGCTTGAAGAGTTGTATGGATGACGAAAACCTAACAAGCATGGTGTGGATAAGAGTGCACTCAGTCAAATTCAGTAAAAAATTCTGCAGAAAAACACAGGAGAGACAGGAGCTTCTATAGATTATTATGTTTAAAAATTTTAAATTAGTCCTCAATTTTCATTGCGCATTAATAAATGTGTGAGTTTATGTAGCTGAATTAGCCATGTATTTTCAGCTTTTGTTGACTAGTTCTCCTGAACAGGCAGTACTGGATGTTAGGTCATCCTTTAGTGTACATTACTGATCTCCTTGAGCAAGAATTTGTAAAGACTTCAAAGTAGAGGCTCAAAGCAAAGAGATGATTTCCAATTTTTTTTTTTTAACGCAGAAGGTATTATTTATAATTTTTGCTATCAGCCTTAAATAGGGCAAATTAAGATGTACAGCAAGAGAAAGCACACAGGAATTATGAAGTCTAGTAGAAACAGATTAGTAATCTTCCTTTGTAATAGGGATAGTGTGATCCTTTGTATGAATTATGAAATTCCGGAAACATCTAGTGAACCCTGGTTATCATTGAAATTAACCTTTGCCANTGCAATTATAATAAAAAATAAAACCAACACAAAAAAAAAAAAAAAAAAAAAAAAAAAAAAAAAAAAAAAAAAAACCTACCCTGAACATATCTGTGGCATATATTGTACTAATGAGCAGCTGGGTGCAGCTTTTGTGTAAGTGTAACTCAATTGTGATAAAGCAATGTAAGTTTAAAAGAGAATATCATTTTAGATAGATATGTACATATGATCACATGTACAAGGACTGATTACTTGGTTTCCTTCTTTCACTTTTTTTTTACCAGTTATGAATAAAATATGTATTTAATATATGATTGTTTTATACTGTAATTATAAGAGATTGTATTGTAAGAGACAATCTTTTGTATTTGCTGACAGAAGCATGTTAGGAAGCTATAGCCTTATTCTTAGACACCCAAAATATCTTCCATCTCTCAGCAATTCCTCACAGTTATTTGGGGTTTCATCATCTCTTCCCCAGTGAATTTCAGTTGTCCGGGCACTCTTTTAGATACAATCAGCTTTCTGATTTCAAGGTCTGAGATCACATCTTAAATGGAACCTCTTGGTTCAAAGGTTTGTACATCCCTTTCATATACTTTGATAATTATGTAAACATAGGTTATTAGCTCACTATTGGCACCACTAAGTGGAAAAGCAAGAGAGGTCAGTGAGAAGGCTGAGCTCCAAGCAGAATTTTATACCAGTTCTTTTCTTCAGTAGATTGCATCTGTTCATAATTTTCAATACAGCGTACGTTCAGATGTCAGTCTTACTCTATAGCTATTCTACCTCATAGTACAGGAAAACAGAAAAGTGACTAAGTGAGATGAGCAAAAAAAACCACACAACTGCCTGCTATTCAACTTTCTCTCTTGCTTAGAGGGCAGAACAGGAAATGTTTTTATTGTTAATGTCCTAGGACTGAGAAAGAAAAAGAAATATTTTCCTTCTTTACAGAAACTGTGAAGAGACAATACTTCCAGCTACATTGAGTACCTTCTCAAGAATACCATCAGCTTTCAAAATAGGAAGGTGTAAGTAATGAATATCTCACTGAGGGACTTACTGGTGATTTCACCAATCAATTTGTCTTTCACCCAGTACATATCTGTTCCACGCCATACAATACATAGCACAGTATTGATGTCTTCAGATTAATCTGGGAGATCACTTGAGCATGTCTTAAAGTGCCTTACTGAATGGGCTTTAACACAATAGAAGCTACAAAAATCTTTGTTGACAAAGAAATACTTTGTTTCTCAAACATCATAGAAGTCCAGTCTAGTAGAGGTTAAATGCAAGGACAGCTAAAGATATGTTCAGGAATAAATTTTCTCTTGATATTTTTTTTGCTGTTTTTTGCTTTTCTTATGTTCTGGTATGAGTAAATCTTCATGCTCTGGATGTTGTTTTTATGATTAGTCTAATTCTCAGATTAAATACAACCACAGTTAAATAAATAAAAAAAATACCTCGACTGCTTTCAAGTTGGTCTTTCCTCTGTGTGGTAGCATATTCATAATACTATCCAAGCTGCTCTGAAGGTAAGAGGTAAGAAGGGAGAATTGTATTGAGTCCAGTAATTTAGTGAACTGCACGCAGTAGTTCTAGCAATATAACAGCAGCCACGGTCGCTGCACTGAACATGCATCCTTGATCATTTCTTTATATTACACACATTGATGCTGACCTTGGGTGATTGTTTTTTTGTTACTGTTTTTACAGAGGAAACAAAGACTCCATCAGTTTGACTACATATGCTACAGTAAATTTCTTCATAAATGCTAATTTTTTTTAGTGATTACAGTTGATATATATCTAAAATTATATGGAATAGTGTAGTGAGGAGTTACTTGGCAGTCAAGATAGAATTACTTGGCATAGTATATGGAAGAATTACTTGGCAATCAGAATTAAAGTTCTCCCTAGAAACCTGTGTGGCTGAGCAAGTGATGTTCAGATACTTAGCAAGAGCTGATATTTCTACTTGAAAACTTTTCTAGTTATTTAACATTATTAGTATTCTCCTTATAGCTTTTCTAATTTATACTGATGTAGCCATAGATAATGGATCGATGCACTAAATAGTTGTATTTCTATTGGTATTATAATCTGGAGACACCCTTGGCATACAGCTGCAGGTTGCTGAGAGCTCTGTTAGCTCTATTTTGAGAGCCTGCAAAATATTAACTGGTGTTTTAGTTTCAGCTGGGATGGAAGCTGATTTTTCTCATAGTGTGCTGTGTTTTGGTTTAGGCAAAAAACAACACTGATAATACACTGATGTTTTTAACTGTTCCTGGGCAGCACTGTGTAGACCCAAAGACATTGCGGTTTCTCAGCTTATCTTCTATCTATATCACTACATTTTGTTAGGAAGTTTCCTAAGGACATAGAATTTATGCTGTTTTGCTGATTCTGTGTCCTTATCTAACTTTGTCTGTGGTAATGTTTAAATATTTGGGGCAAGTTCAAAGAAGTTTGACAGACATGTATTAGAGTAGTCCTATGAATGTAATACCATTCAAAGTCATCCTGACCAGCTGTATCAATGAGTGAGTATGTGTATGTACAGTGGAAGAATGTTGCCAATGGGTTCATGTGATTCTGGGTGAATGGAGTGAGCCATGGCTTCATTTTTCAGAACTTGTGGCTGGTTGTGTTGTCTTGACAACCCTTTTCAATTTGTAGTAGTCACTGAGTGTTTTTACTTTTAAATAACCTATCTTTAGTGGTGTAGATTTCCTTTTTTACGTTCTTTTCTCACAGATCAACTTCACCGTAATTTGTTGAATAGTGTTATTGAGTCATCTGCTTTTTTTTTTCTCCAAATAATCTAATAGCTCTGCTTTCAATTACAACTGAAACAGCTTAGAATATGAGATGAGAATATTATGACATCAAGCTATGGTGCAGTTAACACGCCAGAGGGAAGGGATGCCATCCAGGGAGACCTGGACAGGCTTGAGAGGTAGGCCCATGCCAACCTCATGAAATCCAGCAAAGCCAAACATAAAGTATTGCAGCTGGGTTGGGGCAATTCCAAGCACAAATACAAGCTGGGTGGAGAATGTCTTGAGAGCAGCCCTGAGGAGGAGGATTTGGGGGTGTCTGTTGATGAGAAACTCAACATGAGCCAACAGCAATGTGCGCTTGCAGCTCAGAAGGCCAACCGGATCCTGGGCTGCATTAGGAGAAGCATGGCCAGCAGGTTGAGGGAGGTGATTCTGCCCCTCTACTCTGCTCTCATGAGACCTCACCTGGAGTATTGTGTCCTGTTCTGGGGTCCCCGTCACAAGAAGGATGTGGAGCTGTTGGAGTGGGTCCAGAGGAGGGCTACAAAGATTATCAGAAGGTTGGAGCACCTCCCCTACGAGGACAGGCTGAGAGAGTTGGGACTCTTCACCCTTGAGAAGAGAAGGCTGTGAGGGGGACCTGATAGCAGCCTTCCAGTACCTGAAGGGGGCCTGCAGGAAAGCAGGGGAAGTACTTTTTGCAAGGATAGGTAATGACACTACAAGGGATAATGGCTATGAACTGAAAGAAGGTAGATTTAGACTAGATATAAGGAGGAAGTTCTTCACTGTGAGGGTGGTGGGACACTGGAACAGGTTACCCAGAGAAGTTGTGGATGCCCCCTCCCTGGCAGTATTCAAAGCTAGGCTGGATGGGGCTTTGGGCAATCTGGTCTAGTGAGAAATGTTCTTGCCCATAGCACGCAGATTGGAACAAGATGATCTCTTAGGTGCCTCCCAACTGAAACCATTCTAGGAACCTTTATGTATATTTTTAGTATTTACTATTTTAAAAATACTTTGGGATGTTGTATGATTTTAACAATGTTGTAGGCATTAAAGCTTCCAACCCTGCAATTTTTAATAAGAGAAGCTTTTTTAAGATAGAGATGTCAGTGTTTTAGGGCTTCTTATTTTTTTTTTTACTGAAATTGTCTTATTCTCTTTCAGTACAAAAGTTCTTCAATTCACCTAACTAGAAGCATGTGCAGAGAATGTGCATTCCTCAGAGTATTAGGTAATCTTGCTATGTGTATTTCTGCGTACAGGCAAGAGGTTGGTGAAATTCCCATTCTGGAAATTACTCCCATTAATGGAAACAGATCATCCTTTAAAAAGGAAAGATCTTGTAACAGCAGGTCATGCTTCTTTACTGAAATAATGCCAGTGCTGCAAACAGAGAAATCCCCAAGTCATATAGTTAAGGTGCAAGGTAAGCTTGCAGAAATCATTTCAGTGGGAGGCAAATGTTGACAGCAGAGAAAGGGATGTGTAGATTTCATTTTTTGGTAGGTTGGACAGACTGACAAGAAGCACATTATTTTTTGATGAGTTTTGACATGACTATATCACAGCAAAAGAATGTTTTTACTGTGGGCTGCCTAATTTTAATGGGGAAACTATATTCATGACAAAAGTTTTGTAATAGGTGACAAGTGTGTTGAAGTGAACTATAATTAACATCATTTTATTGGCACTGTAAGATTAAAGCAGGTAGTTACGAAAAACTAAGAGCTACTCAGGCAGCTGTTCTATTTTATACTAAATCAGCGAAGAAGTGGAAAAAGAAGTTATTTCCTTCAAAAAAATCTGAATAGGCTGGCACTACTTTCAGAATTTTACTGCTTCAAATCTGGAGAGAGCTAAAGATAATTTTCATGGGAAAAAAAAATAAATCTCTAAAAGATGCTAGAAATGCCTTTCGTCTCTGACACTTCTCTAGTTGTGACCTCTTTTGCATGACTGTGATATGCATGTTCTCTTCCAATTAAGAGGGGTAAGATACATGTGTATTACACAGAAGGAAGCACGAGGGTACTGATACAGATGAAAGGTGAGAAAGAACTGTGCTGGAGGATTGACAGGAACTGTAGGGGGTAATTGAATAGCTATCTGTCACCCTGCTTAATTCAGTTAGCTCAGAGCAAAAGTGAATGGAAAATGTGTGAAGATTCTTCTCAAGAAACACTATCTTTTCTCTTTCTGCATAAATGTCAGTGAAAATGTTCTGTTGGGATCCTTGTTTTTATTCTTGCCAGAGAATGCTGATGCGTATGAAACTTTGTCATTGTTCTCAAAATCCTATAACAACCATGTCTTTCAGTAAAGAAACAATGATTGAATTCATGAAAATAAATATGAAATTCTGAAGTCTAAATATGTGTTATCTTTTTCAAGTGTGTGTTGTATGTGACCATAAATTTCACAGCTGGTTGGCAGATCACAATTTATAATTATAACTGATGAAACCTGCTGCATGTCAAGGCCAGGAGCAAGCACATCAGCTATTTGATCTTGATCCTCATTTCTTCATGATATTATCCTACACCATCTATGATGCTCCTAGTCATGGAATGATGCAAGGAGTATACAGAATAGAGGGCATCTTTAGTTAAATACAAAAAAATTAACACATTCTGTCTTGATCCAGTAACTAAGTTGTTTTTCCACCTCTGTCTTCTGAGAAAGCTGCTCTTCCCACCAGTCTTTCTTGAAAGGAAAAACATTCTTTGTAAACCATTGGTATTCATTGACTTTGGTTGTTGACTAATCTTTGGAGGTGGTCTGAAGTGTCCATAGCTTGTGCTCCTGCTAAGGACATTAAACATGAGGCTCTATACAGAACATACCCCAGGTACAAATTTTTCTTTAAAGTCTTTGGCAGTTAGGTTAAAAGTCTGTAAGAAGAAAGGAAAAGAAAGGAAACTGTTCAAATGCCTGCTAACGGTCATTACATCTGGACTTACATTATCTGCTGTGATATAGCAAAACAGAAGTAAATCAACTTCATTTATCACTGCCACTTTGTGAGAAGAGTGACAACTAACAGGAAAAAATATTTGGTGGAGATCTTTGGGGTACAGTCAGATGTGGGCATCATCACAAAAGATGACATGAACAAAACTAAGTTTTTTCTAGTAAACCATTGGTGTCAGTGCTAGGACAGAAGGAAGAAAAAGTCATAACATTTTCAATATTTCATGCTGCTGAAATACATGCCCCTATAAAGTGTTCAGTACAACAATTAGAGACAAGTGTAACTTGGAACTGTATGAGATAAGCAATCAAGTTTCTATCCCTTTTTTTGTCATCGACATTGCAAGAGTCCCTTCAAGAGCTGTTCACTAATTGAGAATTAAAAAAAAAAAATTTGCTCTGTAATAGGAAATATTAACATTTATTTAAAAAATATGCCTTGGATTATTTTTTTTAAATACTTTTTTTCTTGTGCTTGTTGTAAATGAAGGAAGCTTGTTTACGTGTTACACACCATTGACATTGTGTCAATGCACAGCTGTCCCTTTGAATTATTTGATTAATTAATTAATTATGAGTGTTGTTATTTTCTTTCTGTCAATAATGACACTGCTACAAATGCAACTTTTTAAAATAGTACCCATTCTAACAGGAATCAAAGTACTGTGTTAGATATTCTTTGTAACATATTAGATATTCTTAGCAGGGTACTAAATTCAATTGTTATTCTTTGCTTAAAGAGCTCCAGAAATTAAAGAATTTGTGTAGAAACAAACAAAACTATTTAACCTGAGTATATTTTGAAGTTGTTTTTTCAAACTCTTCCAAATGTTCTACATCCTTTCACTATTATCTTGTATAATTATTATCGCATTTCTTCAATGAAAAATTGTATTGTGCAAGATGTTTTTTTACTTACTTTGTACAACTTCTAAATAATTCTTCACTCTTTTAGTGCTTTTACTGAATTTTATCCCTTCAATTGGAACTTGACTAATTCTGGCAGGTCACATTTACAAAATAGCATCGAACTGTGATGATGTGCTCCTCTTTGAAAGATTGATTGCCTGAATCATAAGCCTCATCTGTTCCTGTTCCCACTGTGATCATTTGGAATCAGTTTCAGCTTGGGAAGAATTAGTCAAACAGTATGAACTGTGAACTGTCACCTTTGCCTTTTGATGCTTGTGACAGTTAAGATTTTTTCTAAGTTAACAGTACATTTTATATGAGTGTAAACAGTTTAGTGCAAAATCTATATGATGATGTAGAAGTTTAAAGTTTCGAGGATGAGAAATTTCATGTTACTGATTGTTCTCTTTTTTTATTATTTTCAGAAATTGAAAAATTTCAGGGTTCTGAAGGCAAGAAGGAAGATGAAGAAAAGAAATATCTTGATGTTATCAGCAACAAAAACATAAAGTTGTCTGAAAGAGTTCTGATCCCCGTCAAACAATATCCAAAGGTACTGTAAATATAGTCTTACAATTTTAAAATCTTTTTTAATAGAACAGTGAACAAGCCATGCACTTAAGTGATGCCTTTTTTTTTTTTCGACTGTCAGTGTGTAGGCTTCAAGATATTTAAAAAAATAGAAATAAAGCTTTTTTCTGAATTTTTCTATTCAAAAAAAGCTTTATTTCTATTTTTTAAAAGGTTATTGGATATTATATAGCCTAACTTCTGTTTATAGACCTTCCAGAAAAGCTATTAAAATGCATTTGAATATTTTCTTTGACCTCAGGTGGATTTTTGGAGCTAGTCCTTATGAAAAGCAGTGAGATATTTTCTTACAGATGCTTTTTTCATGATAATGGCAAGACAAAATATTTTTAGAAAATAAAGGACCAGTTTAGGGAAAAATATCCTAACAAAATAAAGAATAATTTTTCAGTAACTCAAAAGTCAACTTATGTGTGCTGCAGCTTCTTCTTGTAAGAATTTGGGGATTTTCTGTGCTGCAAGAAGTTGTAACAGAATAAAATGGCGAGATTACTACAAGCTATGAATTTGACCATGTCTGTGCCTGTTTATAAAATTCAAATGTCTTTCTGCCACATACTTTCGTCACATGTTGTTTAGTTCTCATTTTTACTGAAAGATTTTCTTCCAAAAGAACCTTGAAGTAAGCTGTTTGTCTGAAGCTTTTTTTTTTAATTTCACATACCTTTATGTGAAATTTTGTAAATAGTTTCTTATGTTTGTAAGAAAATATATTCACATGAAGAGATTATAGTTTTATTTGTTCAGCTTTGTATTTTACATAAACAGTTGCAACAGTATTCAAATTGAAATGGTAAATATCTCAATCCATCGCTAGAGTTTTTTTTCTTTCTGATATATTATCACATGGTATTTGGTTCACCATTAGCCTTGATTACACTCTCAGCTTTTTGCTTTATACTTTCATCAGTAATAGCAATAAATTACTGTGTGTAAAAAGCCTATCAAACAAAATGAAAAGTGTAAAAAATTGCAATTCAGTTATTCCAGCTGACATTTATCTCCTGACAAGTGAATATAAAATTGAGATAATGTAATCATCCAAATGGTAAAGACCTTAGAAGTGCACACAGTGCTATAAGGAATTACTTCCTTTTTACATAGTCTGAGGTACTTTACGTAGATTTGTAGTATTTTGTATGAATGCTATAGATGACCTGAAATTCTCAATAAGAATATAATAGTGTTGTAACTTTTTAATGGCAATGTGATAATTATTCAGAATGTTATTTGATGAAGATAGTAGAATGAAAGATAAACTATTTAAAAGACTAATGCAATGATCTATCCAATACATTGCCTGAATATGATTAAATTAACCTTCATTTACTTTAATGAGCTTGTTATATTAATCAAGTATTCAAGCATGTAAAGGTATAAAGTGTTTCCAGAAGTTTTGAGCAGTGAAACAAAAAATCATTGCAGTGGAAATGAAGTTCTTTCAGTATTGCAAAATATGCTTTTGGAAAGTTTCTGTAGTTGATTTTCTAGCCACATTCTGTGTTCAGAATGGAATAATTCTTAGAACTACAAGTTTCCTGCCATCCTTCAAGGGTTAGATTTGCAATTTCTATCAAGCTGCTAATTGCTGTAGTCTAGCGTCTTACCTTTTCTTGATGAGTTGTAGACGTAAGGACAGTACTTACTGCTTGCTGGGGAGTGCTTTATAAATATCCACAAACAGTAGAAATTGGGTAAAAAAAAAAAAAGACAATAATTTTATATGTTTAGAAGAATGTGGTGAAAGAGCAGTTGATCATACCTTTGCTTTATAAAGAGTTCAGTCTGAGAAGTGCTTATATTTGAAAGAACATTCGTTTAAATTATTAATTTATTCTTTGCTGATGAGCTCTTCTGGACAGTGCTGAGTGAGCAGGGATCTGTTAATCTGCAGAAAGCGTCTAAGAGTGTAAAAAACATTTTGAGATAACAAACTCTACCAGTTTTTTTTATTAATAAATAAATAAAAGCGTTATTTCAATTGTTTTCCAAGTCTCCCTAATCTATTTAGGAACGAGATCATTCCTTTAAATATATTTGCTTTTACTGTATCTACATGAAGCAATATAAATTGCTCCAACAGAACCTTTGGGCTGAAGGTTTAGTATAGTCTCTGTGTTAAGTTGCAGTGGGGGTAGATCTCTTCATTGGCAGGTTTAGAAGCAGAAGGAATGTTTTAAGGTTTAATTGAGAATTAATTTGAATACAGAAGGCTTCTAGTGGCTAAATAGCTGTTGAAGTTGCAGAATAGGTATTATAAAATTGTCTCTACTCAAGTGATTTGTGAAATTGCTGATGCAGACAACAGAAAAATAAAATCAAAGTCTACGATTAGCAACATGTTAATCTCTTATGTTATCAGATCTGCTAAATATGTCTTTCTTTTCTGTAAAACAGAGATCAAAAAAGAGATAAGAATGTGACCTGATAGTTCAGTGATGATCTTGAGATGAATTATTTTAAACTTCTGCAGCCCAACTAAGAACAGTGTCTCATTTACACACTCCTGTATGCAGCTGATATTTTTAATGTCCTCTAAATTCCTTCTGAAACAGTGGTGCACTATCTTCTATTTGTTGATCCTTTTTCCTGTCCCATAGTGCCATTTATCTTTTTCTTATAAGAATTTCAGCTAAGAGAGGCCAACAAAAATTCTCAGAAGAATATTTATTACTGACTTTTCCATTTTTCAGCTTTTTTAAAAAATATATATAAATATTTTATAATAATATAAATATATAAATATAAATATATTTTATAGTAAATATTATTAGATATAAATATATGTTCACTATAAAGCTTGTGTAAAAATAGCCAGAGGGTTACTTATAAAGATTTCACCATTAATCAGTTGTATGTCATATATCAAATAAATCAAATGTTGAAAAAGTGGATTATTTCTAAAAGGAAAGAAAAAAAATCTGAAATTATCTTGTTGCTGAAAAACAGAAGCCACAATTTAGAAGCTTGATGTTCAGCTTTGTCATTTGCAAGCCAAATCCTAGGGATTAGAGTAATAACTTAATGTAAGGATTTAGGGTGAAAATACCTGAACAAATATAATTTATACCTTCAGCTATTGTCGTTAAAGTCTCTGCTGAAAACCAATGACTATCTGCAAGCATTTTTTCTTCTTATGAATTACAATAAAGAGTTGTTAGTTTGGGGTACTGCGGTATCAACTCATAAAACCACTGTTTTCAATATAAAGGAACTTTTTCTGAATGGTTTCTGTGATGTAGAGTTGCAAACTGCAAGCCACAGCCTCTTAGTAGTGTAATGAAGCTCTTCCCTCCACAAAGGCAGCAGTATCCCAACCCAGTTACCTGGCAATAGTGGTCATTCTGAGAAATTGGCTAGCTTCAGCTGAGCTTCCCAACTCCTGTTGGCTTCCTCCAGGAGGCTTAACTATTTTCTGGGAAAAAAATAATACAGTCCAATTTGTTACCCCTTGAAAGACTGGTGGTGTCCTGCTTTAGATTGTACATTTTTGCTGAAGAAATTTAAGCTGATGTTAATAAAAACTGTAAATTAAGTTTAATTCCAGATTCTTTATGTTTTGGCTGTTTTACGACAGTTCCTTGAATGACTGGAGTGAAATCACATTTCTTATTCCTTGTCATTCTGTAAACTCGCTATGCTGTACATAATGTGTCAGGTTAGTGACACTAATCCTGAAGTTAAATTTATTGTTCATCTGAAATCTTGTAAAGTATTTTGATCTCTGTGATACATTAAAATGGGATTCACAGATGATTTGCACAGTGAAGTACTGTATCTTGCATATATCTTACACTTAGGAGTGGATCTCTTTGCTAAAAACTTTCCTATATGGCATACAAAACAGATTTTGGATTAAATAACTGTCTGCAGGATTAAAAAACTGGTTTTGTAATTTCCCTCTTTCTAATAAGTTTAGCAGAATTTAATGGGATTATTTGGTTTGGTTTAGTGGTCCCAAGGGGAACATAAATAATTTTAATGAACTTGGACACAGAGTGTATTAATGAAAGTCCTGTCCATGTAACAGCAGTAAAGCAGCTATCAATATCTGCTCGGTCGTTTCTCTATTCTATCAAGTAAATAATTCAGTAAATAAGTAAAATTAAATAGTACTCAGTAAATTGAAGCATTTTTTTGTCACATGTGTGTTAAATATATCCTTCAGACAGCTGTTGTGTAGATCAGATTAGAAATACAAGTAAGAGACTGTCTAAACAAGTAGAGCAGAAATTTCTCAGGATGACAAGAAGACTGAGCTGAGATCTGTTTCTGAAGTTTCCACTGTATCTAATTAACCATTATTCCAGTTAATTAACTCCCACATTTTGTTTTGTGTCAATTCTATGTTAAAAATATACAAGAAAAAAAAAATCTGGATTAATTTAGAAGGCTTCTCATAGTGGCAGTTCTGTGAATATTCCTCTCCCCCAAAATTAAAAGAATTCACTTCCATTTTATTGATTATTCAGTATTATTTCATACAGAGAAACAAAGTCTCTGATGTTTCTGTTTGGTATATTTGGAAGTCGTCATCCTGGTGAAGAACTGGTAAGAGAATTGAAAGAAAGCAGGATTAAGCTTTTGGATGGAAATGAGTAAAGATGAACTGTAGTCATAGTATCAGTAGAAAAAGACTCTCATTAATGAGGAGAAAGTGAAAAAGGGTAGTCATGACTGAGACATAGTGACATAGTGAAGAGCAAACAGACTGGAAGATGAGACAGAAGGTTCAATTCACAAAAAGAAACACTGTACATGCAGTAATGTTTCATTACATGAGAAAGTAATTAAGAAAAAGGATATATAAAAGGTAGGAGGAAAGAGTAAGAGGTGAAATGACTGAAGACAAAACAAAACAAAAAAACAACCAATTCATTACTGAATATTGGTAAAGAAGAGTCAGGAGTGAGTGTGGAGGGTCAGTCTGAGCTAGATTCTCAGGCTAGCTGTTACCTACTAATTGACATCTGCTGCTGAAAAAAATTGTCATTTTCCAATGATTTGCATTCGTTTATTTTATTTTAGTTCTATCAACAAAGGCTTTTGAGAAATCATGATCTATTACTTTTCTCTTGGCATGAATTTGTGAATTATTTTTAAGTATGAAACAAAATATAGACTATTTCCTGATAAAAGAGTGGAGCAAAGAGAAAAAAAAACTCAAGTGGAGACAATTCAGTTGTCCTGTAGTATTTTCAAATGTGCTTGTTTCTTTGCTTATATCAATAATCTGTTTGGGCTGATCATTTATTGTTCTCAGAAGTTAAATTCATCCAAATATGTGGTTACAATTTATATATGACTGAAGAAGCTTTGTACACCTAAACAAAGTGTGATCACACTTGCTAGTTCCTTGATACAGATTTTAGTTACAGATTTTAGTCATTTAGTTACCAGTCATTTGGTTTTCATTCTGTTGTATGTTAACCCCATTGCTTTGTGGAAAACATACTTAAGGATCTTGTAGAACTTCATCTGCAAATGTGTTTCTTCACCCAGTTTAAGAATTTGAGACCTTGTTTAAAACCACAGTTTTATGTAGCACATAATGTAGAAGTTTTTATTTGCAAGCTTGTCCAATGCAAGTTAAAGTTATGTTGATTTTGGAAAAATTCTGCCCTTTTGTACTTGGCTTCAGCTTAGCTGGATTTCAGTTTATAAGGGATGGCTTACTTTGTTCATTACTTTCACTTTCCTGAAGTGTAGACACAAAGTGATAATTCATAAAAATAGACAGTGAACACTAAACACATTAAGAAATTTATAATGTTTCAGTGAATCTTTTACTGTTTTGTGATTTGTATATTTGCTTCCTATTCAGTAAGGCAGGAGGGAAAAGAAATAATGATATGACAAGTAGGTGGATGATTAAGAAAAATGTAAAAATTCTGAGGAAAAAATGTAAAATATCTTACAATATCTTACAGTTGAAGAGAAAACCTCTCTTTGGTTTGAGCCTCTCTTTGAGGTTTGAACTTCTCAAACCTCAAAACCTCACTCCACCCCTCCAAAGTTTTCTGATAGGTAATGTAATTCTGTTATTCAGTATGATTTTTCAGTATCTGACTGCACTCAAAAATCAAATAAAAGGCATTTGGAAGATTCAGAAAAGTACTTTAGCTCTACTTTCAGTAAAATACATGAATAAAACATCACATACACTTTTTTTCTTTCTGACTTGCTTATTTAGGACCTGACCTTTCATCCATTTGCATTTATTTTTCTGTCAGGGGATGACCCCTGCTTTAATATTTTCAGGGCCTCTGTCAATCTTACAAACCTCTCCAGTGGACACAGAAAGTAGCTTGACTTTAACAGGTCTCCATTTTTGTTAATAACTTATTTGTTTTCAGATTACTCTTCAAATCAGCTTCCACTAGATTAGTTCTGTCATGCTGAGAAGTTTTGTTCTGTATGGATCTCTTTAGAAATTGGTTAATAAGATTGTTCCTTACTAACATGTAACGTTGCAGAGATTTACCTCTCTTTGTTTCGCTTAACCATCTGTAGCTGTATAAATCTTTAGCAACAATTAAAACAGCATCAATATTATTTTTGTGCAAGTTGTTTTTCATTTTCCCAACATTAACAACCTTTTTCCTATCTTTGGTTATGTAACTGTTGAGAAATTATTAGTAGGGTACATTTCCTTTATTTATATATGCATATATATAGTTCAGCCTCCAGCTTTTACTGTTTTCTTACATACAGTCATAGAATCACAGAATGGCTTGGTTTGAAAGGGACGTTAATGCCCATCCAGTTCCAACCTCCCTGCCATGGACAGGGTTGCCACCCATCAGATCAGGATGCCCAGGGTGTCATCCAACCTGGCCTTTAATGCCTCCAGCAATGGGGCATCCACAACTTCTCTTGGCAACCCGTTCCAGTGCCTCACCACCCTCTTGAGTGAAATATTTACTCCTCACGTCTAATCTAACTCTACTCTCTTCTAGATTAAAACCATTACCTTTGGTTCTATCACTACACTCCTCAATAAAGTCTCTCCCCAGCTTTCTTATAATCTCTCTTTAAGTAATGAAAAGTCACAATGAGGTCTCCCTGGAGTCTTCTTTACTCCAATCTTCTCCACTTCTTTCTTTAAATAATCCTCAAAACTGCAAAAAGGAAAATAAATTGCTACGCTGTGATTTACAAGGACGTATTCTGTGCTGTTATGTATGAATGCAGTATTGCCTTCCACTTTTCAAGGTAGGCTTTTGAGGTAGTTTCCTGTCACAAGACACTCAAAGGCTGAAGCTAAGTTAGAGATATCCTTTGTACTCAACAAAATGAATAAACTGATCTTGCTCTGAAGCACTAACAATCTGAAAAACACAATGTAACTAGGGAATGGGAGAAATAAAAAGGTGTCAGCAACATGAAGCTGGTTAGCAGCAGGGTGGAATACAAACAATTTGTAGCTACAAATAGGTAGGAGAATTGGTTTGCTAAGCTATCAAAACACTTGAATTCCTCTCAGTTCTTTATTCATCATACCTGTTTAAAAGAAATAAATATAACTCATTACACCATTTGCACAAATTAATTTTGAGAGTTGGCAGGAATTCAGCCTGCATTAACAGACAGTTGTAATCATAAACATGAGTATCAATGATACACAGACTGTGCGTGAGGGGAGTTCAGATCTGTTTGATTCTTTATAAGAAATGGAGCCTAGCTCACTTCCTCGCTTCCAATTGTTGCTGCCTAAGGACTAAAAAGCAAACAGTAAATATTAAACATTGTCTTTAAATTCAGTGAATTGGACCTAGTAAAGTTTTTGTTGTTGTTGTTGTTGTTGTTGTTGTTGTTGTTGTTTTCCCTACAATCACATTTCAGATTGGACCTGTGTTCTGGGAGAAAAACAAAGTGAGGCATGAATTAGGGTGAGATTTATCAAAATACTCTTGACCTCAACAGGAGCAGAACTAAGCCAGTGATGTGTACTCATCAAAAAGATCACTTACTGTAATCAGTTTTGGATGACCTGTCAATTTCTCTTTTTCCTTTCCTCTTTTTTTTCCTTCTAGCTTTTAAGAGGATGAGTTACTGGTTACATTTTTTCTAGTAATCTAGCTGCAATAGCTCAGAGTTCAGTAAGGGCTGGTTAATTAACCCACTGCAAATGCATATTTTGAATAGGCTGAGTAGCTCAGGTCAGCTTTAGTGCTTTTGTAACTTCATTGTTGGCATTAGGGAAGCTAGAAGCAGTTTAGATATGGCCAAAGTTGTTGCATTCTTAGAAATAATTTTTATTCTTTTCAGGAAAATATTACCAAAGACTTACTTTGTACAGAGGCACAGCATATGGTCCAAAGAAATCAAGAATAAAAGTTGTTTTTTTTTTTTAATTCCCACTATCAAAAAGCGGCATTCAAAAATAGGGACATGAACTAATGAAAGGGATTCCAGGATAAAAAGAGCCTTACTATATGAGCAGTTGAAGAGACTTAGTTGCTTTCCTATAACAGCTGGCAAGAGAAAACTGCCAAACAAATCACATTTCATAGCATATATTCAGTGCAGCAAAGTAACAGGACCAGATTTAAATAATATATGACTTTTTTGTTTGTATTCCTGGTGCATCAGGAGTATTGCAATCTCAAAATACCTATTTAATCAGTAAAGAAAATGAATACTAATAACATGAGGTATCTATATATATGAATTTTCTACTGCAAATGGGATCATAAGGGATGAATTAACTGGCACCACAGAGAAAGATAGTTATGTTCTGAGGAAGGAGATTCAGAAGTCATTTCTGTGACAACAGTTTGACTTCAAATTTATCACTGAACAAAATGATCAATCATTAAAGCACTTTGGAAACTATAAAAGATTCTGCAAATACATTGCCCTTTCATGCTTGTCAAGTTTGTCTAAGGGTAATGCTGGAACAATAGATTTCCACTGGGAGAAGTCCCTGCAATCCAGCCAGAGAGGGAAGAAAAAGGAGAGAAAGGAAGAGGGACAGAGGGAGTTTAATAAATGAATGGTGGTTTTAAAATCATTTAGTTTTATTGCACAAAACCAATGCAATTGTAAATAGTTATAAAAATTGGGATTTGAGTAAATGAAAGCCAGAAGGTACAAAGAGTGTGGGTCACAGATGTAATGTCATTCCTGACCACAGCTATTGATCGTGTCAGATGCTAAAGGCTTATTTGTGTCAAGAAGCCAGAACTCTGCTCAAGGGGTGCAGTTCTGGGAAGGTTTCTCTTAAATGAAGGATCCTGCTAGGAAGCTTTCTGATGTGCACAAACAGCATACACGTTCCTCATGTTCTTGTATAAAACATTCCATTCTGTAATAGGAGAGGTAAGCTAAACCCTGACTGCTGCAGACAGAGCATTCAATTTCTTGATCTACAAAGATTTTTCTCTGTGATCTGAAAGATGCATAGATTTACACCTACAGTAGAGAGGGCTGAACCCCTTTTGGAATTGATAGCTCTCACTAAAATTCTTAATATTTAATAGATAGAAAATGCATTCCTTATTTTCAAGGAATGATACAAAATCTGTTATTGTGGGTGATGAGGTCCTTTGGAAATACTTTGGAGGAGGGTAGGGCTTTAATTTTACTCCTAGAAATGATTCCATCTCAATTACACCTCCTGTATCCCCAAACAAACCTCATACCTACAAGCTGTATGATGTACAGTTTTAGGAGAAGGTATCTTTTACTCAGTAAATCGAGAGCACTTGTATTTGTTGTAGATGAGTAGGGTTAAAATGGTGCTTCATCCTTGTGAGGCTAGAAGCCTACATAATGAAGAAAGACTAAAATAGGCAGAGTGATTCATTTCATCCTAAATGTTAATGTGCAAAAAAGTTTCCTAAAAGCACCAGCTTGTATCCTTTGGCTAGAAAGCAGACAGTTTCAACTCTAAGGTTAGATGAAATTAAGCTACCTAAGAAAAGAGTAGTTACTGTACTCCTGAAAATATCAGAAAAATATAAAACCTGATCAAAAGTATTCAAAGCCATTGAAGACTTTCTAAATGAGTTGTTTCTCTAAAGGTATTATTTTGAAGGTGCTAGCTCTGTTTGCTTGCCTCCTCTTACACCTTGGGAGCACAGGTTTTATTCCCTGGTATCTGCACATCTTCTTAAGGCAATACCACACAGGTCCATTTTTCTTTCCATATTTTCATACAACACCAAAAAAAGATATCTTTAGGATATTATTCTTTATATTTGGAATATGGACACAAGTGGAGAACAAATTATGCAAATATTCCAAGAAAGATCAGAAGCTTATATTCAGTCTTGGGGGTCCTGATGGGGTTATCAATACTTATATGCTTTCACATCACGGTCCCTCACAGGACAGCCATGAAAATGGATCCTGTGTCTCAGGATGTTGGATGGTGTCTTCAGCTGCAATATAAATATTTGATGCTTCTCCATAAATCAACTAAGCAATCTATTTTGATTTGAAGCAATATTTTTCAGCCATAGACTATACACAGTCTTAATCAACATATAATTGATTTACCTCTTTTGGAAGAGTGGTTGTTCTTAAAGTCTGCCAGTTTTTAATTCGTCCCAGCTGGAGAGATAAAATGACCAAATGATTTAGTATATCCTCCACATCTCTTTGTAATTAGTGTAGGGCATACTCAGGGACTACTGCAAATTTCAGGGAAGCTATATTTATCACAGGCAAATGACTGACTTTAAATGTTGTCACAGAACACCACTGATCATTTAGGATGTTAAAATATTATTTTAGTTTCAAAAAAATTGTATCAATAGGAAAACACTTCAACAAAAGAAATGCTGAATTTGTTATATTGTAAAATATATATTCTAGTAATTTTAAACTAAATTTTGTGGAGATATATTTACAATAAACATACTCAGAAAATATTGCAATACTCTTGTATTGCAATATTAAAAAATAAAAGCAAGGACCCTTGCTTTTATTTTTTCATAATGTGCTGTCCTTTTGATACATACAAAGTACCGATAATTGCATACATTAAAAATAATACCTATATTTTATACAACTACGAAGAATACAGTACTGTTGCCTTTAAATTGCCATTAAGTTACAATGCAATAAAAGATATTGAAAGCCAAAAATTTGCTACTTAAAGCAGACATATACTTGCACACACATGCACAGTGGCCTTTTAAGATCAGCAATTTGCATGACATGTCAACTGACAAAATAAGGCTAATTTTACTTGGGAACACAAATCGTTCTGCCTGGGAATGATTTGCAGAATGCGTTTTGCAGAGATAGTGTATAAATGCAGTGTATAAAAGTTTATCATGAGCATATTCTCTTCAATAGTTAATTTCAACCTGGAAAAAATTACTGTAGCAGCAAGGCCTTTATTTGTGTGCCTTGAATAACTTGAAATCTGTTGAAAAATACAATCTCTGGCGCAAATAAGTAAATTAAAATTGATTTTTTCTTCCATCAGTAAGTTTTTTCCTCATTTTCTGAACAATTGTCTCCCTCATACTTTTAAGACTAGGAAAATAAAAAGAAAACCCAGTCTGTTTCAGTCTAGTACTATAGCTCTATTTTATAGACATGTCAGAAATATCATATATTCCTTTCAGGGCTTGAATGGTAAAAATATATATGATTTGATTCACTAATGTGCAGCTTTACTTTTCTTCACTTTAACATTAGTTGGCCTCTAGAGTCTATTAGTTATTCAAGAAATGAGCCAAGATGAAGTTGGAGGTTTATCAGCCAACATAATGGCTTATAATGAAAAACAGCAAGTATAGAACTCAGAAGACACTGTAACATAATTATTAACTGTCTCGTTTGGTCTTTAGGCAATTTTCAATTAAACTTTTTCTACAGTGTTCATCATTACTCTGTCATCTATCTTCTAGGGAGAATGAGATACTTTATTTCGGCGGGGTGCTACTCACTGACACATCCTAAATCTTTTTCCTGTAGTAAAGGAGGAACGCTTACTGCAATTTGCAGAGAAACAGCTGTAATAGTACTGCCAACAATTATTATCATATAACTTTACAGTATGACTTAGTAGAGTGTACTGGTCTTAAATGAAAAGTTAGTTTCTCATTCTAGTGAGGGGAGGACTGAAAAGATGATCAAGAAATGAAAAAAGTATTGTGCAATTTTTCTTCAGTACAGAAAGCCAATGGTTATTTTGAAACTTCAAGAATTTCTTTTTCCAGAGCATGGTTAGAAGATGTAGTAGATTCCATGTAAATTGTTATTACTGTGTTGTTCTGGCATCCAGTATATTTGTCAAGTTTTAAATGAAATTTCCAATACAGAAAGTTTAAGGTCATCATTTGACATATATCTTCTGTTAATTCAGAAAACAGTGAACAGTGGTTGTTATTGTATCCATTTGTAGCAGTGTAAAGCAATTTTGCTAGGCTTTGGAATAAATACATCTAAGATGATACACATTTTTCAGCTAGGTCTGACATCTAACTTCATGAATAGAAAAGACTCTATTAATCATGAAGTGATAGAGTCACATGCATTGTACTTATCATTGTTGTAAGAGTGAGTTGTCTCTTGTTAATGTTTCGAGGATATGCATAGTAATTATACAGAACAAATAAGTCAAGAAAGTAAAAAATACAGTTAACTTGTATGGAAGATTTTCTTCTATTTTATATAAACACTTTACAAATAATAGTGTGTGCAAGTGCTGAATGTTATTTCTTAATGCATAAGTGAGTTAACGGGTAATTCTATTGCCTGGAAACAATTTAAGGTAACTATATATACTTGATGTGCAACAGCATACATGCTCATGCAAACTGCAGAACTAAAAGCATATGAACATTGTGCAGCAAAGAAACACAAATAGTGTTTTGAACTAACCATTATTAGTATACATTATCAGTTGCTCAACATCACAGTATTTATTGCCTGGAATCAACAAGGAAAGGTGATGTGTATAGCCAGAGTATAGGCAGGAGCACAAAACTAAGGGTATTTATTGAAGTACTCATTTTTGGGTTATACCTGATGATTCTTTTGGGAATGTGGAATCTTCAACTTCTGGGTCAATACTTTCAAGTATGAGCTTACTCTTATGCCTCTTGAAGCAACCAGAAGTCATTATTGCCAAACTACTATTCTGATAGGCAAATGAAATAATTTTTAAATTTCAGTTGATTTTTAATAATCTTAGTGTCCTTTTAACTAAAAACAATGAATTAGAAACCCTAGTTTGTGCATTCCCTGCAACCTTATTTTGTACAATTTATACACAAATCTTGGGGATTCCTGAATGTCTTACCTATGCCTTTAGGTCTTGCTTGCTGCTCTTCAAACAAGGGAAAAAGCACTCAAATCCTTACTCTTAATGATCTGTTGCATAATTAATTTCTAATGTAAGACAATTTCTTTTCTTCTTGTGTTCTTTGTACATCTGCTTCCATTTTTTTTTCCTTTGAAACTGCATTCAACACATTTTACTGCTGAGTATTGCTTTTCTGTAAGTGCTGGATACAATCTTAAAACAAATGCTGAAATTCTAGAACCTTCTTTTAGTATACTGACCAGTCTACCCAGAGTCAGAGGATCACAGGCTAGACTCGACTAAGTTTGAAGGAACAAAGAACATTTAAATAGATAGCTGTGTGTTGAACAAGTGAGAGAAAAATGAGTCTTAAAGAGATTGGATTTAGGCTTATTTTTAAAGCTCCCCATCTTTTTTCAAGATGTCCTCTCTAAAGGTATTGTTCATGCTATTACATACTGCAAACAGAAAAGCAGTTATATGAGGGCTGGCCTATTCTATTTCTGTTGGCCAATGACATCAGAGGTGGATGTTGGTGGGATGGCTGTAGAGGGTGAACCTTCCCACCAATATCCCCTTACATTTTGTTGCTGTGTGACAGATGGCAGCAGAGGGGCAGTCTGACACAATGGCATCTGACATGGAAATGCGTATGAAATAAAGGTGAGGAATTGAATTCCTCCTAGCAGAAACAATTGCACACATGGGCATTCATCGACACTTGCTGAATGTTTATGGAGACCAAACAGTGAGTGTGAGCACAGTGAGGTGGTGAGTTGTGCCTTCCAGCAGTGGCAACAGTGACAGGGGGTGTCCTCCACTGATGCAGATTTTTGTGAGCATGGCATGCAGACTCTTGCTCATGGCTGTCAAAAATGCATAACTAATAGTGGTGACTATGTTGAATAATAGTGTTTTGTAGCTGAGAATTTGCTCAGTTAAATAGTGTTATTGTGCTCTTTGTATCTGTTGTAGTTTTCATGGAAATAAATAAGTTATTACTTTTGGAGTGATTTACATACTTGAATTCTACTCCTTATTTCTTTTCTAAGCTCCTAAAGGCATTGAAGCACATCAGTGTATTTTTCTATCTTAGATGTGTAGCAGGACATTCTGTAAAGCTGCATTCTATAAAAATGGACAAGATGTAAAATCTGTGGTGATAAGGTACATATGTAATTAGTAGTATCTGCTCTTTTCCCTTTTAATTATTTCAAGTACATCTCATGCATTATAGAAACAATCTTCCTAACCCCAGTTTAATATCACTATACACTGTAAGTTAAGAGTCATCAATACATATGACAGGGTGACAATCTTTAGCCTCTAGAGCTGAAAACAGATTAATATGAAAGGGAGAACTAAAATGAGATGCAACAGTGTTGACAATGCAATTTTCATGCTTCCTTTTGATCTATTTTAGGTCTTTATAAAGGTTAAATTTTTCTGATATCTTCTTTCTTCTGTCTCTTAAGCATACCATGTATTCTGGCTCTTGGTCTTTTCTCTTAAGGCTTAGGTCTACCGTAGGGTGATGGGGACAGTTTTGTGTCTTTTTGTGTGTGGGAGAATTAGAAATCTTGTGGGCTACTCTATAGTACGTTTGCAGTCAGAGTGCATGATCCCCATGGTCCTCCTCAGTTCAATGTGACTACAAAAACTCTTACCATGTTTTTACCTCATTTGCAAGGTAAATCCAGAATTGGAAACTGAAAATCACCATCTTCTCTCCCAAGCCTTTCTGTTATCTTTCTGCAGAGCTAGCTTGCATGAATTTTCCCATAAAGAGGAAGCAGCAATCACTTAGTACATGTCAGGTAGTCACACCTCTGCATCCCTGTGGGAACAATCATACATCTTCACCTGCCATTGGCTGCTTCTCATGCTTCTCATTTCTTTATTGAGTACAAAATTAATTATAGGAACAATTTTTGAGACTATAAACTAGAATTCAGTTGCAACTGAAATAAGAAGTTATACACTATGAGAAATACATATATTTTTTTTTTTTTATCGGCAGTCCTGGCTTACAGGACATACAAACCAAAGCAACCATCATTCTCTCTGTGACAGAGCATCTGAGCATTAACCACTGCCAGGCTCTCACATTGCAGGTAGTTCTGTACTCCTGCTTTAGCAGCCCTTTGTGCAGCTCAGCCTGGCAGCTGTTTGCTGATGCTTGTGCTGGAAAGCAGCTGCCACCAGCGTGACTGCTTTGCTGGGTTGTTAGGTGGCTACAGGTAGCTGTCCGCTGGGTTTGTAGGTGTCTAAAGTGATCAATATATAGTGTGCGATTGATTTACAAGGAGTTGATTTCCTGCTTCCTCAGATACATTTGCAAATCTACAAGATGCCTGCCTATATCTGTGTGAAGGAAGTTGCACTTGCAAAATACACCTCTTTAAAGCTGTGCCTTGAATGAGGAGTGCAAATTCATCAACAGATGCAGTCCCAATGATCACAAGGGTGCTTGTTTCCTCTTGGCTTCTTGCTGGCTGTAAAGCTTTACAGAAACCAGGCTATGTAACAGATGTTTCCCTTATGCTTTCCGTATTCATTATAGTGCTGACACTGGTTATGTGTTTGTTTTGTTCATCTTTTTGTTGGTAGCACGACACACCTTTGTCTCCCTATCAATTTCAGATGGAACAGTTTAGCTCTGTATAATACCTAACTCTTCTGTGTATTTTCTTAACAGCAGATGATATGAATTCTTGTCTTTATGTGTTGCTCAAATCTGTTTCCTGACTGTATGTATATTTATGTAGTATTTTTAGGTATGATCTGAGTATGAACACCTTCATTCTTTTCAGCTACACTTTCCTTGTCTATGGAAATTTAAAAAAATAAAATTTGTTTTCAATGGTAATAATAATGCATTGTAACAGAAAATGGAAATGAGTATTTTGGATAACCTTATCAATAGGGCTAATACTAACAGATTCTGTGAGGTCTCCTATGTAGTACTTACACGTAGTAAATTGCAGAGTAAAGAATTTATTTATTGGTGGGTATCAGTGTCTGTGTGTGCATGTACTGATAGTCATTCAGCATAAATCCTTTTTCCCAGCTCTGCTCAAGTGCTGTATCACTGTAGTATGTTATGCATCCTCTGTTAGGGAGCTACATTTCTCGTTTTCAGGAGCGCTGTCCATACAACTTTAGTGGCTTCCTATAGTACGTCACTGGGTTTGCCATTCTCATGCTGTTAAGAGTTGTCTGTCTTCTTTCTTTCTTGCCAATTCCTCACATTCCTCATCTTTTTCTTCACATAGAGGTTTGTTAGCACTGAATTATTCAGAAGTCTGCCTCCCACTCACATACAATGAAACTGAACAAGTTAGAATGTTATATGTTCATTATCACAATGTCACTTTGTTTGAAAAAAAATTCTTCAAAATTCAACTTCATTTTTAAAAAATAGAATTATTTGCTAAGCACAAGCCTTATAAAGTTTTAATTTCTAAGGTTTCTGTAGTCAGACTGTGCATAGGGTAATATATTTGTCCCAATTACAGACCAAATCCATGGAGACCATTAGGTTTGTATCATGTCATCATCCTTAGGGCTGAAATCTCAGAAACTTCCCCTAAGATCTTACTTCCTTCTAGGCCTGTTCCTACTGTGTCAGACTACTCACTAAAACACGGCAATTCTTTCATCCAAGCATGTGGCAAATCCAGAGGATAACTTCCCCCAAGCACTGGTGTGTTACATGTAGATGGTAAATCTGTGTCTCCACTGCACACATCAGTGCTAACAGGCTGCTTACAACAACTCTAACTTTGTAAATTCAGTAGAAATATCAATATATCCTAAACTGGCATTCATTCACTTAAACTGTGGGAATTTAACTACATACAATGGAAAAAATGTATATACACTTAACTGTGCAAATAATTAGTGTAACTAAATCTATATTTTCAGGATTATCAGTAGAAAATTCTTGCAGAAATAAACCATTATAAACATTCTAAAATGCAATTGGCATAGACTTACATAAGAGTACAGTTGTATCTACTTTATAAATATTCAAGAAGATATTAACTTGCTTTTGAATGTAAGTGGTTTCCCTATTTATTCATATGACGTGAATGCTGCTTTATTGTTAAATGTACATCAGTTCAAAAGAATCAAAAAAGCAATGTTTTATGCAGGTGAGGTTCGTTACTCTAATAGCAGGTATTTCATTATTTCTTTTACTTGTTCTGATTTTTATCTTTAATTTTATATTAATGTAGATAGTACAGTACATGCAATGAATCTGTGTTTATATATGACTCTAAATGGACTACTGGTCTTAAATTTTTAAAAAATGTTTTTACATTGCAAAATGATATACTATTGCTGCATCTTTTTATGTGAGGGACAGAGGGGTTTTTTCTGTCTTCTGTATACTTACTGTCCAAGTAAGTTATACACACAGATGAAGAAAGCATCAGATTTCTACGTTGTCACTGCAGTATTCCCCTCATAGTCTAGCAGATAACTTAAGAACTCTTTTTTCTGCAACCTGACTAGACCAGTTCATTAGGAAAGTATGGATAAAAGCTGAATCTATTTAGTATTACCAGAAGGAAGCTTTTAAAAGGAAAGGATAGAAGAGGAAATTTACAACCAAAGTGGTCGGAGTGAGGGGGAATATGACAGGGAGCTGTTTGTTCTACCCAGTTTTCCATTGTTAAATCAGTCTGGATTATATGTTGTTTTTCTTTTTCCTTCTTACTCTTTTCACTTTAACTCCTTAATGATCAAAAACAGTATTCTTGGGCAGACAAACTGTGGAAGGAAAAAGAAAGGAAAAAAAAAATTAGAAAATGATACCTTTTATTTTTACCCTAGAAAGAAGGGAGAAAAAAGCCTTCAAATTTGTGCATAAGATTTCAATATGATTTATTGCTCATAAGTTTGTTACAGTTCTGGGAAAAGAAATCGTTATATTGCTTCAATAGGAAGTAACTTGTGGGTTGGAGATTAGAACAATAGCATATTTCATTCAATCAAACCTTATGGACTTATGAGCAATCAATACATCCAAGATCATGAGCAGAGTTAGCAATCTCTTTTAAAGACTTATTGTTGCCGTAACAGCATATTTATGGAGATAATAAGGGGCCATATGCCACTTCTAAACTGTCTGCAGTTTGCACTGATGTCTTCTCAGGATGCACCTGGATGGGTGTAGTCTATATGCACTCTGAAACTGAGGTCAGCCAAAATTATGTATCTGGTTCAGTGCTCCATAAAGATTTTGCGAGTTGAAAGGTTCCTGCCTTTCTAAGTGGAGCAGAAAATAAGTGTAGTGGGTATTATACTTGGTAGAGAGAAACCATTACCATGAATTCCCCATCCACTGAGCAGTTTCTGGGCTCTTGGTCACACAGCTTGTGATTCCCGCTTTCTAAGCCTCCTAAAATATTTCATTTTCTCCCGAGCAGACTCATCCACAGAACATTTACTAGCTTTGCAAGTCATATCTTTTTTGTGTGTGTTTCTAGAAACCTCTTCTAGCTTGAATTACTTCTCATTCCATTAGTTACATCAAATACATTGTATTTTTATTTTTAGAAATGAAGATACGATATTCAGCATGCTGAATGTGATATAATGACATTTCATGATATTATGATATTTCATGATATGCTCAACAAATATAAGAATAAATTGTCTTCATTTAATTTTGAACCGAGAAAGATTTGTTGACAAGTAATCTGTCACGCTGTCATTTTGTAGAAATTATTCTGTATAATGACTTCTTATTAATGCAGAAGAATAAATGCAGAGGCAGAACAAGTCTACATAATGTTTAGTCCATCTATATAAACTTCAGGTGTCTTTTCCATTGAGATAACACTTTTGTTGTTCCATTTGAATTCCTCATGCCTTCATTGCCTTTCTAACAGGGTTTTCTGTTTCAGAGGATATTGTAATTGAGAGAAACTAAATGAACCCCCCACTATCCCCATTTGTCTTTTAGGCAACATAACCACTTACACAACTTTCAGTCCAATTTTGGTCACTGAAGCATTTTACTGATTCTGATTAGTCCCACAGAGTGGGAGCACCCTCATCTTGTCAGTTCAGAAGAGTCATTAAAACTCGTGTAAGCTGTGGTGATGCATTAGCTAGGGGTATGTAAATTCCCTGTTAGTGAATGCATTCTTCATCCTGTCAATTTTTTGGTACCTGCTGTTAACTCTGTAGGTAACTCAGTACAGCTGATAGGGGAAAAAATATAGAAAACAGATTGCTTGCAAGGTAGCAGAGGTGATCCTTACACATTCATAATTAAGCCTCTTTAAAAGACCTTGTATTAAAAATGATTTTTGCATCATTTGGGTAATGATGCAATGTATCTTATGTAAAAATAAGTTCTAGCAAATCTGAAATTTCCATTGAAAGAAAAATGTGAGGAATTAACAAAGCGATTAACTCACACTATTTACTTAATATTTCAAAACAGGAAGGATTCAAGTATTATCTTTGTTTTGAGCCACTTTCATTTGTGTTGCTGGCACTCACTATTGGAGTATATGACATTCCTCTGAGCTGATGCTGACCACTGCAGTTACAAGGGTGATCTTCACATGCGTTTGAGCTGACCTTGAAGAGTATCTCCATTGAACCGAATCAAGAAAACTACCTAAGGTGTTTTTTTTGTTTAGTTTTGTTTTTAAACTTGCAGTGATTTCAAACACTTTTCTTTATACTAAATGCAAATTCAAATACAACTGTTCATGAACATTCCAGTTCTCAAAAGCTGACCCATCAGCTTGTCAGGAGAGTGAAACTATGCAGTAGAATTTGGTATAGAGTCACACCAGAGTTTGATTTAATGTGAAAATTTTTGGCAATACTTAAATTTGAATCTTAATGCAATCCAAATTATATGAAGGAACAATTCTAAACCGATTAGTTTTACCAATGTGCAAAAAATAACAATTTTTTTTCTCAGGCAAAACCATTTTCCAAAAGAAAACTATTAAGTACCTCCAAATTTTCATATACGTCACGCTGAAAGCAATGCCTCCTATTTATTTCCATGGAAACTACAACAGACACAAAGACCACAATAACACTGCTTGATAGAGCAAATTCTCAGCTACAAAACACTATTTTTCAACATAGTCACCAGCACTAGCTATGTATTTTCCCCAGCCATAAACAAGAGCCTGCATGCCTCACTCATAAAAATCTACGTCAGTGGAGATGGCCTACTGTCGCTGTCACCAGTGCTGAAACGCACCACCCTCTGCCTCACTGTGCTCACATCCACTGTTTGGTCTCCATCAACATTCAGCAAACGTCGATGAATGTCAATGAGTGCAGTTTTTTCCTCATGGAGGAACTCAGTGACAGACCTTTGCTTCATACGCACTTCCATGTCAGACACCATTTTGTCAGACTGCCCCTTTGCTGCCATCTGTCACACGGCAACAAAATGTAATGGAATATTGGTGAGAAGGTTCAACCTCTAGTGCCATACGACCAACATCCACCTCCGATGTCATGGGCCAATATAAATAGAATATGAGGCATTGCCTTTGGAGAAGAACTCATAAATGTGCTCTTTGGTCTTGTAACATATTTACCAGCTGCACTGTAATTTTTTCTCAATAATGCTTCAGTAAATACAAATGCTAAAGCAAGATGTGTAATTTTGTTTCCAAACTGTAAAAACAAACTTTTTTAGTTTCTTAACATCAGAAATTTTGACATTTTGCTACTTGATTTTGTTGTTTTGCTCCCATTAACAGCATGATCAGCAAAATGTCACAATTTTTTTTTAAATTATTGTGTAGAACAGTTTTTTTACACTGAATCAGACTTCTTGTATTGGAAACTAAATTTGGTACTGTAGGAAAACAAAGGGTATTATGCCGATGCCACATTTTTCTTTGTAGTTTTATATGTCCAAGAAGCAGAAAGTGAGCTATATGATTATGTTAAACTCTATCTCAAGTCCTGATGACACTATGTTTTTTTGGATTGTTGCAGTTGAAAATGTTTCTCACATTCTTCTTGTATATCAGCTCAGAGAACTGGGATGATCTATCTCTGTTGACAATGTAGTCATCAGAGTGCTAACATTCCTTCAGTATCATCAGTTATTTCTAAGATTAAAGACCGTAGTGGAGTTGGATCTAAGATGAAGATCCCTGCCTTTCTGACAAGGTTGCCCAAAGCGAATTGGGTTGCCCAGTTTTAAGTGTCTGTAAATAGCTGTACTCAGGCAACACAGTCCCACCTCCTCAGTGATTCTCATAGTCAAGGCTCCCAAGACATACCTGTTCATTACCTAATAACTTCCAATTGTTTTTGAATGATAGTGTGTTTGTGTGTGGCCGAATTTGGCAGTGGTACGCAAGGCCACTTCATGTTAGTTTAGAAATAGTTATTCAGCATAACCAAGGTAGAATCAGACCGTTTAAGTCTCTGTGTAGGACTACAATCTTCTGTTAATCAATACACTGGAAGACACTTCTGGGGCAGACATCAAATCCAACTGGTTAAGCTGAGGTTGTACCTCAGGGGCTGAGAATGGGCACATTTGTTTCTTTTCAAATCTTCCTTTGGTATCTTTAAGCAGTAGAGATTCCAGTACCCTGCTGGCAATCCAAGATATCCATGCATTTAGAGATTGCTGATGTTGGAAACCTTAAACAAAATAAATCCTAAGATTTGTTGGACTGCTAGACACTGGTGTTTATGTAGAAGACTTTAAAGACTAGAAAGTCTCAACAGCTCACTGATGTTTCACTTTTATTAATAAGATAGCTCTTACCTAACTGACATTTTAACATATTTTATCATTTGCAGGTCAAAACATCAAAATGATAGCTAATAATCTGCTCAGAAATGTTATGTCATTTTTAACATATGCTTTTATTTAAAGACTGTCAACAGTGAAGTTTTCTCAATATATTCTGTCCAATTTTTTTCTGTATGTTTTGTAAGTCGTCACGCAGAAAAGGACTCCATCTTCGAGGTGGATTCCACTCTGCTAACTCTGTGATAAAAAAGAATTGATATCATGAATAGCATCTGAATTAGCAAAGTGAAAACAAACAAACAAACAAGGAAATCTTTACTGTTAAGGAGGCATAATGCTTTCTTTTAGTTTTCTCAACAGCCTCTGCTTGCATCATAATCTCTCATTTAGAACAAAAGTTATATTTTCCTTTGCGGGTCAATACATTGAGAATGAGATATTTGGCTATTGCAGCTAGAACATAACAATGAGAAAAACAAATGCTTTGCTTATTGATTTTCACCCACTCAAGTGTTTTCTCTTTCTCTTACTTTTTAATGTCTAGCAAAGTGCTCAGTTATTCTGTAGTGCTGTAGTGCTTTATTGAGGTGTATATGCAGCTCATTTGTAGATACATTAAGCCTATGTCCGCAATCTTTTTCTGTAACTTAACAAAGAGAATCTGTGACACTATTAATGGGTTATTTCAGAATAAAATAAATGGTATAGAACTGGCAAGCTTTATGTACTACACACGTGCATCATATATTATCGTATTGCTGTTGTATTTAGACACAAAAAAAAAATTCAGCAGTACACTGTACTCATATACCGTAAAGTATTTTTTGTAGTTTCTTACAAGTTATTAATGCACAGTATAGCAGAGACTTCCTCCTAGAAGCGCATTAGCTTCTCTTTAGAAGTTCCAGCAGCATAAAACTACTCCTACTGTAACTTGTAGTGACCTGCCACATCAGTGTTTTTTTTTCTAGAACATGTAAATTGTTTCTCCTCTTATCTATAATGATCCTTATACACACCATGAGAGTACAGTAATACTACTAATGCAAAGCTATGCAATCAACTCTTTTTTGACCATCACCCTAATGACAGTGTGGTGAAGGGTTTTGCCTGTCAGAATTATACCTTCTATGTTTAATACAATAGACTGATTCATTCTCTTCACTGCAGATTTGTTTTCTTCTTATTTATTTTTGATTCCTAGTAGCATTAAAACTTAGTGAGCATTTTTTAAACATTTTGTGTATGTTCAGAGAGACTGTGACAAAATGGAGAGCTGGACAACCACCAACCCCATGAAGTTTAGCAAGATCAAGTGCTGGATTCTGCACCTTGGGTGGGGCAGATCTGGATATATGTACAGACTGAGGGACAAGACTGGAGAGCAGCCCTTTGAATGGGATCTGGGTGTTTTGATTAATGGCAAGTTGAATCTGAGTCAGCAGTGTGCTCTGAAAGCCCAAAGGGTCAACTGTAATCTAGATGCATCATGCCCAGCACTGCCACCCAGGTGAGGGAAGGCACTGTCCTGCTCTGCTCTGTACCTCTGCGGTCTCACCTTGAGCACTGTGTGCTCAATGTAAGAAGGACATAAAACTATTAGAGAATGTCCAAAGGAGGGCTATGAAATGGTGTAGGGTCTAGAGAGCAAGACACATGGCTGAAGTCCCTTAGTTTGTTCAGCCCAGAGAAGAGAAACTGAGGGGAGGCCTCATGGCAGCCTACAGCTTCCTCATGAGATGGGCAGAGGGGCAACGCTGATCTCCTCTCTCTGGTGACAGCAACAAGACCCAAGGAAATGGCATGGAGCTGCGTCAGGAGAGGATCAGGCTGGAGATCAGGAAAAGGTTCTTCACTGAGTGTGCTGTTGAGCACTGGAACAGGCTTCCTAGGGCAGCAGTAACAGCACCAGCCTGCCAGAATTCAGGAAGCAGTTGGACAACACTCTTAGATGTAGTGTTTGAATTTTGGGTGGTCGCGTGTGGAACCAGGATGATCCTTGTGGATCCCTTCCAACTCAGGATATTCCGTCATTATATTTTTATGATTAAAGATTATTCTAATTACTTAATAATTCTTTTCCTTCACACTATCTAGTAAAAATCATGTAGATATTGAGAGACATCATAACTGCCACATTTGGCCATGTTCTCACAGATTCTCGTGTACTGTTACCTCTTCTTTAATCCTACTACATAATTTCTAAGTGTTGAGGTCACTCAAAGTCATGCTTGGGAAGCAATTCTTTTTTTCTATCAGATAAGAAGAAACTGTCTTCCTATTCTTGATCATCCAGCTTTGTAACCCACCAGTCACTTCACCAGCTTCATCCCCAACATGCTATTCTAGCAACTTCACAGTTCAATTCTCAAATCCTTATTTCCTTTGTTGTAACTTGATTAGAATATATAATATTTGATTATATATCCTAACTTTGCCACTTAGGTAGGCCTTTCGAATGTTTCTAAACTTTATACATAAATGGAAAGTAAACATAATGAAAAAAATAGGATGCCTAGGAGAAAGAAAATGATTTAAATATTTATCACTTATTAGAAACAATGTATGCTTTTAGAAGCCATTCACTTATCCATATATTTTATTTAACAAAATCTTGATTTCTGTTCTATTCAGCCTGAAATATGAGGCAGTCTGCACACAGTTATCATGGAAGAGCATTGAATGACAGGTGAAAGCAAATACTCTTTATAGGTATTGAAGCATTACTGTACAATCGTTAATGAATCAGAGCAGAACTAGTTATATATGCATGGCAGTCAGCAGATCATTTTGAAAAGATTTTCATAGAATGGTTGGTTTATATAGAAACTGTTCTGATTACTAGTGTGAGATTTATTGTACAATTGTACATATTTCTAAGGGTATGTATTAGTAACTATCAATCACTCATATTGCTTAATTGGCAGAGACAGCTCTTTTTCACTATACTTTGACAGAAAAAAAACCTTTGTATTGGAAAAATCAAACTCTTCTTAAAAAACATTAAAACAAAAAGCTGCCTGACTGCATTCTTTCCATTTGTTGACTACCATAAATGAATAAAAATAACAGCATATTCAGATTTTTCTCTCAAAACCTTGACATTGCTATTGCTTGGGGAGAGGCTAACTGCTTCATTTTGTTGCACATATTTGCAAATGTTGAGTACTTAATTAACTATAAATTAAAAACACGTCTATGAGAAAGTAAATATCTGAACTTTTATTAAATAAAAATAATGGATAATGAGTCAAAATGTTGCTGCAACAGTCCACAGTATGTTTTAGGCAATTTAACTTATTACTCTCCATGGCCCACAAATCAAACTATATTAGTTGCAACATTCCAAATAATATTTTGTATAGTTATACTTTGGTGTGGTGAAATGTGTGATAAGTACCTCAGACCTATGTTTTTGATTTTCAAGTCTGTATGATGCACGATGTTTTTTATCTGAGGAATGCAGTACATTTGAACTCAGTCTAAACAGATATTGAAGATAGTCTTAACTGACTCTGTGTATAGGACCAGTTTACTTATCACTCACAGAGGATTGTTTTTTGTTTGTTTTTTATAAGTTATACCTTACAGTAAAAATATTCCGCATAATTGAGAATAATGATGGGAAGCTAGACAGTAAACAGAATGGCCTACTAAGTTGACAGGAGGGAAAAATTCATCCTTGGAGGTATTCAGAAGCCATCTGGACATAGTTCTGGCCAAGGAGCTCTGGGTGTTCCAGATTGAGCAGGAAATTAGACCAAATGACCTCCAGAGGTCAAATAGTCTGAACACTTTATCATGAGATTCCATTACAAATCTTACATATTATTGTTGCTGGAATTTTGAATTGCTAAACTTAGGAATGACTGAATTTTTTAAAGGAAGAGTATTACCAAAACTCTCAATGTTATGTGTCTGTATGCTTATATAATAAATTTTTCCTGTAATTAAAATCTCTCCTTAAAAAAAAATAAAAAAATTTTAAAAATTGAACAGATCTGGATTCTTAGCTTCACTTTGACTGCTGAGATATAAGGTTTGATATATTTTACTTCACTCCATATATGCTCAGTGCTTCTTTATGCTCATTCAGTATTTTTAAGGACATATAGGACAACTTTCAGTTGTTGGAGTCGCATATTGGAAGACCTACCTTCCACCTTTCCTCTTTCTCGTAGCTCAACAGTGTGGAATATTGTGTTATTTTAATAGGATCTACTCTACTCTTTACTTTTAATAAAGCCATATTTTCACTCTGTGAAGTCACTCTTTACTCCTATGTATGTTCATGAATATGAACAAAACTATGAAAGTATTCACAGTTAATATATAAGGTAACACAGTGCAGGTTTTAATGTGCCCAACTTCAGTGAGAAAAATGTAATAATAAAACAAGGGAACAGTTTAGGATGTGGTCCTCTTTGAAGACATGGAATTATGCAGATGGGTTTGTAGCATGTCAGTTTAGAGTGGGAAGCTAGATTTAATCTTAACAATGATATTCCAAAAATTTTTGTTAGAGAAGGAATAGAATTAGAGGGATTACACAGCAGTGAACCTCAGGGTTTATGCATGTTACATTATTGCCAGACTAATGAGAACCTTTTTTCCTAGTCAATAGACAGTTCACTTCTCTTAAGACTATTCAGAAATCTGAAAACTATTACTGATTCATACAGCAATTATTCAGTTATTGAACTTTAGTTATCTAGTCAGATGAGAAAGAGTAGACCTCAAAATGTTACACCAGTCATATCTTGATTCAGTAGCATCCTTATGCTAGCAGGGTTGGTGAGTATTTAATTAAGAAGCAATTTGTCAGCCTAATAAAATTCCTGTAGGACAGATTTCAGTTCCTTGGGATTTCTAGGATTATTTTTGTAGTGCTTCTGCTGAAGGACACCAAATACACTACAGAGCATGCAGACTGGAAGATTTCTGCTCAATGCTTCTGTACCCTCCCAAGTACTTTCTAATGTACAATAGATTTCTCCATTCTCTGGGAGTGACAACTCCCAGAGGTCATGGAAACAGTGGAAAGCAGGTGCAGAATGAACCAGGTTGAGCTGTGTAAATCTGCAACACCATTTAATGTGACCACCTTGGAAATGAATAGTACTAAACCAGCTGGCATTCAGAGATAGCACAGGTGTAAGTGTGGTGCTGGGCTGAACAAGAAGGTGAAACACTGACAAGAAGAATGCAAAGACAATGACTGGGTTTTTTTAAAAAGTATATTATTACACAAGTCCTCTTGTTTTCAGGATCTCCTGAGAAAGATGTTTGTTTAACATTAATTCATTTTAATGTCCATGAATAGCTGAATGTCTGTTTTATGAGAAATAGGATGAAACTTCATCTTGTAATGCTGTATTAACATAATCATTGGAATTACAGGAAAGAAATTCCTACACAAATTATTTGCCTTCATATTGTCTGCTTTCTGCTTAACATGCTTTTCAAGAATACTCAAAAAGCTATTGAATAAATTTCTTCAGACAAAGAAAGGTCTAATGAAATGACATCATTGAATGACAAGAACAGCTCTTCTGGACAGCTTTCAAAGGAAGGCTCTGGTGTTTTTAGGCACTGAGCTTCTGCAACACCTTTTAGCTTTACTAGATTTGAGGGCATTAAACACATTGCTGGAAGAGAAATAATTTTGTTTTGATTTTTTTTTTTTAATTCTAAAAAGAGGTGCATAGCCCAAGCTGCGATGTCACTTTTGGCATTTGACTAGTTCTATTACTCCTGATATCATTGGCCCTTTCCCTATCCTGCATTTAAATCTTCATTTCACACTCCAATCCTTTATTTGAAGCAGTTCAGATGAAATGATCTTACATGGCTAAAACTGTTTGTCACCTTTCTCCCAAATTAGCAAATTAGCTTTTTTTTTTTTTTTTTTCAGAAAAACAGTTTTCTTTTCAAAAAAGATGTTTTTCAATGAAGCCATTTCTTTACCTCGAAAGTTGTGCCAATATTGTTCTAGATTGCCTGGAATTTTGTGATGATGGGCAGAGACTTGGACATGCAAAGTCTCCAAGGTCAAAGAATAATGAAAAGTCAAGAAATGTCAACATTGGCAATTTTCCCCTTAAGCTATCCTTAAATTAATTTTCTCATGAAACAGTTTCTTTTGCCATCCTCTGAATAAAACTAACCATCAGAAATAATGCTGAGATGCAATAATTTGTTGAAGACTAGACATTAGCCCATGGTGTACCAAATATGGAAATGAAAGCCAAATATTCTCACAGAACTCTGCTTAATTAGAAGCTATTTAAGTGAAAGACAAAATTCAGGTTTGGAAAAAAGAAAAAGAAGTTTTGTAGAAGGTGGATGTAGGAGGAAGATCTCATTCAGAGAACAGAGGCAAGTTCTTTCTATAAAAAGTTTCAAGACCACTTGAGGAACATGAGCATACATAGGTCTATGGGACTCAATGAGATGCATCCCAGTGTCTTGAAGAAACTGGCTGATGTGTTTGCCAAGACACTCTGCACCATATTTGAAAAGTCATGGCTCTCAGGTGAAGTCCTCAGTGGTTGGAAAAAGGAAAGCAACACTCCAATTTTTAAGAAGGGTAGAAAGGATGACCTAGGGAACTAGAGACCTGTCAGCCTCACCTCTGTGCCAGGAAGATCCTCCAGGAGTCTATGTTAAGGCATATTGAAGACAGGAGGTGAATTGAGACAGCTCACCTTCACTAAGGGCAGGTCGTGACTGACTAGTCTGGTTTTCTTCTATCATGGAATGACAGCATCAGCGAACAAGACCAACCAATATCATCTACCCAGACAGGTAAGGCCTTTGACATGGTCTTAGGAAGCATCTTTGTCCCTAAATTGCAGAGAAATGAATTTGATGGATGTACTCTTTGATGGATAATGTATTTGCTGGATAGCTGCTTGCAGTGAGCTGCAATTCACCATCTGACCTGCTCAAAGTCCAGATGGAGGTCAGTGATGAGTGGTGTCCTTCAGCAGTCCTTAGTGGGACCAATGCTGTTTAATATCTTAATATCCCTGGAAGTGTTCAGAGCTAGGTTGGATGGGACTTAGGGCAACCTGATCCACTGGAAAGGGCTCTGCCCATGGCAGGGAGATTAGAACTAGATGATCTTTAAAGATCCCTTCCAACTCAAACCATTTTATGATTCTAAGAAACAAACTTTGTAGATATTTTGGCTTTTAAAGCATTTTTATGTCACTCCTTCCAAACGTCTTACTGACAGGTGTTGCTTCAAATTTCCATTCAGGGAGATCTCTTCCTACTTATTACCAGTTTCACATTTTTTATCCAAACCTCATGAGACACCTACCAGAAAGAAAAGATTTGTAATAATGTACTAGGTAGTAAAAATCATGCTATTTAAGGAGGTCAATACGTGTAACCAAGTTCTTAGTAGCATAAACAATTCTGAAATAGATATGGCATATATTTTAAACTTAACATATTATAGCTTTAATTATTCATGTTTTCTCATTGACTGTTTACTGAAAATAAATCATCCTTCCTAAAAATTTTGTTAACATTGTTTGATACCCTTGCAGTGTGTTTGCCTATATGTTGAAGTATCTTCTCAGTAATTACGTTGTTTCACTGAAGTCAGAAATATTTGTTATTTAAACAAAATATTTGATTCATCAGAATTGAGGAGAGGTTGCTACAGTGAATATAAACTATATGTTAAAGAATTTGACTAACACTACATTTAATAGAGCAGCAATTGCTGTAATTAATTTTTCCAAATATTTTCTGTTACACAGCATAACTTTCCAAGACCTATACCATCTGGCTGAAAAAAATTCCATTTAGCTACAGTGGAAAGGTGGTGTTTTGTCTTCAAAATAGCCCTGTTAATTTCTCACCCAGTACTGCAAAACAGTGGACTCTCTTAAAGAGGGATAAGACAACTTTAGTTTCACCGTCAGAAAGGGCTGAAAAGGCATTCAGTGTTCCACACATAAACACACAAATAAACAAAAAGAGAGAGTAAGAAAAAAAAAAAAGCATCACCAGAAGTTTTGCACTTTCAAGAATGAAATGGGCATGTATGCACGGGCAATCTTATGCAAATTAAATGCAATGAATGCTGCCTAAATTAGTTCTGTTTTTATTTGGCTTGATTCAAATGTAAGAATATCAATTTTGAGTAAATGTATCCAAACAAGAGCTAAATACAAGTTCACTACTACATTTCATAATTTGTTCTATATATAATTTTTAATACCACTATGGAAACAAAGCCTCAATCATTCAATTAGTTCCTTCTACAGGTTATCCTGCAGTTTTTCATACTGGATTTTGTTCTGACATTTTAAATATGAAGATGTAATTGCAACACATGATCATTACTTACGAAATATTCACAAACTGACTAGACTAGGTGTTTAGAAATATAGAAATGATATATTTCTTCCTTGCTAGTGACTTGAGCATAGTCAGGGACAGGAAATTTCACCTTCCACTCTGCAGTTTCTAAGCTTCCTTGATCTCTAGAGACTACTCATACCCAGCAGTGTCAGAAAGACAAATTACACTCCTCCACAGTTTCCTAAGTCATTAAAATATTTCTAATAATTTAACTGTGTTTTTCTATCATGCATCATTCAGAAACTGAAATTGTTACTTTATATTTTTTACAAAACGCATGAATTAACATTTATTTGATGCACATTTCTTAGTCTTTATTTTGTGTGCATGTTTTTCTTTTTCTTCTTCTTTTTCTTTTTCTTTTTCTTTTTCTTTTTCTTTTTCTTTTTCTTTTTCTTTTTCTTTTTCTTTTTCTTTTTCTTTTTCTTTTTCTTTTTCTTTTTCTTTTTCTTTTTCTTTTTCTTTTCTTCTTTTTCTTTTTCTTTTTCTTTTTCTTTTTCTTTTTCTTTTTCTTTTTCTTTTTCTTTTTTTTTTCTTTTTTTTTCTTTTTCTTTTTCTTTTTCTTTTTCTTTTTCTTTTTCTTTTTCTTTTTCTTTTTCTTTTTCTTTTTCACCGAATTGCATATTTCTCATTTCACATAATGCCCATTTTTAATGTGTACTCTATACCATACTTTATTAACAAGGTGTGGAAAAAATGAGTTTTGACAAAACTCCTTAGGTCTGGTTATCAGTTCCAAGTTGGTTTACAAGAGGCTCCTACACCTCAAAGTAACATGATGGTTGAATTGGCAGTATAGAAGGGGTAAAATTTTCTCTTTTTTTCTCTCAAAACACTTCAGTTGCATTAATTGGAAATGTTGTGTTTCCTATCTTGCAGTTTTTAAAAAGTACTTAAGGATAAGGAGTGAGTTCATGTTTTATCTCTTGTAATATAGTATAATGATAACATAGAGTATAATAGTAATCGATAATCATGTTTCAGCCCTACAAGGAAAAAGGTTTAAGTGATTAATACTTATGAACAATATTTAAAACACTGAATTGTTTTGTATATAGTAAATTCTATCTTAATGCCAACATTTCAAAGAGTTTAAAGTCTTAAAACATTAATCTAATCAGGATGAAACTTTAGCACAATAGAGACAATAAATACATTTTGCTTTTGAGTTTGGACCGTAACCAAAGTGTTTGTGTGTACATCTACATTAGCAAATAAAATATTGCCAGTGCCTGCTAGGCTCTGCAACCACCTTCATCATATTAAATCTTCTATCATCTGTAAGCAAGATGACTTCATAAAAAATGCATCTAGGAAGTCATCCCTGGCCCAAATGAATTCCAATGGGCTGCTTAGCAGTGAGGTGGACAAGTGTTCATGTATCAGTCCAGAGCCTCACCTAGGCAGATGTAGCGGCGTTAACAGTGCAGATTACCAAGCACATTGCAGTTTGTCTCTTGGCACTCTATACTTGCATGTATGTAGGCAGATGTGCAAATGTGTAGCGTCATCTGCTCAGTGGATTATGAAGACAAATTTCAAGACAAGGTGGAACCAAGAGCTTGCTTGATTTTGAAACCACCAGTGATACCCTGCCCACTTTCTCCAGTGTAGCAAAATGTAAATGTGGCTTTAACAAATCTCTGCAGACATCTTATCCAAATCACAATACAGTCATTATGTTGTGATTGCTTTGAATCAAATGAGCCAGATCTCATTAACACAGATCTTTGAAACACACAGTCCTGTGTTGCATGTGATATACCCTATACTGTCAATTTTGTTTAGCTTATTGTTGATATTCTCTACTTTATGGATCTTTTACAATTTCTTTTGGGTCACTGCTCCTGAGTGTAATGTAGCTCACTAACTTTTGGCAGATTTTAGCTTCGTAGAATACATCCATATGCACAAATTTGGTTATGCCAAAATGGAATTAAGGAAATGAAACAGGAATTTATTGTTTGGCAAGGCTAGAACAGAGCCTTTATTCCTAAAATTTGTCCTAAATGTAGTGTTCTATTTTAATAATCTTAACATTTAGTGGTTTTTATTTTTAATGGAATAATGGGATTGAAACTGTAGTTGGAAATAAATGGATGTTGATCTGATTAGCTGTGCAGTCACTGTAACCGAGTAAGAATTCATACTAATGAGCTCAACACGTTATAATTGCTAATGATACAACAAAAGACTAAGAACTAAGAAAAAAACTGTTTAAAATGTGTTTTTAATGCACTTTTTTCTGGCTTGCATTTTTGAGAAGTACAGAAAAATGCCAGTTATAAGAAACCATTTTGTATAAAATGGAAAGATATTTATAGCTCTTAATAAATTACTCTTTCTGCTCAGTGCTTGATTTGCAGTATTAGTTTTCAGATATACTGTACTGAATTTTTCTCAGAGGCACAGGCACATTGATTCAAGTCAGTGGGGATGGTGCTCTGATTACAAAGAAATGAGAGATTACAGTAAAACGTTTTTGTTGGAGTTCATTTAAGAAGCACAGAGACTGATTTGTACACATACAAGTCTACTGCCAATGACGTTAAAAAATAACTTTTAGTATAGAACAACAAATATTGATTGGCTCTGAAAGCCGTCATTTAACAGTTTACATCAGAGCACTTTAAAGCTATTTACATGAAAATAAGGAGAAACTGAGTACATTAAATGTTTCATTAGTTTTCTTTAATGACATTTTTCTCTCAAGTGTACACTAGATCCAGATTATGCAAATTAAGAGCAATTATGATATTTAGAGGATATTTCTGTCATTTTTCCTTAAGATGTGCCCATGCTGTAAGCATCTTTGAATCCATTGCTTTTTTTTGATTCATTGCTTATCTTCTCAATATCCTCTAATGTTATATAAAGCAATTTGATTGCTTTTATATTAGTAATAAGCAGTTCTTCATCACATTGTAACTGCCTTTCAAAAGTAGTTATTAAGGAATTTACTAGCTATCTTACAACTACAGATTATAGCTGCTTCAAAAGCTTCTATTGATAAAATAAATTCAAAAATATCTAGTTTGCAGATAAATCTTAATGTCTACTTTAAGACACATTTTCAGTCTGTTATGATGAATTTTGTCATGTCATGAATAATTATGATGTTTCTCAATGACAAAGTAAAAATAAGAAACTTTAATTAACATTACTGCTTGAAAATGCTGTGTATCAGAAATGTATTTATTTCTGTTTGACTCTTGATTCTTTGTTCTCTGCAAGGCTATAAACTGATATCTTTGAAAATATTTAGAAGAGATGAGTAGTCACTTTTTAAAAAATTAATTCTTGTAAGGCATACATCAGACCAATTAGTCATTATATTTTTAATGAATAAATAGGAAAAGCAGGGAGAATCCCATTCTGCACTCTCCTTTTTCCACCAAAAGCAGACCAATATAAGTATGAAATCTATTTAAAAATCTGAGTGTTAAGCAGTAATTCTGTGACACAGTTACATCCATATTAGTTACGTTAAATCCATATGATATTCATCAAAAATGATCTTCCATGAACAAATAAGCAGGATTGGGTCTTTGTCGTAGTTGTTTATATTGCTGTCCAAAGAAATGTAAGGAATTTATTTATTGTATTCTTTCTGCATGGAATAAAAAATCCCCATTGATAGCTCCCACTGAATAGTGGAAGGAAATGTGCAGCTGTATATGAATGTTTTTCAGTTTAGGGACAAAAAATTATTTAAATGAAGAATATGGTTTTCTTTTGTTAGTTCTGAGGCTGTCGCTTGCTAGTATCTTTTGATACCCTTTTGTATTTGTGCTGGAAGAAGCTCTGGAGATCAAGTCCAATTGACCTTCTTCATGCTCCTTATGGTTTTAAGGACCTTTCATAGTCCTCGGTTGTGTTTTCTAAATTGAAGACCACTTGCTTAGGACTCACACAATGACTCATATTTTGCGACTGCAGAAACATTGGTTTTTGCCCAGCTTGCCCATTTACTATTGCTTATCTGAAATGGGAATGTCATAATTGTGTATAGTCTTCAAGATGGTGTGATATTATTATAAAGTAGCATAATGCTATTCTTTGCCCTTTACTTTACTTTCCCTAATAATTTATAACATAGAATGCACAATTTATTTTCTTCACTGCTGCTGAGCATTGAGCTATCTGTTATTCTTCCAGACACTGTTTCTGAGGAATTCTCATGTAATTTTGTTTATGAAAGTGAGATGTTTTCCCATGTACTTTACATTTATTTACATGGAATTTTATCTGCCGTTTTGTCACCAAATGTCACAACACATAGGTCTTTATTGCCTATCTTGCATTCACAGCCCTAAGTTTAGCATCATCAGTAAAATTTGTTTTTTCACCATTCTGATGACTTCCTCACAGTGTAAATACTCACCATTTCCTCCAAATTTTTCCTATCANTCTCCCTTCTTCCAAAATTTTTCCTTACTTTTTTTTTTTTTTTTTTTTTTTTTTTTTTTAATCCTTGAGCCCCCTCCTCCTCCCCCCCACCCCAAATGCCATGTCAGGCTGGTTTCTTCTTCAAGAGCCTTTAGTAAAGAAACTTGTGAAATGTCTTTTGAAAATCAGGTGCATGGCATCAGCTTGCTTTCTTTCAAGATGTTCTGTGCTTGTTTCTTCTTTAGAGAACAACAGTATGTTTGTGAGGCATTATTTCCCTTTAAAATAGCCATGTTAGCTCTTCAATTCTTTAATGATTTTATTTTCCCATGCACTAATATTGTTTATTCTAATTTTTAGTAATTTAATTGGAAATTATTAGGAAATTTTTTGCACTATCTTCTTCCCATGCCACCTGTCACAGTTTCTTCTGTTATGAACCCAGATTAAAAAAATGCATTTTATTTTTGTGCTCTGCAATCATCTTTCCTGAGTGCTCCTTTTGTAGCCTGAACAGCTTTTAGCCCTACCAAGCTCTTTTTCTGAATTCCAAGTAAGAAAAATATTAACATTTTTCTGCTTTTTCTAAGTTGTCCCTCAAACTATTTTACTGGTGGATTGTTGTTGTTGTTGTTTTAAGGCTGATAGAATTTATGGTCATTACTGTTTTCCTTATTTGGATACAACTTCAGATTTTTAAAGGATTCTCTCCTTGATTCTAATAAGCTTTCTGTCCTGCTATTTAAGGGTATTATAATATTTGTTTCACTTTCTCAATTCTTTTTAGATAAATAGTATCTTTTTTGTTCGCTTGGAAAGAATTATTTGGGGCCACTCTTGTGGCTCCTTAAACATTACATTCCAAAAGAGTATGTCCAGACCAGATCTGCTACTTTGTTGTTGTGGGTTTGTAGTTACAGCTGTTGCATGAGGGAGCCAGTGGCTGTGTAACAGTCTGATGTAGGCTGTTCCAAGAGGGTAATTGAATTATTCCATGTCCCACATGTGTAATTGCTTTTATTTTTAGGCATATTGCAGTATTTCACAATAACAGTCAGGTGGTTTGTAAAACCATATTAATATTTATTCATTTTTTCATATCATTTTTTTTTTCTCAGACTCTCAGTCTGTCTGCTTGAGCTGTTAATCAGAACTCGGTAATCAGATTTTACTTCCTTTAACATACAATACTCTTCCTTCTTGAGTAAAGATATCTGGGTATCTCATTGTTCTGTTATCTGCCTGCCTTCCAGAATCCCTTTTAACTACAGATGCAAGTCTTCATCTTGTTTATTAAATCACTATCATTCGCATAGCATGCATATGTAGCAGGCTTTTTTATTATTATTTTCTTCTTTGAATGTTATTTAAATTATATTTGTAGAGCAGCTTGTTCTGGCTGCTTTCCTGTTTATTCTTTCATTTTCAGTCTCTTGTTTTATCTCATATTTGAGAACGCAGAGTTCCTTCAGCTTTTCCCCTAATGGATATATAATTGAAAACAATCCACTCTCTTATACCACTGACATTCTACCACTTTTCAGATTAAAAGCTCTGAAATGTTATTGATTTTAAAAGCCAACATAGATACTTTATATTTCAAATGAGGTTTCTTCCTTTCATACAGCCTCTCCCTATCCTACAGGTGTCCTCAGTTCCAGATGAATCTTAAATCCTCCTCCTAACACCATTATTTCAACCTATCATTGCAGCTTTGCTTCTATGCATCTCCTCCTTTCTGCTTCTGCACGTAGACTAATGAGAATATTTCTTAGAATGTTGCTGTGCAGGTCCCAGTCTCAGCTCTGAAACTATCTACAGTTGTCCTGCAAAAGTGCTCTCCAGTGTTCCTCTGTTGCTATGATTCACGAAGACTGTAAATTACTGCCCCTAGTACGTTCTTGGAGTCTGAACAGATCTTAGAATGTTTTGGGTTGGAAGGGACTTTAAAGATCATCCAGTTCCAACCCCCTGCTGTGGGCAGGGTTGCTACCCACTAGGTCAGGCTGCCCAGGGCCCATCCAACCTGACCTTGAATGCCGCCAGGAATGGGGCATTCACAGGTTCTTTGGGCAACCTATTCTGGTGCCTCACCACCCTCTGAGTAAAAAATTTCCTTCTAACATTGAATTTAAATCTCCCTTCATTTAGTTTAAAACTGGTCACCCTTTTCCTATCACTACCAGACCATTAATCCCATAATTCAATATTACTTCTATAATAAAGTGATAATGAGATCTTAGCCTGGGGTGCAGGAAGAAGAAAAAAGGTGGTAGTTAAATTAGCAGATCATGTAACATTTTATCAGATAAGAGCATCCCGTGTTTTGTTAGTTGTGTAGTTGCTGTATTGGAATGGCAAGACTTCCTTCCTGGATACTTTCTGTTATTGCATCCTGCTTTATTTGAAGTCATTCAAGCCCTCCAGTTTACTCTTTGCAGCTCATTTTTCACATACAGTATGTCTTGTTCTTCTTTAAAGGTGTTGCAATGAAGGTACTTTTTTCTGCTTTTCCTTAACTGAGTCTGAAGCACAGTTACGTCGCTTGCAGAGGCGTACCATTAGGAAAGCATAACAAATCATTCTCAGTATTTTAGATGCTTTTGACACTCAAATATTCTAAAATTCAGTAAATTTTTACATTTGTGGTGAGAGTGAGTAGGAATTCCAAATAGCAATTAGTAAGTAATACGTGCTATCAACTTGGAAAAATTACAAACATTGACAAATACTAGTAATGGAAAAATTTGTATTATTTGTATGCATATTTAACCCTGTGTTGGATTCTTAACAGTTAGCAAATCAGTAGCATTTATATCAAATTACAGAACATTTAATATATGTGTATATTTATATATGTTAAGTTTGTTTTTTTCATTCAGCTGAGTTAAACTAAATTCAGGAATCATTTACGCTGGTTGCTGCAACTATCATGTGTAGGAGGAAGAAGGGGCTCTTCAGACCTTCTTTTTGGGATGCTAGAGAGGAAGCTATCTAGAACAGCTTCAGTTTGGAGAAGGGCATGGATATTTCTACACCCAGTATGTTGGCTGTATAAACCAATGGAAAGCCACCTGTGCAAAATGTCAAGTTAACACTGCTTATTTTCTTTCTATAAGGTCATCACAGTAAGCAAAAAATTTGGTGCCGGTTCAGGTCTTTGAGTTAACACAGTGTTAGTCAAGTGTTTTCCCCTGCCAATATTTTTTTTGAATGCTTTTCTCCACTTAAAATATTTTACTGTATTACCATTTCAGACCAATCAAATACTCATTTAAAAATCTTCAAAGATACTCAGTTTTCCTAAATGTTGAAAAAGTAGAACATAATGAGCTCTTAAGAAAAAGGTTGTATTTCCATGCATTTATCCTTAACAATAACGAAGAAACAAACAATTAAACAGGGAAGAACAGAACAAAACAAAACAAAACAAAAAGCAACGCAAAAGCATAGAAAATGTAGAGGGGAAAAAAAATAGAATCAGAATTTTGTAAAATGTTTTTGAGAGCTTTCCCAGACTGGTTTAATTTCTGTAGAGGTATGTGAGTTTGCTTTTGTCAATCAACTTAAAAGTTATGCTTTCCTTTGATTGTAAACATGATTTGAGAATAAATGCAATGTTTGGATAGTGCTTGGTATATGTAAATTGATACACAAATGCTGTTGTACGTATAATTAATAATGAAAGGCAAAATCCAGCTGACTAACATGATATTTAATTAGATTAGCATAAACCATTTGTGATTTGATACAACATTTCTACAAAATTAAATGCTACATGCATGTATGCTTAATCATTTCATTAATATGTTGGGTCCAAATCAACTGTTGTTATATTTTCATTGTCTGAAAAGAAATCTGAGTTTTATGCTACATTTTTACTAGTCCAATATCACTAGCATACATTTGAAAGATACATTAGACTTCTAGTTGAGTATTCAACCCTAACTTATCCTGGTTCTTGGTAACTTAGGACTTAGCTTTACAAATATAGCATCTGGCAAAGAGAAATCTTTCGCCTAACATGAAATCATGAATTTCAGTAAGAGTAAGATGATGCACTTGGAAATCCACTGCATTACAGCTCCTTTAGATCTTCCTTTTAAATTCCAAACTCTGTAAGTTAGAAAAGTTGGTAGGTTGCTGCCAGTTAGCAAAGAGCAGATGGTGTTTGTTACTGTGACCAGTAAATTGTGTATCTGTGGGTGTAATGAGCCCAATTAGCCAAATGTTGATTGTGCATTTAAATGTTGTAGTCTTAGTACCTATTTCCATACCTGTGCATATGTTCAATACAAACTTATCTAATCATGCACTTTGAAAAACCTTGTTGGTGGACTTCTGCAGTCTGAATTGTTAGCATTTGTAGAAGTATCAGTTTAGATAACATCTTCTAAAGGAGTTAATCTTACCTTGTATTTTATTTATTTCTAAATATTAAAAGTTGACTCTGTTAGGCTTGGCTGGGATGAAGGTAAAAAGAGAGATTTCCTTCCTTGTCCTGCAGAGGCCCCTTGCCCTCAATAGAATATGACTGTTCAATGAATTTTCTGACTTTGCTTTGAAGTTATGGGCAAAATCATTATTAGCTCAGCATACTCTGTCATTTCTAAAAATACTGCCCTTTTTGAGCAGCTTTCCAGTAAAGAACAGACTTTATGGGCTTTTTATGGACGTGTGTCCATAAGAGCTATACCTGTCTGCCCTTAGCCTCTCACAGCGCTTCAGCTGGGCTGGCCAAATAGAAATAAGCTTAGGGAAAACTGGCATCAGAAAACGTCTGTAGTGTATTCCATTCTTAAAACACAACCAAAACAGGGCCAGAAGTCAAAAATCAAAGATAAAATATGATATTAAGATTTTCTTTTCAATTGTTGGGGTGAAAAAATAGACTACTGTGTAGTTCTCTTGTCAGAAGAGTCTGATCTTGCTGCACTTACCTTGAATAATACACAGGAAAGTGCCACTTTCATAACCAAACACAATGATTTTAATGGCAGTAATTACTGCAGTCACTCCCTAACCACCCGAAGAAGCAATAGGAGCTAAATACATATAACAAGGTCTATTTTGAACATTTTTTTTTAGCATGCTTGACAGCTCTTCAGGGCTTTTTTGTGTCTGTATATTGCCTTGTACGAGGATTCTATCTGGGTATCTCTGCAATTAAAATAATAAAAAATGGTTGCACTGAGACATTTAGCACCGAGTCATAAACTCCTTAAACTTATTAATTGGAGGTTTAATATAGATCTGGAACTTTAATTGGTTTCTTGGCTTCTCCTCAATTACCTCATGTCAAAGGTAAAAACAGAATCACACAAAATAAAATGTTTGGGTGTCTGACAGATTACTGGATGATAATAGATAGTACTGCTAATGCATGTATTAGAGAAATATCTATTTAAATTTCCCCCAGTCAAGAAAGCCATTATATTTAACAGAATAAAGATACATCAGACACCAAACAACTATTTTTTTAAAACATAATTTATTTTAATTCAAAGGCTCTTTGAAATTCTTTTAAATGCCACAACTTATTAACAAATTCTGACAGAAAATTGCTTAAAATGAAGAGTGAGAGAATATTTTTATTATCTCAGTATGGACTTGTATCTGGAAGATGCTTGTCTGGAGTCACTGACCATCTGTTTCGTGGAATTATGCCAAAAATATATTTTCACTGTAGATTTAGATGCTTGCTATAAGCTAGTAAATAGCCAGACAAATATTGCACCATCTTCTTCAAGCACACTATAAATATGAACTCACAACGCTTTTCAAAATAAAATATGTGTAATAAAAATGCTTATTTCTTGGGTAAATCTTTCAGATATGCTAGCTTTAATGATTCTAAATTTGTTATTCAGACTTAATTTATTCCCAAGGTAATTCTGTTGATTTGAATCAGAAATGAATTTGGCCCTGAGTTTTCAAGAAGCTGTATTTTTCCTTTGAGCATAACATGTTGAGTCCATCTTTCTCCCTGTGCGCTAATATCAGGTTTCTGCTCAAAGCCTACATGAGCAGATCACATGCAGAGCACTCTAGAGGAGAGAGCACCTTCTCCTTTGGCTCTGGGACCTCTATCCTGAAGTAGCGTAGTAGTCTAAGAAAGCATTAGCACATCTCCTTTGGAGTAGGTCTCCAGGGCCGCTCTCAAGAAGTATGCTCTTTTTTTTCTGCTGCTGCTGTTTGCTGTCTCCTAACATGCCGATCTAAAATAGTCCTGCAAAGTCTGACCCTATCAAACAGATTTCTTGGAAGTTCTCCTCCGGAGACAGCAAACACTGCAGGGCTTAATTAAAAAATAATATTACATCCTCATCTGGAGCACTAGCTGCATTCTGGAAAAGCCAAGAACACTAGATTTTAAATAGGTATCGAAGTAAGCAGCTACATACAGAGGGAGAAAAACATCCACTACACTACATGATCTGCTGGGCTTTATGTGCTTATAAAGTGTTGAGGGAGATAAAATTTACCTTCATAATCTTCCAGTGCTACCTTTACATGGAAGGAAGTCCCCTGTGCATATCCAAATGTGAGGTAATCTCAAAGGAATGCTATTCTGAAATATCTGAAATATCAGAAGTCCTAGAATAGAACAATTTATAATCAGATCTCCATCTATAAGCCTTTACTCAGGAATTACTAGTATCTTTTGTCTCCTCCCCATTTTCTTTAGTGCAAGACTGAATTTAGATAGGAAATTTTTCTTTAGTTATTTATTTAATGAGTGGAGAAATATTTTTGTGAGAATAAGTAGCTCTGAATATGGAAAGACATTTTGTCCCTTCCCACAAAGGAATTGATAGCAAATGGTGAATTGAGAGTACTAAGAAATGACAAACCTGTTTTGTGTTGCCCAAGTCAGCGCTGTTTCTATTTTTCTGTTTCTAGGATTTAAAAAAAAATGAATTTAGTCTCCCAGTCCTGGGTTTTGTGTTGCTTTATCTTACAATTGGAAGCATTTGTCTGCCTCATTCCTTCTTTATCTAGGCTTTGTTACTTTTCTGAACACTGATCTGTGTGTAGAACAAAAAGAGTTAATGACACATATGCTATTTCTGAATGACAATCACATTCCTTGTTTCTGCTTGTAAAATCCAATTTAAATGGTGTTTATAAAATACAAGTTACAGTTCTAGTAGGGATGTATATGGGCTGCATCCAAACATGAACATGGAAACAATTATTCTTCTAAATGTCAGCATTCATTTTCTTATATTAAATTTGAGGCTCAAACATTAATACAGTAAATGTAATATTATATTTGTTCCCCATGTTGTCCTGAAGTGCTCAAAATACTTAATGGAGATTTTTAATTTTGGAAGAACTGCAGATTAGAGCTTTATGTCACAACATAAGATAACAGCAAATTATTTGATTGTTCACTTAATTGATTACCAGCATTCTTGTCCACATGTGTAGAAGAGAGGTTGGGGGGGAGATAAGTATAGTTTTAGATAGGGTAGGATTTATAGGGAGCAGTTCATATGCTTCTATATATATGGTGGAGTAATTTTCTGTGTACTTGTGATGATACCCCCTGGTTCAACAGGCCGGACAGTGGTTCCAGCAAGGGTGATTCCTCTCAGTGCTCAGTGCCACATGCTTTTGGCTTTGGGGAGACTCCTCCAGACCTCACAGCCTGTGGCCCACCTCTGGGGACATTCACATTATTCCTTGGCATGTACAAACAGAGAAGAAATGCTCTAAACATGGTTCTCACAAGTGACCTTAGCATTGGGTGTTGGTTATGTTATTCAGAAGAAAGCTTAGCCTGTATTGACAGAGTTCTATTTACTCAACCAAAATAAGGATTCAATGTTTGATTACTATTTTGAGCATTGAAAAATGAAGTAGCAATGAAAGTCACATATGCTGTCTGCCTAGCTCCTTTAGCCCCATTTGTGGCTGTCAGGTCATTGAGAATGCTCCAGTGCAAGGAGTCAAAGACAGATCCTAACAGTTGTCTTCCTGCCAGGGCAGGACGTGAGCAACTTGGGTACTTCTCAGTCTGCCAGCTAGCTGCCTAGGATTTAAAAAAAAAAAAAAAAAAGTGTTTGATCAGAATCTCTTACTTATACAGAAAGAAAAAAAGAAATAACTGATTATTTCTGAATCTGTCATAAAATTGGGGCTTCAAAACTTTTATCATTAGAAGCTCACTGTATTAGTATACATATGCTGTCCATACACAGTTCAATAAGATAGTGAGTATGCAAGTATGCTAGTATTAGCTACGGACTCTTTGCAATACAAATTTATTTTCTTTCCCCCATCTTTTATACAATACAAATTCAGTAATGGAGCTGTGTCTATTTACTTTGGATGAGTGCCTCAAAGTTCAAACACCCCGCTGTGTTCATGTCCTGGACAATTTGCTTTAATATGCCATATACTGAAGAAACTTTCCTTTGAGTTCACAACACCGTATAAAATACATATTATGTAAACATTTTATAAATGTTTGTGTGCATGTTTATTTTCAATTCAATGATAATTCTGCTGATGTGACTTACAAAAACATCCCATGACATGCCCAAGTTGAAGAGGACAAGTTCAAGCATGACAATGAGAATATATGTGGTGATCTTCTTGAGATATTATAGTACACTTAATTCTGCCACAACATTGTATGTAAGCTATGAGATATATTTTAAGAACTAATTATTGTACACATGTTTTTTTGCAGCACAGGTTGTAATTAATGTCTGGCATTTCATAGATGCCATGCATGATACATCAGCATAATAAATGCTGACTCTGGAAGACTTATTGCCTGTGCTATGCTCCAGCTTGACAGCACCTTGTTAGTTTTAGGGATTCTCAGCGACTTAACCTGAAGCAAATGAGGAGTGCTGATGTGCAGAATGTCTTACTGAAAGGAGTTCTCAGATTTATGATTACAGATTAGTGATAAGAATAGCTGGTGTCCCTAGAATTTACTGATGCTAGAAGAGTAGGGACAGTGGTAAGATTTCTGATATCGTGCACTGGCTTTTCTGCAACTTTAGGCAAAACTGAAATAATAGCAATTCATTTTTTCAGTTGCAGGTAACTGAATTCTTCCTAATGTATATTCTCAGAGTATGTAGAAGGTGGATGAAGTGCGAATGTCATTCTGCTACACAATCAATAGAGTTAAAATCCCTAGCCACTTATTTGCAGTGAAGTGATTAGAATCTACTTTGTACATAGTTTATGCTGGCCATACTGCTCCTTTGGAGCAATATTTCAAGGTAATTATTAGGCAGCTTATGAAGTGCTTAAGTATAAATGTTTGGCATAAATCTTCATAGGCTGTATTTTAACAGTTTTATTCCATTCAGAGAGCAAATGTTGTCTAGCTTTAGCTGGCCTTCTTATAGGCTACTTCAAACTTACATAGCCATAAACCCCTTTCATCTTTTGAAAGGCATATTTTTCCTAATATTTAGAGAAACTAATGACATGCAGCATAAATTCCGTCTGGTTCTACTCTGGTGAAGTGTAAGTGGCAAAAAGATTTCATCTCGTAACAGACTTTCTGCACGCGAGTGTGTTCTCTGCAGAGAAGAGAAAGATCTGCTGTTTGCTTAGCCTTCTCTAATGAGCCTTCACATGCATGAGATTTCATTTTTGAAATCTTACTTCTATAGATTAAGTCCTAGGATTAATATATAGTTTCAAATTAAAGTTGAAATTCAATCTTTGCTATTCCTTTCTCATGCTCAGGCTTATTTCCATATGAAATTTAATAATCCATCTGAAGCCAGCAAGTTCTTCCAAGCAAAGTTGGCCCTGGAAAATGCATAGCTACAGTTTTAGTACAGACTTGGTGCTGTTGATACCATATTTGAAAGAATAGGATTTATTGGAAGAATTATATTCCTCTGATCTATTAAATCAATAGATAAAGTTGGAACAAATTACAAGCACGCAAGCCTGACAAATGTTTTTTTGAGCTTCAAAGCTTGTTCTGCTTTTCTACAATTGTATCACTTGCTACTTCTCCCTAGATATTTTATCTTATTGAAATTGGCTATGTTAATTTAGGTGGAAGTAGATTTTGTGTTACGTTTATTTTTTCCTGTGATTGCATATTTTTTCTTTGATGATTTAACCAATATTTGAAGTAATTTACGAGTAATTTGTAATTAATAAACTAGACCAAAAGTTAGCCAGTGTATCTGGCCTGATTCTGAGTTTGGCTACATTTGTGTGTTAGATTCTTGCTGGCTAAAATGGAAACAAGAGTATTCCCACACACCCCTTATTTAAGATCAAATTTAAAGCAGAAGGTAGTGCAAAACAGTATGTTACAACATCTCTTACCATCTTCCACAGCATTCTCCTGGAGAAGCTGGCTGCTCATGGCTTGGACATGTACACAATTTGTAAGGTGAAGAACTGACTGGGTGGCTGGGCTGAAAAAGTCCTAGTGAATGGAGTTCAATCCTGTTGGCAGCCTGTCACCAGTGTGTACCCCAGCTCTCAGTATTGGGGACAGTTTTGCTTAACATTTTTGTCAGCGAATTGGATGAGTGGACTGTGTGCACCCTCAGCAAATTCACAGATGATCACAGAATCACAGAATCACAGAATTGCAGGGGTTGGAAGGGACCTCAAGAGATCATCGAGTCCAACCCCCCTGCCAGAGCAGGTTCCCTACTGCAGGTTGCACAGGTAGGCGTCCAGGCGGGTCTTGAATATCTCCAGGGAAGGAGATAATGCCAAGGAAGGATAATGCCAAGGAAGGAGATGATGCCAAGTTATGTGGGACTGTTTGAGTGTAGGAAGGCTTTGCAGAGGAATCTGCAAAGTGTGCCAAGTCCAACCAATCAACAAGGCTCAGTGCTGGATCCTCCACTTGGATCATAAGAACCCCAGGCAGTGGTACAGGCTTGGGGAAGAGTGGCTGTAAAGTTGCCCAGCAGAAAAGGGCCTGAGGATGATACAAAGCTGGGAGGAGTGGCTGATGCCAGAAGGCTGTACTGCCATTCAGAGAGACCTGGATAATCTGGAGTCAGGCAGGAAGAAACCAGATGAGGTTTAACAAAAGCAAGTGTAAAGTCTTTCTCCTGGGGAGAAATAACCTCATGCATCAGTACAGGTTGGGGGATGACCTGCTGGAGAGGAGCTCTGCGGAGTGGGACCTCGGGGTCCTGGTGGACAACAGGTTGGCCATGAGCCAGCAGTGTGCCCTAATGACCAAGAAGGCCAATAGTATCCTGGGGTCCATTAAAAAAAGCATGGTCAGCAGGTCGAGGGAGATGATCCTCCCCCTCTACTCTGCCCTAGTCAGGACTCGCCTCTAGTATTGTGTCCAGTCCTGGGCTCCCCAGTACAAAAAAGACAGGGACCTCCTGGAAAGAGTCCAGTGGAGGGCGACAACGATGATAAAGGGCCTGGAGCATCTCCCTTATGAGGAAAGGCTGACTGACCTGGGTCTGTTCACCCTGGAGAAGAGAAGACTGAGGGGGGATCTTATCAATGGCTACAAATATCTGAAGTGAGGGAAGCAAAAGGATATGGCCAGCCTCTTTTCAGTGGTGTGTAAGGACAGGACAAGGGGAAATGGCCACAAACTGGAACACAGGAAGTTCTGCACCAATATACGGAAGAACTTCTTCACGGTGAGGGTGATAGAACACTGGAACAGGCTGCTCAGGGAGGTTTTGGAGTCTCCTTCTCTGGAGATGTTCAAGACCCATCTGGATGCTTACATGTGTGACCTGCTATAGGGTGCCTGATTTGGCAGGGGAATTTGACTCAATGATCTCTGGAGGTCCCTTCCAACCCCTACAATTCTGAGATTCTGTGATGCTAGTCAACAGCTGGCTGAACATGATCCAGCAGTGTGCCCAGGTGGCCAAGAAGCCAATGGCATCCTGGCCTGCTTCAGAAATAGTGTAGCCTGCAGGACTAGGGAAGGGATTGCCCCCTTGTACGCAGCACTAGTGAGTTGGCACCTTGAACATTGTGTTCAGTTTGGAGTGCCTCATTACAAGAAGAACATTGAATTATTCAAGCATATTCAAGCAGAGAAGAGCAAGGAAGTTGGTGAAGGGTCTAGAAAACAAGATCTATGAGGAGCAACTGAGGGAACTGTGGTTATTTAGTCTGGAAAAGAGGAGGCTGAAGGAGACCTCATTGCTCCTCGCAAGGAGATTGCAGCAGGGAGGATGTCCGTTCCTTTTCCCAGATGAGAAGTGATAGGATGCAATGAAACAGCCTCATACTGTGAGCCAGAGGAGATTTAGATTGGACATGAGAAAGAATTTCTTCTTGGAGAGGGTGGTCAAGCCCTGGAATGGGCTGCCCAGGGACCTGTTGCAGTCCTCATTCCTGGAGGTATTTAAGAGACATGAACACATCACTAAGTAGCATGACTTAGTGATGGGACTCTACAGGTCAAGATAATGGTTAGACTTGATGGTCTTGAAGGTCTTTTCCAACCTAGATGATTCTATGGTTCTATCATTTGTTATCTTCCTAGAATTTCATCTGTATTTTTGACACAGTGTGTCCTTTTCTAATCGTCATATTCTTTATCCCATTTTTCTCCTAATACTTGCTCTGAAAGAAAGATAAGCTCAGCTTATTTTATGCTCAGCTGAGCTTAATCTTTGTTGAAAGACAGGCTAGAGTACTGTCTCTTCATACTTGAGCATAATTTAGGAACATCCTAAGCAAATGCTGGTTGTTCTCAGTCAACTTTTGGAAGACAGCATGTCATATTCAAAAGGATTTTGGAAAGCATAAAATATACTAAATTGAAGAAACTATTAATTGCAGAACACTTGATAACTCCCTTCCTTTTGATTCTTTGTGTCAACATAACATTAAGACCTTATTTATTTATTGTTCTGCCACTGAATTTTCATGTAAATATCTCTCTTCTTCATACAGAAAAAAAAACAATGTATGTGTCACAGAAATTGTACAGTGTTTAAGAATATAAGCAGCATGTCAGACAAATCCTAGCGCTTTTCAGAATCTTCTCAGAAAACAGCCTGAATCTATTGCTTGTGTGATTTGTTCAGTTATTGTCAAAACAGATATTCAAAGCTGATACACAAAATAAAGCTTATTTTAAAATTAATATGTAAAACAACCATTTTCAAAAACCCACCAAAAGTTCTAAATTATGCAGATTATATTACTTTCCCAATAAAGCTGGCTAACTCAGGAAAGATCATTTTCATTCTCTTGGTTTCACCTTTTCACCTATGTCATCTAATAAGCAAAGATCTTGTTTAGCAGTTAGCTAAACCCAAGCAGCCACTGGCCATTTTTCTCCTAAAGATGAATCTCCTGGGTTTCAAATAAGCCATGAATGCTTTTAGTTCGTTTCCAGGCTAGATAAGGGGATATCTCCATTCTCTACACTTGTATGAAGGAGCCCTAAGAACTAAGTAGTAGTATTTTTAAAAAGAAAAATAAACTTTTCTCTCTAAGCAATGCTTTATGAAGGTTTGTGAAGTTTTTTAGAAAGTGCTTATTTGTTTAAAATAGTTTTCTTATTTACTTTCTAGTTCAATTTTGTTGGGAAATTGCTTGGACCAAGAGGAAATTCCTTGAAGAGATTACAAGAAGAAACAGGTGCAAAAATGTCTATCCTGGGGAAAGGCTCCATGAGGGATAAAGCTAAGGTACTGTGTCTGGATTCTGATTGCAATTAGTGTTGATATGATTGTGCCTTAGCTGTTGTATTTAGATTGCCTGTCAACTTATTAATGACTCAGTAAGTAGAATTAAGCTAGATTTTGATTCCAAAGGCTTTTCTGTTTTTTCAAGCTGCTTTAATTACTTCCTTCCCATATAATCACGGACCACCATAGTTACTGTACTACCAGTGTTATTTAAATAATTCACTAAAAGAGAAACAGTAAAAGAGAAAGTTTAACTTGTTAAGATAACTGCTGTAATGTTAATGTACACAAATAGATTTTCTCTTTTGTTTCCTTAGGCTTGTTCTTTTTGTTTATTTAGAGATGTGACTTTTTTTTTTTAAGCTTGAATATTTATTCAGGGCATAGTTTGAAAAAGATAATAAAGTGAAAAAATTAATTATGTTAAATATGTTTAAGAATGCGCTATCGATAAAAGAAATCTGTTTAGAATCATAGCCTGGCAATTGCACCTTAAGTAATTATTTGAAAAATTAAGCAGTTTAATACACACACAATCCAAAAAGTAAGTACACGTATTGTAACACCTGTCTTAGTTTCTAACTGAAACTTTCTCTCAGTGTCTGCTACAAAGCTGTGTTTTGGTTCTAGAAAGAAAACATGGCTGATAACACCTGGCAGCGCTGAACAGAACCAAGGACATTTGTATGTCTCTGCCAGGAGAGTAAAGAGGCTGGGGGGGCCGCAGGGAGCTAGGAGGGGACAAGAATGGGGCAGCTGACCCAAACTGACCAAAGTGATATTCCATACCATATGACATCATGTAATATAAGGAAAGGAAGTGAGTGGGGAGGGCCTGTTTGCTTGGGGATTGGCTGAGCATCGGTCGCGGTCGGTGAGCGATTGCTTTGTACAATCACTTATTTTGTATATAATTATCATTACTGTTATTTTACTCTATTTTCCTCTTTCTGTTAGTAAATAGTTTTTATCTCAACCCCCGAGTTCTACCTTATTTCTCGATTCTCTCCCCCATCCCAGCTGGGAGGAGGGGGGGGTGAGCAAAAGGCTGTGTGGGGTTTCCAGGCCTGCCTGCTGAAACCAGAATAACACCTTACTTTACAAACTGTAGAACAGCAGCATTATGGTCAATGCAGAAAATACTAATTTCGCTGAACTGTATATAGCCTTTAGAAATGCTGTGCATTATTCAGCTTTCCTTTCTATCACCTCTGTCTTTTGTCTCAGTAGCTAAAATAATGAAAGAAATAACATGCCAGAATAAAAGAAAGGCTAATCAGGATTTTACTATTTTTATGGTTAGCATTATTTGGTCTTCGTAATGCATATCAGCAGTCACACTTGCATTATGACATCTCCAATGGCAATATTAAAAATACAACACAAAAAGACAAATTAGGTGCACGGAGTGTATTTCATTTATTCAGTGATTTCTTTATGACATTGGACATACTGACACTTCAATTATCTATTTAACACTGTATTTTATGCTAATAAATGGTGATTACACTACAGATTTTATTTTTAGTTAGTGAAAAGTAAAATATTCTATGACTTCTGGCTTACTTCTGGAATTACAAAAAAACAACTGCCTGGATGAATGAATGGAAGTGCTGCTAAGTACAGTAATTTGCATCTGTACTGCGTCTGCCAGCTCCATTCTCAACCACCCACTCAGATCATTATTGTCAAAAGCAGCAATTGCCCAGACAGGGAATTGTGAAGAGCTTGTTACCAGATAAAGAGGTATAAGCATATAAATAGACAAACCCTCTGATTTTGAGACTGGTCACTCATCTTATCATACCATTTGAATTTCATCTTATTATAACGAACAGTGCCAGCATGCTAGTTATCATATTCACTCATGAGTATGTCATCAGACAAAAAAAATGTTTCTTTTTCCCCCTCTTCATACAGTATTTAGGCCTGCAAAACAATCTGAAGTTAAGTATGAACTTCATGGAAAGTCATTCATATGAGAAAGGTGTAAAAAGTAAAGTTCTATTGTAAAATACCATTAAATATGGCAGTGATGAAAGCAACTTTCGTAGAGAAGACCTCATAAGCAACTGTTATCTTAATCCAATTTGGACATCACTGGCTGAAAAGAAAATTAAATCTCTATGCAATTACAGAGATAGGAGTTATCTGATCTGTGTTTCCTATTCCAAGGAAAAGACACTGAGAATGTCCATGGGATGGACAATAATTGCAATTAGCATTTCAGAGAGGATATTCTAGGTTGAGATCCTGGTAAAACTTAAAGAAAATACATTTAACTGTGAGCATAAATAGTGGCCTAAATTGGTAAATCACTAAGGAAAAAACAACTTGTTGGTTAAAACAGTCTCCTTGCCGTAAAACAAACCCACTAGCCTTGTTTATTCAGCTTTTTTTACTGATTTAAATACAAATTACCAGAACCTGGAGGCTTGTTATGGTTATTTTATACTAGAAATCAGTTAACATATACGGACTGATAAGTCTTTATTCTGAAGGAATTTTCAAGAAAATATGTATAATTTCTCTCTTTAAACTAGAATATCCTTAAGGCTCTCTACATTATGCCTCGTACCTGGCAGACTGCAGGCATGCAGGCTTTTCCCCTTTGGTCCGTTGCAGCTGGCTGCTCAGCTGCGCTGGAGCAACAGAAACCAAATGTCAATGGGATGCCTGATGGAAAAAATTAAATACATTTACACCTGAAATCCTAACTTCATTCTCAAAAATAAGTGATCCACCATTCAGTGTCTTTTTGGAGCCAAAATGACAGTAGGCAAATGTTTGGCTCTACACTGAAGTGTTCTGTGCATATTCTGTAATTTTGGGCAAGTGGAGATGCATTTTCTAATTTTGGAAACTTCCTTCTATTAATGGAAGGTTTCTTTCATTTTCAGAATTTCCTTATTCTTAAAAAATAAATGTGTGTACCTTTCAGATTTAAGAACTGAGGCTGTTCCCTTGCCAAGACGTACTCTGTTGATAAGGGTGACCTGAGTTTTTTCAGAGCCACTGTGGCTACAGTGTATGAACAGGGCAAATTAATTTGAAAATGCAATGTAGCATACTTAACACGAAAGATATCAGCAGCTCCATTTGTGCACCAAACTGATAGACATCTCACAGAAAGTTGTGTTAGAAATTGTTGAAGAGATGCCCAAAAATAACTGCAGCAGTTTTACAGATTACTGCAGATAGAAGGGAAACTGCAATGATTCTTCTAGATCACTGTGACTAATGTGAGTACCTAAATCTTTCTGCTTAAACTAATGCCACTGGCTCAGCAGAAGTTTATTTTTTCTATAACAACCTGAGAGTTGTGAAAGATCCTACAGAGTTCTGGCAGGAAAAACATCACGAGATGTTGCATTACCTCTAGGCACAACAAAAGATGATGCTGGATTTTAGCTACTTCTTTCCTTTTGATTTGGCAGACAGAACTGCACTCTTCATGTTGGCTGTAGCTAAACTTTGAAATATTTGTTAGCTGAATAACTCTGTTTATTTCTAAATCATAGAGAAAATATTGTTCTACATGATGAGCATAATTATGATCATTGAGAGTTGTGCCCATTGTAAGAGCATAGCCAGTTTCTAGTGAGTTCTTTGGACAGATTAAGCTCTCATTGTCTTGGCGACTGACATGATGTCGCTAAAGTTTGTCATTCCTACAGTGATACACTATCATAAAAATGCAAAGAACAAGTAGTGATGAGATTAAACATAGTCATATCAAGTTGCTTGGCTTTTGCTTCTTTTCCCTTTCTTTTTCTCTTTTTTTCTAAATAGCCTGGGACGTGATTGTAAAGGTAAACAATCAAAATGAACTGAAGAGAGATGTCATTACAAATGGAATGAATTGACTGCATTCGTACATAGATGCACATTTTCTCCTTTTCAACCATGCAGTGAATGCTTTCCACTGTGCCATTTAAAAAGAAGTAAAAATGTACGCAGGGTGGTGGAATAGCTTTTTCAAATAACCTATATCAGAAAGAACATGGAATTTCTTTAAAAGAAGAAGGAAAACATGTAGCAACTTCTTAAATACTCCAATTTCTTGAGCAAGGTGCCTGAAAATAGATACCAGAAAGACTTTTTTTTTCAGGAGAGAGCACAATCTTAGGGCTTGCACTAATTCTTCAAACCCACCACCTCAATTTAAAGTCTTTTTGCTACTTGGAGCATGATCCACAGGCTAGTTTTGAGTTTCTGTCCATGTCAGTGTCCCCAGATGCCCAGCAGCCCACTCACAGCTTAGAATTTGTGCAACTTAGCCCTTGTTACTAAAGAGTCCTGTTTCTTTCTTATAAACCTTGGGAAATTAGAGAACAAACTTGCACTGCAGTTTTGAAAAATCACATAAACTGTTTTTCCTTGTCTGAATGTTTTCCAACTAATGAATTAACTTTTAACTGCTTTCTTCATCAAGTTTCAATTGTTATTTAAAATTGTTACTAACGCAAGAAAGTTAAATTACAAAAGACTTAGGTGCTCTAGAACTATCTACCTCGCATTGATCTGTGGATTAAATGTTTTCCACAGAAGCTCCACTGCCACTAGACAGCAGCTTGTCCAGTTAGAAAAGATTTATTGTGTGAATGTTTCTTTTTAAAAATCACAGGTGTTAAGGCTTTGTTGGAAACTGCAAAGAACTGAGAACTGATGTCAGCACACAGAGTACCTACTTAAGTTCAATGAGAAATATATCATCTTTATTAGGGTTTTTAACAGCTATATCATGTGAGTACTTCAAAAAAGTTTTGAAGATATGGAAGAATTGCAGTGAATCCTGGCCTGTTCGAACCAATGCCCTGACTGCAGTTCTGCAGCCTTTAAATATATGCTTAAATATCTTGCAAAGTTAAGTTCACATGTATAATGAGGCATAGTGCCCGGTAACTTTGTGGTCTGAACCACAATATATTTCTTCATTAGATCATGTCTGCCACGAGCATAGTGTCTGTCATAATCAATTAAGTTTATGCAGAAGAGTTACATATATCATATGATATACAGATATCATATATATCATATATATACATATATCATGATGATATATATATCATATATCATATCATAGACCCTTTCATTCCAAACGAAAGTGGCACAATTTTGAGCAAGAATAATTTTGAAGGACATTAGAAAGTTAAAAAACAAAAATAAAAAATCACCCCATCTTTTGCACTACATTTTATGCTGGTGGCATTCCACTCATGCCAGTGTGGTTACTCGCTGTTTTGCGGCTACAGTAGTTCAACCCAAAGTGTCATCATGAGCTTTCAGCTCATACAGTTAGAGATTAAAAAAAAAAAAAAAAAAAAATATTTATTTTAAAAATTCTATATTGGTTTATTAAAAAAAAAAAAAGTATTTATTTTAAAATATCTATATTGGTTCATTAAAACAGAAACTGCAGGTTTGCTTTTGCTTTCAGCCTGCTGGGAATTTTGATCTTTATACAAAGTCCCTGAAATGTTTGTTTTATAGGTAAGATGCTTCTATTTCTTTGAATTGCTTCTTTATCATCTTTAGCTGTAAAATCTCCAAGGGAAAGACAGAACAATGCATGACATTGGATTTAGAAAAATGGCTCACATCCAGAAGCATCAATAGCTAGTTTTAAATCACTAATTGGTGCTCACCCAATTAATCTTTTTCTATTAGGTTTTCCTTTGCTGTGTGTAAAAGTATTATTGACTTTGGATCGTTATCTCTACAACCATGTTACCTTAGAGTTTACAGTCATTATACCCCACAAGTGGATTTATGACCGAAAGCAGGATTAGACCCTTGTCATTCATTCAAGATATGTGCAGAAGTAGCAGCAGTGCGCCGCTTCTGTTAACGGTTGGACTAGATGATCTTGGAGGACTTTTCCAAACTTAGTGATTCTATGATTCTAATGCAAGATGTGGCCTACCATCACAGTCAACAATTAGCAATTTTGCTGAGTGACAGAACTCTATGCTCTTCACCATCTGTCAGACAATCCCTCCTTGAGTCAGTAGTAACAAAAAGATCTCGAAGAAGATTGCTATGCTGGCATTATACTCAGCGAACATTCTGCAGGACAGAAGAATCATAAAATGAATAAATTCAAAAGCTTCTTTCTGTCAAAAGCCTTTCTGTCTCTGAGAGACAAATTTTGGGCAACAAATTATGGGGAATACATTTTGGAAACTATTCATTCTGTAATTTATTTGTCTCTCATTTTTTGAAAAAAGCTCTAAGTACTAAAGAATTTGTGCAAGATTGTGTGTTTATTAGAGGAAACTGAACAGAACTTCTGAACTTGTTGACATGCTCATTTTTTCTGTGATATTATTTGGTATTAAATAACAAAGAATTAAGTTTCTGTGTACAAGGAAAATTTTAACAGAAGTTTTAATTTTAAATTGGAAAAATGGAAGAAAAATAGGGATTACTTTATCTTCCTAGCCTTCCAATGTGTTGATTACTGATGAAAAAATAAAGTTTGTATGTTGGTTATATATGAAGGTAGATTAAAAAATCAGGAAATTCGGGCACTCATTTATGTACTCAACATTTTTGCAATTTAAATTGAAAATTATTGCATTTATCTCTTTGTCTCCTAAAGAAAATCAGTAAGATTTTCACTAATACTCTCAGTGTCTCAGAGGCATATTTCCTCTTCTGCTGAAGCCAGTGAAAGTTTTGCCAATGAGGAATAAACCATTCTTTGTATTTTGTTGAGTGAGAGAATGACATTGAAATGCAAACTCAAAATCCTTTACTTCTGAGACTGAAGTACCAGTCTAAAGAGTGAAATGTTAGAATGGCTGCAGAGATTCAACCAGCTATACAAATTTAAATACTTCCCAGTAACTTGATTCGTTGAGTGCTATGATACTTCCATGTGATTTTTAAAATGGAATAACCAATCGGGCAATTTAACATTGTATTAAAAATTGCAGTCTGTAAGGCTGAGAGTTAAGAAAATTACATTGTCCTCACAGAAGAATTACATCAGACTTGGAACAGATGCTGAAATATCAAAGTTCTACTACTAGTGCAACAAAGTGATGGAATTAAAAGTCTTCATCTTCTTCCTCACATCTAATGTTGACATAGACTTACAGTTAAAATTCTGACAGGATATTTGCAACACTTTTACTGTTTTCCAAATGGTGGGACATGATCTTCTCTTTTTGCTAAATTAGACTGCTTCCAAGGAGAAAAGCGTTAAGATAATGCTTCAGATTTATTCTTTCTGTTGTGAATTAATAGTGAGGAAGAACAACAAAAAAGGGACAAACAATTAAGTGGCAAAAGAGAGAAATGTGGGAATGGTAAGATGGTCTTACATATTACATGTCCTTGCCCATGGCAGAGGGGTTGGAAAAAGATGATCTCTAAGGTCCCTTCCAACCTGAACCATTCTATGATTCTATGATTCTATGATTATTCACAGTAGCAAAAGATTACATGCTTTCTGTTTTGCCAACTTCTAAACATTTAGTAATTTTTTGACCTGGAAACAGTTTGCAATTTTTTTGTTTGTGGAATAGCATAGGTTTTTCCGAGCGCAGCATGAAGGCTTTAAACACATGCAGTGTACACATGTATCATGCATTAGAAACAAGCTGCCCAGTAACTCAACTGTGATCTCTCTGTCTGTAACGGTGACAATCTGACACCCAGAATTCAGAGTTTGGCATCCAGATCTCTGCTAAACTCTTCTTGATTTCAAATCATTCAGAATTTATGAACTGGTGAATACCAGTGCTAGCTGGTGCAGTTGGTTATTGTTATTATTATTTATGAACTGGTGAATTGGTGCTAGCTGGTGCAGTTGGTTATTATTACTTATTGTTATTGTTGGTTATTGTACAGAATACACAGGTATTCTGGTGTCTCAGCTAACCAAAATAATTTGGTTGTAAAACGATTCAACCAGCTAAGACTTCCTGTTCTCCCCCAAGTAGTAGGATTTTCAAATCTGAGTGTCCAGTCAGGTGTAAGTCAGAGGGAAATAAATAAATAAATAAAAATAGAAAGAAGTAAATTAACTCAATGACTCACAGCAATTTGGGGGACTGTAGACTTACACTGATTTTTTTTTCATCCATACTTTTTGAGAATAGTGATTTTTATTCCACAGTATTTTATTTATCTACGTGAGGCTTCATAAAGACCAGGTTTGATCTTGCTGAGTTTTTGTTTTATGATTATTGTTCTTGCTGTTTTACGTATAGATAAATGCAAAAAGGAATTATTTGCAGCAATTATGTTAAATCCCAGTGTTCCATGCATTATGTTCTTTGTACGCTTGAGGACCATGATAAATACCTTTAATATATTTTAATGGGTTACTGTTACAAGGGATTTTGCATTGCCACAATAGAGACAGCATTACAGTAAATTAGATTACAGTGCACACAATTAAATAGAATAAAGAAAAAAATAGACTTGGAGCAACAGCTCTTTGGAGTCCTGAAATTCAGTTTCATTACAAACATAATAAGAGAATATGGTGAGTGGAATTTAGATAGCTAAGTTAGATATTATTTTGTTTGTAACATATCCATCAAAGATTAATTTTCTCTTATTCAGAGACATTGATTAGTCTCTAGATAATTTTTTTGATTGATTCCTCCTGTGCTATAACATTTCTTCTTTGTTTATCTACTCAGCATCAATATAACTTCTTAGCTCTCACTTCATTGTGCTACAGTTTTCATGCAATATCTGCAATAGTTTCTGGCTTCTCAATAAGAGTTTAAGGAAATCTGTAGACATATATTACTGAAAAAAAAAACGCCCTTCTTTTCATTGTTCCTAAAAAAGAAAAATATCAATTATCAAATAACAAATCCTTTCAAAGAACAAGGAGCATGAGATATGTTTCTGTTTTATCAAAGATAGTTAAAGTAAGGTACATGTGCAGCTCTGGACAGTCCTTATTTTGAATATGCAATGAAAACAAAAAGTATGATATTGAGATTGCAAATGGTATTGGTTCTTTTGTCTTATTTTTCTTACTTCTGTTATTTTTATTGAAGACAGATTGAATCCAAAAGCAAGAGTCAGGAGGAATCTGCATTTTAGATTTGACTCCCATAATTCCCATCAAGAGCCACCTCTGGCTCTTGGAAAGTGACTTGCTAGTTTTCGCACCGTAGAGGATAATAATACGTTAGAGGTGTTTACAGAATAATGTTTATAAATCTCTTAGAACTCAGATCACCATGTTCTGTCATCTTTTGCCTTTCACACTGTCCAAGAAGATTCTTCGAAATCATATCTTCAGAAGTAACCCTGGTTCTTAACATAAATCGCGTTTGGAAGACTTAAGAACATGTATTTTTTTTAGCCTAGGGATGTGTCAGTGCTTTGCTGAATTTAGGGTTTACTGGCATTTCTTCCCTACCTGTTCTCAGAGACCCTTCCTGTGAAAGTAAATAGCTACTTGATGTGCATTCTTTGTTGCTCAGGCAGATTAATGATTTAGGGATATCTAAAAACTTTGAAAAATTAATTTAAGAATCATTTTTGAAGTGACAAACAAGCAAGCAAAAAGCTCTATCTTTTTTTTCTTTTTGTCCAGCTACAGGTCCTGTTTAATCTCCCGTTATATTAAAGAAATCTGTTACCAGATGCTTTTTTATTTGGCATGAGAGCAAAAGTGAAAGGATGTTTCCTTTGTATTTTGTTTTTAATCCTGTAGGGAGATAGAGGAAATGTCCAGTAAGCCATCTTTCCTTAATTAAAAACATAATTAAGCATGCATATAACTCTCTTCAACTCTAAGTAAATTCTGATATTGAGTCGCTGGCTGTTAAGAGACTTAACATAGGTTCATATGTAAGTCCAAAAATAATGTTTTACATTTATTTAAAATGATGTAGCAAATATTTGGTCCTGAATAGTTTGAAAATAAATTATTTTTCTTAAAAAGGAAATACAAAAATAACTACCTCAAAGTCCAGCCTAGCTGTTCTTTGTTACTTAAATTGTTCTGCGAGATACGGGGAAAATATCTTATGAAAGAAGAGTTTTGCAGATCACAGCTGATTTGAGCACCCCATAGATAATGCACACCATAGTTAAAGAAGGAGATTGAGTGCACATTCAGAGTATATTATACAAATAAGTACCAAAGAGTAACAAAGAAGTTCTTGGAGATGTTGAAGAAAACTGCAGGTAGTATTAAAATTCTGCATCTAAAAGTAAAATTAAAACTTCTCTGTAACATACAGTCCTATCTTTTTCAAATTTCATTTGGTACTGGGTGTAGAAACTTATACCAGCTGAACACTACCTACAAAATTACTTAACATAAAATATATACATTATGGTATAAGATATTATTCTGAGGAATCTGTGGTATCCCAGCCATATGCTGTTCAAATATGCAGTGACTGTTGATGTTTTTCATTTTATGGTGGTGAATATACATATTCATCAGAATAACACATTAAAAATATTGCTGGTGTCTTATTTGTGAAGCATTTCTGTTATATATTGCTGTTCCATCTTCCACATCAAATTTGAAATAATTTAGAGAATGAATGTATAAATTCTGTGCTTTTTTTAAAAATTAGATTCACACAGAGTAACTGCCAATTTTCTTTCTTAAGAATTTATCATTTATGACTTTCCTGTTTAGACTACCAGATACACAATATGCATTATTATTTATTGATACATATTCGGTTACAGTAATTTTAATGCAAATTCATGATTAAACAAAAATCTTTACATTCATTACATTGAAGCATATCAGTATTAAGAAGTGCTAGAATATAAGACTCAGAAATCTATTCACAAATAGATTTAAACTGGTTGCACATAACTGGGAGCTCATGTCCAGTACTTCAAGTATAGCGAGTAAAGAGTTATTCATCAGGATTATATGGAATTTTGGTCTAATACATATGCAGAAATATATTTTAAATGATATTTGGCAATTTATTCATGAAATGGGTGGTCTAGAATCATAAATAAAAGGATTTTACGTATTTTGCTTAAAAAGGAAACAATAAACCATTCTGTGTAAAGTTAGTTGCTTTTGTTCACTTGGGCTTCAGTGAGAAAGGGCTTGTGATGGATCATACACCAAGTTATTTGTTTGTCTTAGTTTCTAACNGGTGAGCGAAAGGCTGTGTGGGGTTTCCCGGCCTGCCAGCTGAAACCAGTACATTGTTGTATGGACTTTTGTTTCTGAAGTGGTCTTCTCCATGTCTCAGCTATAAAATCTTCTTGAATTATATAGCAATAAGGGTAAGTGTTTGTATTTTGTATTACGCTATTTGTGGTATGTAGCACAGCATCAAAATCTGGAGTTGTCATGACACACTGAATTATTAAGTCTTCTAGCATTATTTTCTGGCACTGGAAATAGAATTCAGTGTTTTAAAAAATGATAAGAGGAGAAACGGGCAAATAATATTCCTAGGTAATTGGAAAAGATAATATTCTTGAGAGGAGAATTCCTTCATGTTATGCGTGTTATCGCCTTATACCATTAAATACAAGATCAAATGACGTAATACATATGCTATGCTTTTCCATGCAGCATGCCTAAATAAATTTTGGCAACCTATTGGTGCAAAGAATTCTTCTTACATTGTATCAAGAAGTGTCATTAGAAAAAAAAGTCTTTTGTATCTTTAAAATAGATTACATATACTGCGCTGAAAATACGACAGGAGTATTGCAGGTGATTGAAGGAGTCACCTGACAACAAAATCTAAGGAAGAGTATGTTTTGATAGGAATTGCAACAACAAAACTCTGACAGTATGTACCACTATTGAGTTTGATTTCTTTCTTTCATTTTCTGTAATTTGAAGAAAAGTGTTTATAGACTTGAAGGAAGCATCATTGCTTTAAGGCTCAGTTATTATGTGGAATGAAAAATTGGGACTTTTCCATGTGTCATGATATGCTTGTGATAGTTTGTTCCTTTATATGTGCAAATAATTTGTGATATAAGCTCTCATTTTAATTTTAAATATAGAAAAGTCATTCATTATATGTTGAATAGGCCACAGTTGAGTATCGTTAAGAAGATAAATGTGCTTCTGGACTGAGTGTATCTGAGTGATTTGGCATGTTAGAAATTATCCTGTCAGCTTTCAGCATCTCAGGGTATAAAAACAAAAGTGCTGAGACTACACATACAGGGATACTTTTATATTACTTGTTCTTTTCTACTTTGTTTAGATGCCTTTGGTGTTTGGATTGCAGTAGACATTAGCTGGAGCTGCTTGTAGTTATTTGTATGTGTTTGATGTAGGATTATATTACTGTCCTACTTACTATTCTATCCTCAGCTCAAGGAGATCATGTTTTTAAATCGCGACAACTTCTACAACTTTTAAATTTTATGTGCTTATTATTTATGTACCTGCATAGCCCCCAGCGTGGATTTGACCTGGGGACACTAAATTCTGCAAGAGTTACAGGGCACACGTGTCTCTGAAGTTTGAGGAAGCTCAAGCATAGAAGTAGGGGAAACTTCACTGAGCTCCATATGTTCACAATGATGTCCCCACAGGTGAACTGCTTTGTACCTTTCTACAGGAGGGGCTATGAAAGCACTTACAGTCGGTCTTCTAGAGTTAGCTAGACATCATCACATTTTGGTAGGAATGAGCTGATGCTACTTCCAGCTCAAGCTACTTCTTGTTATATGACATCGCTACAGGACATAATGAAATATTTAAATGCAGACTTAAATTGTTCAGGCATAATGATATCTAGACTTGCAACATCCAATAGGAATGTTTATGTCTATCCTATAGGGCAGGAACAGTTTAAAGCTTTATCTTCTCAAGCATCAAAGACTTTAGAGGACCTTGAGTTTGAATGCAAGCCCACATTTATATGAGGTCTAGGTATGGGCCAATGGCTTCAGCAACTTTGAATAAGATTGGGTAGAAGAAAATCTAAGATATCATGGATTTGTATTCTACCATTATTGCTCAGATAGCACTGATGTGGGAACTCTGTTGCCTCAACTTTTGTGTCTGAAAAAACTCAGTAGTGTAGTTTCCACAATTTGTGTATTTAGGTTGTTATTATGATTTCCAGAATTTTTCCCACTCCTTTGTCCTCTTAAATAATTTTCAAGTTATTTGTAAGAATAATGAAATCTCATACAGATATTTGGCCAGGATGAATTTCTGACACGCTACAGTGTCACCACTGGAGAAAATTTCCTTATTGAACATGAAAAAGGCAAATTGTTTGGACAAAAAAAAAAAAAAAAAAAAAANNAAAGAAAAAGAAAAAAGAAAAAAAGTAAGATTTTACTTATTTTAACTAGACAATTTACGATGGTAAGTAAGAATACTGGTTCATAAATACTAGATTGTTTTTTATAGTTTACTAAATTTTATCATAAAATTAAAAAGCTACTTAGCAATTATCATGTTCATGTTTAAAAAATATTGTATCACTGTTATTACACTAATATATTTTGCTATATCTTGTTATAACTCACTGTATTACATAGTGAAATATATACTTATGTCTCATGTTTCTAATTGTGTCAGTAGCCTTTTTTTTCTCTGTTATTTCAAAATATTATGAATATGAATTTCATTTCAAAAGTGGTTGGAGTATTCTTTTTAAGGATTTCATCAACATGTTTCTGGTAGACTATTGGCTCACGCAAATAGCCTTTAAATACTGTATTTCAGTTTAGTTTTGACACAGATAAGAAAGACTTATCAAGCACCTTTTGTAAAAATGACAGTGCCAAGTATTGCGTACACTATAATATAAAGAGAACATTAAAATACAAAGTGACATTTTTTAGAAGATAAGCAGACTGCAATATAGTATAAAACATTCTGCAGAACAGCATATAGTTATCTTTTGAATTTGTAGGTAAACTCTGAAACTGAAAGGTTTCTGAAAATAGAAAATAATCAGCTTCGTAATAACATCATTTTTATCTGAAGATCAGCTTTTGAAGGGAGAACTATCAGGACCATCAGATTTAGCCATAATAAAAAGAAATAAGTTGATTTATACAGATACAATGTTGTTTTTGACATGATGGAACAAAGAACACACATTAAAAAAATAAAATGAAATCAAGTCCTCCTCTAGTGTTAAGCCACCAAATGCATCTGTGTTTCATGCAAGAAAAAGAATGCTGTCTAAAGGAGATTGAATAATGGAGAAAAAATACAAAATCTGTCAAGGCCATGCAAACCTTGATAATGTTTTTTTGTATCAGATTTCTGCTTTATGTTCCCCAGTCCATTTTCTGCGCTGCCACTGTTTGCACAAAATTGTGGCCATCTCTTCTACATCCATGTTGTATGCTGCTCCATATTCAGATGCATAAATGTGAACTATGTGGAAACAAAGACATGGTGTCAAGTTCTTACTAGATGTCAGTCTTACAGAAGAGAACTGAACAGAACCGAACAGAAGTGATGGACCTTCAAGGATCGTTGAGTTCAACTACCTGACCTCTTCAGGGCTAACCAGGAGTTAAAGCATACTGTTGAGGGCATTGTCCAAATGCCTTTTTAACGCTGAGTCTTTATTTCCAGAGGTCCAATAAAAAAGGTGTCATAGATAACCTGATAAACAGTAAAAACAAAAACAAAACAGAAACAGTCATAGATACAAGATACTCTTTCAGAAAACTAAAATCCACAAATGCAAGTTAAACAGAAGTCTTGTCTTCTGGCCTGTGCCTTTCCCACTGATTAGTTCTTCAATATTTTGAGTTTCAGCTTCTCAACAGAGAGAGCAGAAGCCTTTTTTATTTCCTCAGTAGATATAATCTGAGCCTGCTCAGAACTAATATATCCTCAGTTAGTACTTGCTCCATTTAATAAAAGTGAAATCAGAGGTCCTGGGAGAGTACTGATTTCACTGAAACCAAGACAGTAGACATGCCTCAGAGATTAAAAGATCTATGTTCAAGCTGTGGTAACAGCTTGTTGAGTGAGGTGACTTACATAGGGGCTCAATGCCCTCAGTTGGTGTCTGTTGCTGAGACCCACTTCTGTGTTTCAAAATCTGAATAATGCAAATTGTAGCAAACCAACAAGATTTAGTGCTCTCTGTTAGGAAAGGGCAAGAACTGAATTTTTGTCTGTGGTCTGCTTTGCTGTCCTTTAGGCCAGTTGCACACGAGTTAATTTTGGAAACTTCTAAGTTCTTATAAAATGCTTCATTTTTGCCTAAATGGAATAATGAGGAAAAGCTATTAAAGAATACTCTACATCACTACAGTCAGGAAAATCATAAATGAGAGCATAGCTGATGAACTGTTCTTGTGAATTAAACATTTTTCTTCTTCAGTTTGAAAACTCTTCTCAAACATGCATTGGATAGGTGACAAAGATAAAATCATTATATTTTTCCAGTAAAATAAAGCATTCATCTGAATAATAGTCCTTCCTTACTGATTTTTACCATTCACACCTAACAGGAGAGATTTCTAATGTCTGTTGGTATATACCAAGATATATTTCTGCCTGAGGACAAGCTTCATGCCATGATATCCAGCATTTATATTGCAAGCTATAGCATAGTAAGCCTTAACTAGCCAACGTGCCCATTCAGGATGCTCTCCCTGAGCCTCAGGGCTGTACAGAACCGTCATGGTGAGTAGAAAGACACAGTGGGTTTGGCACAGCACATCATCACAACCTTGATGGAAGGCCGTAGGAAAGGCTCTAATCCTCTTCTGATAGTTTAAAATGCTATAATAAAGGCTTAACTGAAGAGAAGGTTCCTCTCAAATTATAGACACATTTAGGTTAGAAGATGCCGTTCTTTGTTTTCCTGCCACTCTCAATTTTTTTCTATTCAGTAACGCAAATCTTCCAGGTGGACTTTTAGTCTCATCATCTCTGTCCTCAGACCATCTGACAGACTTGTTGATCCATCCGTTACAACACTGCACCTATTTTATCATTTACCTTGTGTTTTTTATATTATTTTATATTTGCTCTTCATGTCAATTTTGCAGTCCTCGAGAACAAAAAGAAAGATTAGGAGAACTAAGGGCTTCTGAGTCTAGAAATGATTATGCTGAGAATACTCATATGATGTAAAAACAGAAGTTTAGCTGTTAAAAGTAACTAGTTAAACCTTAAAAAGAAATCAAGAAAAAATAATGATTTTAAGCCATGTTCCCCTCATTTCCAGAAGGCCGTTGGCATGCCAGCAGGGTCAAGAAGAATTCAGGGCTTTGAGTTCTTCCTCTGTATGTGGATTTAGAGAACCAAGAGAGAAGGCAGGGTGCTGGGGAAAGACAAACTGAGTATTAAATTTAAACAATGAATTGAAGATCCTGGCACAGAATGAGTTATTCTGTGTTTATCCCTTTTCTTGTAGCTTCTTTACGATTCAAACAATCAAGTTCTGTTAAAAAATAATAATACTAATAATTGGAATTACATCCAGAAATAATATTGCAACTCCATTTTTTTCTAATTCTCCATGCCTATGATGCTCATCGACTCGAACTCAAATGACATTGTGGTCAATAAACACCAAGCAAATTCAGCTCACTGGCTGATTTCATGTAAAAGACACCAAAATGTATGCTGTGAGATGATTTGAGGAGAAAAAGCAAGTGTCAAAATTCAATAAATTAAATGCTCATTGCAGATTATTTACAGAATTCTATTTCATGCCCATAAATTAGAGATCTTTCAAACAAAAAAACTGTGCTGTTGTTGCCATGTTAAAATATTTGCATATACAACTTAATATGGATGGTAACATCCAATTTTGTTTTTATTTTAATTTGGACAATGCTAGTAGTATGTTCCTCTTCTTTGGAGTGCTCCCAGAAAACTGAAATATATTGAGCCCTGTGGATGTCTGAAGGACATTTTTTCTTTGACCATCCTGCTCTTAGTGATTCCAGGAATATAGTATTTTTGTTTAAAAGGGCTACATGTGGGATTTTATTACTTTATCACTTGTGCTGCTTGATATGTTGTTTCCTTTTTTGTTGTACTTTTACTGATCAGATAGCTTTCAGGCAATTAAAAAAAATACTTAAGAAAGGTTATCAATTTAAGGAGAGTTTTTGTAGCCTTCAAGTATTTAAATTGCTATGACCTTCTCAGCAGTTAATATATCAGATTTTCCTAAGTGCTTAGAAAGTACTTGGGTTTTGCCTTTAAGGAAAAAAAGAATATTAATTTCAGAAGCCTTTCAAGTATGGATCCATTCACTTCTCAAATGGATGAAAAAATTCTAAACAAAAATTTAGTGATGTTTTTCCTCTGGAAAATAGCGCCATGAAATGAAGTCTCAACTAGTAGAGCCTTAAGTCAGTAGGCTCACCCAGCATGCCATAACATGGAGTCTTTTCTTATTTGTGCACATATGCAGTTTTGACAGAATGACATTGTATCCAAGTCACACTAGATCTGGACCTACACTAGCCAAGTCTGCAGGTTGTCCACAAACTGTTACCTACCTGGCGACCATCATCTTGGAGTTCTGACCAAGGAACTCCTTTCTACAGTACGCATATTCTCTGATGTCTAAGGAAAAGAAAAGAAAAGAAAAGAAAAGAAAAGAAAAGAAAAGAAAAGAAAAGAAAAGAAAAGAAAAGAAAAGAAAAGAAAAGAAGAAAAAGAGAGAACAGTGGAGAGGACAGGACAGGACAGGACAGGAGCTGGACCAAAGCTGTCTGCTTCCTTTCACATCCATTTCTTACAGAGGTATCCAGTGACTATACTGTGAGACTCACTGACTGTGTCAAGCACGTGGGACCTCCTCTCAGTGACCTGAGACACAATTCAGTTTCATTCAGATAAGAATGGAAAATGAGGGACATGATTGATTTTTGAAGCTTTTTCAGAGTCTACAGAGGATCAATGCTATGGTGGATAATACTGTGTTAATGCCGATGCTTATTTTACTAACTGTCCCTTGCATTTTTTCTTCACAAAGGGCTATTTTCTTGATGAAGGAGTAAAGAATTGCACAGGGTTATTTGAGAGAGACATGGCCCATCCTGTGCAGCTGCAGGCCGCTCCTGCATCCTTGGAGCAGGTGGTGTCTTGCAAGGGCAGGTGTCTTCTTTGCCAGCTGGAGCTGTTAAGTTCAATGGGATGTGCTAATGTAATAGTCCAGAGCAAGATGGAAACTCTTCCTCTTGCAGGTCCAGAAGGCAAATCTGAAGAGAATTTACAATTGAATGCATGATTAACTGTTAGAGGATCAATAATCAACATATTTTGGATCACTGTGTTTCATTGATTTGCAATGCAGAGGCTTGGTTTTATTCAGCAATTCTATGAACTATTTTTATCTTTCAAATAAGCTGTCAATGATCACCATTTCTCCTAATAACCTCTGGAAAAAAAGGGCCCCTTATCCAGGCCATACTCAGCAGTACTCAACCTCTACGTTGTTATGAAGAAACTTGCTTGTTTTCGTTATTAAACACAGATTCTTAAACAAGTCACATACTCATCTGCTATTAAAATATTTTGTAGGAAACATTTCTTAAAAGAAGCAAGCGTGTATAATCTTAGTGCATACATATAACCTAAAAAATATTCATAATCGGTTGAAAAACACTCGGTATTGTGTCCCTCTTTACACTTTGCCATATACTGAAAATAACTGAAAAATGCTACCAGTTGTTCTTTGTCATTCTGTATTTCCCAGTGCTTGCCTTCTTGTCTGCTGCTGGCTGTTCTTATTACTGTTTTTTTCTCCATGGACAGTTCTCAGGTCATCCCTAACCAAACTTGAAAGCTCTCTTGAGGTGAAGATTGGTCTCACCTATGATAGATGCTCTGATTCATTTTGTGTTATTTAAAGCTGAAATTTGTAAGCATTATATGTTACATGAAATTTTTTTAGGCAGTGTGTTCTTGTTAAAAGTACCTGTGTTCTCTTTCTCTACACACAAGCAGAAAATTTTCCCATTACCTTTTAACGAAAAACAGACTGTGCAACAGCAATTTTCTTTCCCCTAAGGATGGTAGTCTGTCATCTCTATTAATCTTCCACACATTATCCTCACCTGCGTGCTTTGTTCCAATATGATTAATTTTTACGCTAAATATAGAAAACTATTGATATTTGAGAGAAAGTAATCCTCCTGAAAGAAGGCTGTGGGAAGACAGATGAAAGTTGACAGGGTTAAATTTGTGGCATATGGTGAATCCTTTGGACTGTTTTTTTTTTTTTTCTTTCTGTGTTTTGGTTATTAAGTGATTGATGAATCTGTGAAGTAACATAGTAGCTACTTGTTTCTTTCTCTAGAGATGATTTTATGTACCTTATAAATGCAAGTCATTGAAGAATATCCTTGGCCATTTAGAGTTGTACATATTCATTAGAGTCTACACTAATGAGACCATTCTTAATGTAGCATCCTATGCATTTAATCCAAGTGAAAGCTCAGCACATCATCAGAATAAAAAGGGATAAACAGTGTTCCCATTCATGTTGCTTCTTTCCTTTCACAGTTTTTCTAAATTACTTTTAGAAGAGAAAGATCTTGATTGTTTTTGTTGTTCAGGTTATGTTGCTGGTGTATGCTGGAGGCTTACAGTGATGCATAACAATATACTTTATTGTATATTATACCAATGTGTTCTGTAGTGCTGAGATCTTATTATTTTTTTCAAGGCATTTAGTATGATGCAGACTTAATGCCTTTTAAACAATGTTAATGCGGCTTATGAGGTAAATTGTCATTGCATTTATATTAGTACTGCCTCTAAACAAAAGCAGCATTAATTTTCAAAATTAAAAGAAAGACATATTCTTTTTCCATTAGGTTGTTTGCTATTAAATATACTTAATAACAACATTAAGTATTCTAGTTCAAAATCTTATCATACTGTTTTTTTTCCATTTCATCCTTTGTTACTAAAAATGTGTTTTGATTAGGATGATTTTTGCTGAGGTTTCAGTAATAGTGCCCTACTGACTCTTCTTTGTTGTTGCTGAAATCGAGCTCGATACCTGCATTCTGAGGTAGTGTACAGATATTTCTTAAGAGTTTCATTCTCTATAAAAATGCAATATATCCTTGGATATTTTGCAGTTTACTGGTTTACTAGCACATTACAGAATTATTGCTTCTCTGTTCCAATCGAAAAACCCTTTGTTAAAAACTGTGAGACATAAAGGGCCAATTACATCTCCTTGTGGCACTGCAAACATGAAAACTTCGGATCCAATTTATATTTCAAAGAAGTATTCTTTTTGTGTACAAGTTCCTGCTAGAATTACAGAGCAAGTCAGAAATAGACATAGAGTATTGCCAAAGAAAGAAACCTTAAAATGGCAAGTGTATGGAAAATGTTTGAAATTAATTAAACACTTAAAATTTTCTTCACAAACATACAGCTTTAAAATTACCCTCCCTACCCCCATCATTATCTCTCTGTGGCAGGAGAAATGAAAAAGAAAAATAATGGGGAAAAAATGCCATTAACAAACTGTTTGGCTCATCCGTACTTGACCGTACAGCAGAAGGTGTCCTTTCCCCGGAGCATGCTGCTCCCACTCTGGTGGCATCCCCTTCCACAGGGAGAGAGCACTCTCCCAGAGGTGCCCTGGTTTGCTGTTGCTGAAGGGTAGCATCAAAGTGCTGGGCTGGAAATTAGGGAAGGAAATTGGGTCTCAGAAGTTGGCTATGAGACCAAATGCTTTTTGAGGCTATTCCTGTGCTGAAGCAGCTTACCGTGTATTCTCTGTTCAGGTTGACTAAATCCATAACCTGTTACTAAATGACTAGTGCAGGAGCACAAAAGGAGTTTGTGGCACAGCTGAACTTACAATACTCCTGTTCCTTTTCTTACAATACTTTCTTCATCCTATCCTCTAGGTCTGGAAAATGGTGGATTTTTTTTTTTTTAATGCTTTCTAAAGGTAAACATTTTTATAATAATTGAAGTGAAATGAATTCAAGCAAGAAATGGATAAGCACGTGGTTTTCACATAAAATTCATTAGAACACCTAAGAAAATGAGGAAAATTGAATTCATCCTTGTATATAATGGAATATATTTTTAAAAATATAATATAAAACAGTATTATAAATTAAAGACATTTCACACATGTAGCAAATGACTATGAGTACAGAATTACTTTGATAGTTAAGAGTGATTTTTGAATTAAGAATCAGCAAAATCTAAGTAGGAGTATGTGCGCTCTGTTCAGATTCAATGTTTAGAAACTCCAGCTATTTTGCTGATTGGCCATATTTTCATGGAAATCAAAATGAAAGTTAGAGGCACTTGAGTGTTTTAGTTCCTGCTAATTCAGGTGCAGGGTGCCAGTGCCTAATTTTTCATCCTGTTGATTGGAGAAAAATTAACTAAAACAAGTAGCAGAATTACATGACTGCATTATTCCTTTTTTCAAACTAACAGTCTAAATTTTAAGACAGATTTTTCACCCTGTAAGCAGGCTAATTTTTTAAATCATTCCTTAAGCTAAGATGGATTTCATTCCAGATGCTGTCTTAGTTTCTAGAAAGATGAAATGTGTGATAAGTCTATCTATGTAACACTTTAACTCCTAAAAATGAACACAACAGTATTATGCAAATCATATTGTTTTTTATTTTAATTGTTTATTTTCTAACTATGAATATCTTTATATGTGTAAAAATGCAATGGAAAAATATTGCATAATGTAGCTCATGGCATATATAACAGCATAATATTGTGATGTCCTGATATAATCCACTTGAAAATCAGGTCATTTTAGATTGCTTCTATTCATGTTGGAAATAGAGAATGACTAAGAAACAATGTAGGACTAAGCATAAGCTTGTCACTACAGCATTCTTCAAAAGAAATGAACACTGTTTTTAGTTAGCCTTTGTACTGTACAACTTTATTCCCACCTAAAGTTGTGAAGGGCAATGACCTTGAATAAGCTTGCAGGTTACAGATGTAGGCTACTAGTTGCTTAACTCATTTTTATTTCATACATATGAGTGTGCTACATAAAACAGGAGTGTTATAGTTCATCTGAATAAGATAGTAATTACTGTAATCTTCTAATTAAGAGTTGTTCTCTAATGCCGTAAAACTGCCAGCTTTACCTAACTAGAAACGTAGAAAACATGACGGACATTTAAGAAATCAGGTAGCAAAATAATTGGTGCAGAATTGCAATTCAGCAAAGCACTCACCAGCAAGTGCATTGTCTGTTGAAATGCCTCTTAAGTCCACTTTGTGTTCAGTGAGCGCACCAACTTTAAAGATACATTGCGAGTCAAAAGTGAGAGTGGTCTGCACAGTGCATGTACAGTGGTTTTGTCACTGTGGCATGCTTGAAATCACTGCATAGTTCTGATCACTGGCACAGGTTAGCAAAGTAAACCATAGTGCACTGACATGGCATTGTGTGTGCTGGACAGTTACAGGAGGAGCAGAGGCTAAGGAAGCCCAAGCATATCATGGTCCTGTGCTGAACAAAATGCAAATTATTAAATAGCTATGTCTGCATGTATGTACACTTTGTTGCTGCACATAGAGTTTACTTCTAACATCAACATTAATTTTAATAATTGTGAGCATTAATCACAAGATCCTACTGGAGTTTCTCATTTTCTAATTTTACTATACTCTGTATGTCGTAATATTACTGCTGCAATAGAATCCATTTTGCTCTTTCCTTTGAGCTGACAAAAAATTACATGGTAAAAACTGTTTTAGCATATGTATGTATTTTGTATGTTTTGGGCAATAAAATATATAAAATACATATAAAAGTTTTTAAAAATAAATAATAAAATAAAAATATTTTGAAAAAATGTAGACATTTATTTTTATTTTTTTATTATATGTCAGACATTTATTTTTTTCCTAACAAAAGCATTTCTTATTTTAGCAGCTCACATATCAATAGTAATAATCAAACTACAACGACACACACTCTGTGAACGCCCTGCTTCTACAACAAAAGTATAGAATGGCTATCTCCTACATTAGCCTGAAAGCCCACATACTTTCTGACTGTCTTGGTAGTCAACAGACTATGTGAATATTCCAGATAATCACTGAAGCTTCAGCATATGTTTAATACTTAAGTGCTAACCCGAAAAAAGATGAAGCTAAGACTGAACATAACTCTGCCTCAGAATATTGCACTTCTCTACTGTAGAAGGGAATTGGCTGTTTGTGCTCTGCAATCATATCACCAATCCATTTTAATGTCCCAGTTAAACACATCATAAGAGTTTTGCTCTGAAGGCTGTCTCCAGACAAAATACTGTCTGACAGTTAGAAATAAAGTCCTTGAATTTTATTAGTCTTCCTCAATGTTTACTTTTTTTGTTCCCTTTTCATTTGGTTTTTAGAGATAGAACATATGTGCCTGCTAAGTCTCCACTTTGGCTAAGCAACAAAGCCCAAGCTATTTTAATTTCTTCTCCTAAAATAGAGTCCAAATATTTCTGAGCATCCCAATCGTTTTTCTTTGTACTTATTCCAGCTTGAATCCTAAACTCATCCATTGGCTACAGTTGATGTTTTCAAGGAATGATTTTTATTCAGTATATCTCACTTTGCAACAGATGAATCTTACAGTAAAGAGTCCAATGAGCAACTCTTTTCATTTATTACTTGATTTAGAAATGTAAATCCAGATTATACAAACATTTATACACATACAACATGTGTGAATATAAGGATAGAAGGAAAAGACTGAGTGCCTATGCCAGGAAAAATACAAGAGATAATGGAAATTAAAATGTTGTTGCTATTGTTTTTAATACAGCACAATTTGCATAGAACCAAGTAACAAATATTTAGAAATTGAGAGTAAGATCAAAAATATTTTAATACATTTAATAAGATATAATGTTTGTGGGAATTCCAGTATTTCTGAGCTATAAGTTTATGAATTCAATATATTTAGCAAAATATTTATCTTTTCCACTCTTGGGTATTGACATTTGTATTTTCCAGTGCCACTTGCAATTTTACTTTGATGTTGGGTTCATTTTGTAGATATGTTTTGAGAGATGCGATACCTATGAAATGGAACATAGACATTTGGGTGAGAAAAAAAGTGTACTCACCTTATCTATGTAAGCCTTGCAAAGCATTGCATAAGTCCTTTTTGTTCTGTGATAGTGCGTACAAATGCTTTCAAGCATTGTTAGGAGAGTGTTAATACATTAAGCGTTTTGATCCTAAATCTACGGAGGCTGTAACTGTGAACAATGTAGAGGATATAACACATTTTGCTTCTGGGCTTTGTGATTTCTCTCTGTTGCCTCTACATTTAGATCTTTTTGGTTTTCAGATTTTTTTCATTTAATTAAAACTTAGCACAACTGGTATATTCAAAATGGAAGTGATTCAAGCTGTGGTAGAGCCTGAAATGTAACTCTCTTATCATTTGCTATCTCTAATGTTTTTACTAATTCATATCCAATTCACAGCCACAGAGTAGACATTGCCAGTTGCCTGAATGGCTCTAATGGAGCCACTTTCTGCTCACTCTTTAATCTCACTCTGTTTCCCCAGATGGACACGGGAATCATGGTAGTAATAGTGTAAGTCCGTTTACAGCATGCATGCTTTAAGGTACATATCCTGGTTTATTTTTTGAAAAGTCGTCATCCAGTGACAACAGGGTGATTGTGGGCACTTCATTCAGGAGCCTAAATTTGTGTGAAATTAATGGTCTCCAAAGGAAAATTAACATAGCCTAATCTGTACTGTGGTTTTCCAGTTTCACTAAAGGACCCGATACTGTGCCTAAACCCAGACAGAAGACAACAGTGGGCACACTGAAATACCTGAAGTAATGTCTGATGTGGGGTTTCACAGCTGATTATTCTATCCAGTTGAGGTTTAGATTCTGCACTATCTTTAGAGAAATAAATATTCCAAGAATGAAAAAAGTAGTGATGTTTGGGGAAGCCTGGATGCAATTTGACTGTGGTGTATGAATTCACAGTTGTATATTTTTAGAAGAGATGTGCAGCCATGAACTAGAAGGACGTGCCACTTTGACAAGTGAGGGGGATTTTTTTTATCTTGTTTTGGGTCACTTTGAAAGAAGGGATGCATTTGTTTTGGAATGGGAGAGATACAAGAGCAAGACTGCTAATGGATATGGGGATTTTTTTCCAAGAAGATTGTTAGCTCTGCTCAGTTAGCGGAAACAAATTCTAAGTGGAAAACATGTTAGCAGTGTGCTAAGCCTAAGCCAACGCATCTACCACCCTACAGACATAGTAAGTGTGGGCTCTTCGGTGTGCATATTGTTACTATGCAGCTCATGGGTTTCGACTGATGTATGTGTGTTCACCTCAGACTGTGGGCAAGGCACACCATCTGTACACATCCTCCTTAGCCAAGTGAAAAGGTCAATCTTGGAAGGACGAGTTGTTCTGATCACTCTGAAAAGAAGTCTGTGTTTATTCCTGAAGTTTTCGGATGCCTTCAGAAGCCAACTGATGCATGGGAGTGCAGCCTGAATTGCTCTTTGAGACTTTGGGCACATGACATAGCTCAGTGTGTCCTTGCCTTTCATTTTCAAGTCAAAACAATCTTAATGACACCAGAGCTTAAAACATTTTTTTCAGATGAAAAGCACAAAGGCAAGTGTGTAGGTTTAGCTGTCAAACATAGTTATAGATTTATGAAGATCCATGACATCATATTCAGTGGAACAATGCTAGCCTACAAAGGGCAGAAAAGCTTATTCAAACAGAAACCATTCTAAAAAGCATTTTAAGCTTTTTAAAGTAATGAGAGTCAAGTTTTTGAAGTGGTACTGTAACTTCATATGGATATTCCATAGCTACTCCTTAAACTTGTCTAGCATCACACTGACAGCAATGAGAAGAACTCTTCTAGTAATTCTAGTCCTTGTTACTGGCGTTCCTTGGTTAGATAATGCCAGACCTCTCTCTGTTTCTTTTAGAGGAAGTGTGTTCACAAATATTGGACTACATCCTGTTTAACAGAACACAATAGGAAGTAGCAGACAGACCATTCATTTTCTTGTTCAAAAATCCAAGCTTTCTTGTAAAGACTGTGGGTCCAGCACAGACTAAATTTGTTGGACAACTATTCCAGTTGTTCCACCAAGTTTCATTGGAAGTATCTACTGATGGCTTAGTTTCTCATATGCCAGTTGGTGTTTTGATCTCCAGCTAAGTCTCCAAGGGGGGGTTCTACTGGACTACTTACATTGACACTGAGCTGCTTGCTGGGTAAGAGCCAACTGTCAGTGAAACAACAAAACCTGACAGTTGAGCTTGATGAATATCTTATAGTTTTTCAGCTTGTCAGAAACTGGAGTAGAACTGAGTTGATTTTCATATCAACCAACTGTGAATTAGCTGCAGTTATCTCCTCAAAAGACAAAATATGATGGTAGAAGTTCTAGTGCTGTCCTCCAGAACCGCCATTATTACCCAGAACATCCTTTTGCCAATCCACTGGTAGCAGAAAATCAGCAACAAACATCTTACAGATTAATGTAAGACACTACTCTAACAGACCTTTGGTTAGCTGACACAAACCTGAGTAAACAATGAGAAGGACCTTTAAATGCTGTGATTTTCTGCCTTCATTACTGCAGACTCTTTACGGCAAACTTTCCTTCAATCCTAAAGTCTCCATCTCTTTTTCTTTTGAAAATAAGAACTGAATTTCTATGAGCAGGGAATAGAAGGATTCTGTTTTCAAGTCACCTCTTTATGAACACGCTTGGGAAGCAGATAAAAAGTTTCCCCAAAGTGTCTGTTGTTTTAATAAATTTGTCCCAGCGGGGATGAAGGAAATGAATGGAAGTAAGAAAGATAAAATACAAATCAGTGACTGAAAAAGGCAAGAGAAAAACCTATCATTCAGATGAGCATTGTAATGTATTATACTGGAAATGCTAAAGGAGACTGCTGTGCCTAAACCTTTTGTTGATATATTCAGATTCCACAGTGTTAACAAAATAATGCTGAAAACTTAGAGGATGCAGGTTTTCAAATCCAAAACCAGAATATTTTGATTTTCTAGTGCAGACAACTGAGTCTGAATTAAAACTCTCTCATGCTATGCTTAGATTCAAAAAGCAATAGAAGCAGCAGGTGGTGGCTCAAAGGATTTTGCATGGATAGATTACAAGACTAGTCAGCAGACACAGGCCTCTTGTACTGTCAAATGTGATGATTTACTTCAACTTGGACGTTGTTTCTGCACTAACCCTTTGTGCTCTGGCCTGGAAGTAAATGGTGAATGGAAGTAAATGCTGAGAGAACACCAGTTAAGAAAGTCTATTTTATTGAAAACTTTTTTCCTGCGCATTGTCCAGAGTCCTGTATCATCCTGTGTGACAGTGTGCTAGCAACACCTTGTCAAATATATTTGCACTGTAAGAAAGAAAGAGGAGCAAAATCAATTTCTACAGATACAGAAGAACCAGATCTCCTGTCTCTGCAGCACACGTCATGTATTTTCATTTTCCAGCCTCTGTGTTTCTGAGGAGATGGTGAAGGAAAGGTTTTAAACCATCAAGAAAGGAGATCAGAGCCTTGTGCAGAGGACTTGGGGAAAGTGGGCTCTCAGGAACCCCATTCCCCAGGGAGTGTTGCTCTGTTGCCTTTCACGCACAACAACCTTTCTCTTAGGCCTCCTACCAGCCTTGCTGCTGGAGTGGTGCCGATAGCAGGGGCAGGCAGAGGCAGACAGTGCTGGGAATGTGTCCCAGTTTTTAAAGGTC
>WBMW01004749.1:160486-212854 GCA_013396635.1 Penelope pileata | reverse complement strand
ATTCTGTGATTCTGTGATCAATATATTCTTTTGGCAATACACTTCCACTTAGGGTAGTAACAGTGGATTTACAGTGCAGTAATTATGTTTTCCTGAAATATTTTAATAATATCACAGGATTTATGTTTGTCATTATTCTTAACAAATGAGAATTATATAAGGATCCTAGGCATTATCAGGAAAAAAACCTCCCATGACCAGGAGTTATAATGAATATAATTTAACTTTTAAAAAACGTGTAGTTCATTTTGGGGAGTCTTTTCTAAATTGTAGTTTTTCATTTTGAATCTGAAAAGATGCTTTTCAGCCTTACACTGATGAATATCTGCTAAAGAGGAAAGGGGATGCCAAGAATTAATTCAAAGAACATTCAGAGAGTGCAGAGCTCCAAATACTTATTTTTTTTCTATACTCCACAACTGACTGGAAATCTCACAAAAATAGCATAATTGGTACTTTCAGTACTGAACTGAGCAAGCAGTGTTGCCTTTTGACAGGCGTTTAACCTCATCTTAGTTCACCACATGTTCCATTCAGTAGTAACTCAAGTATCCAAAAGAAGGTATTAATACCGTTTCTAACGTACAGCAGACCAAAATTCAGCTCCTTTTCCAATTACTTGAATTCTGAAATCAGTATTTAAAAACCGCTAGAATGAGAACTGCTGTAAAAATGTCGTAAATAGAATCAGGAGACAGCCTGACAGAAACAAGTACCTGTCCTTCAGTGTTAGAGCTGTGATTTATAGCATCGCCATTTCAATTCAGGTCCAATAAGCATTTGCACGCTTAGTAGACGCTACAGAGTAGAAGCTGGAAGAGTGGTATTGGGGTAAGCTCAAACTAGTTAATAATTTCCAGCCTATATCCACTAAATAAAAACATGTTAATTAACAAAAGGTGATTGATTTTACTAGGATTAATCAAAAGAAACTCCCACTTAGTTTAAATGAGAGTTCTGTGTGAATATGGAATTAAAGATTATTACTGGTAAGTCATTATTAAGAGCATTAATTATAAGCAGTACAGAAGAAGAAAGGCTAAGTCTTTAAAATGCAATAGTCCTAATGTGGAAAGGAATGTACAAGTTAATAATAAGTGAGAAATCATTGTCATAGTTATGTATCTGTGTAAAATCTTTCTGCCATGAAAATTAATATTTTCTTAGTTGAAAAGTAAGAATCATTCTTTTTTCATAATGAAAGAGAAACTGGTGAAAAGAATTATCAAGAAAAAGTTATGTATTGTTGAGTTAAATTAAGAAGCAATATAGAATATTAAATAAGTCTACATATGATTGTGCCGCTGGATTTTCTTACTTTCTTCTCACTTTAATAATGATAACAGCATTTTAAAGTGACTTTGACAAGTTGCCACAAAACTTTCAACAGGAAAATATACCACATTATTTGGACTGCAACAAAGTGGTGTGCTGTGAATGTTAAACAGTAAAATTTAGTAATGAGTTTATTAGTATTAGCAAGTTTATTCAATTATCAAGTGAGTTCACTAACAGTTATCAGCATAATCAATAGCCCACATTACGGAAAGAAGGCTATCTGTAGTCCTTCTCATCTGCTTTAGGAAGAAGACAGTTAAAACTATAATTCTGTCACACATGCAAAATAAAACAAGAACTGATTAAGCTGATTTTCATCACTGAAAGTGCAGAAGCAGTGACTTTACCTACCGGCAGAGGCTGGATTTCTGTCAGCACTATCACCTCTGCAAAACAGCACCAGCCCAGAGCCCAGAGACATGAACACAGATGGGCAAACAAGAAAAGACCAGTACAAATCTGACCGTGAATAATCTATGTCACTGCTTTTGTATACCCAGTTGGTTCAAGGAAGAGAAAGGAGAAGTGGCTCATAAGGGTATTTCCTTAACTCTGGCTGGTGTTTCAGTTAAGGAAGAAGAAATGATACAGCACTTTCAAGGAAAGTAACTTCCTATCTGGGTCTTAAATGCACTATTAACTGAAGAACTGATGCTGAAAAAAAATCAATAGCATTATAATATGGTCATGCTAGCAGTTTTCTTCAATCATTTTGTCAGTCTGCCATCAAGGTTTCTATTCCAAATTCCACAGAATCTAAACACCGAGGAAGAACACTTCTTAACACAATCTCTTACTATCATCTAGAATAGATTAATTTTCTCTGCTTTAACTTCCAACACCAGGATTGTTCTCAATCCAGTTCATACTCTTGATGTATTCAGCACACTTTCAAAGCAGATTAACAGCACAATTTACTGAGATTTATTTGGGCTCATTACCTTTTCCATAGCTGGATGCAGAGTATATGTTTAAGAATTATATTTTGGTCAAACCCTTGTTCTTCTTAGTCAAGTCCAGATTTTATCTTTACACAGCTGGCTCTCAGGACCATCCCACTGAGTGAGAGGATACATAAAAGCTTGCCAGAGTGAGGAAGGTTTTTATATTGAACACTGATGGAATGAACATCACACATAAACCTGGCCTCAGATTTTAGCTTTGCTGGTCTCTAAGCTGTTCATATGCCTTGTGTCTCCTTTGACATCAGCTGTACTGATGCATAGCTCCCTGTTACAGTCAGTGTGGTCTCTATAATGGACAAGATTATTCTTCCCTTAAGACTATGAAATCCCACTGCTATCAGGAGTGGAAATTTCCTGCTGTCACTCTCCAAGGCTGGATCTCCAGCAGAAGAACTTAGGTTGTCGCATTAGTCGATGCGTCTCCAGTCCAGCTAAATTTAACCCACATATTCAAATCCTGAAGCAAGACTTTCATATCAATGACTGATACTTAATTTTCTCTTCCAAATGCACACTTTTTATCATTATGTATTTTGTCTCTTCAAAAAACATTTGCAGAGCAATTGAGTTTAAATTTACATTTGACAAGAGAACTGAAAAGGTCCTGTTGAGCTATCTCTCCAGCCCTCTTTCCTGCTGCATGAAGGTCTCCATAAACCTCGAATGAGAAGAAGAGCATATCTGTATTGATGTAAAATACTCAAGTCACCTGAGATTTGCAGATGACACTATCCTATTTGCTGGAAAGCTTCAAGGTAATGTTCAGCATTGAACAAGAGCGGGAAATGTTGACTTAAATAGGTGCAGAGATCTGGTTTCAATACGATTATGAAAGAGAAAAATAGGGCTTAATAAAGAGCTGTCAGAAGACAGCTGGGCTCCTGGTGGATGAAAAACTGAACATGAGCCAGCAGTGTGCTCTTGCAGCTCGGAAGGCCAACAGTATCCTGGGCTCCATCAGAAGAGGAGTGGTCAGCAGGGACAGGGAGGTGATTGTCCCTCTCTACTCTGCCCTCGTGAGGCCCCATCTGGAGTACTGTGTCCAGGTTGGGGGGCCCCAGGACAGTAAATACATTGAGCTTTTGGAGAGGGTCCAGAGGAGGACCACAAAAAGGATCAGAGGGCTGGAGCACCTCCCATGTGAAGACAGGCTGAGGGAGCTGGGCTTGTTCAGCCTGGAGAGGATAAGGCTGTGGGGAGACCTCATTGTAGTCTTCCAGTATTTAAAGGGAGATTATAAACAGGAGGGAAATCAATTTTTTACACAGGTAGATAGTGATTGGGCAAAGGGAATCACAGAATCACTGAATTGTAGGGGTTGGAAGGGACCTCGAGGGATCATCGAGTCCAACCGCCCTGCCAGAGCAGGTTCCCTACAGCAGGTTGCACAGGTAGGCATCCAGGCGGGTCTTGAATACCTCCAGGGAAGGAGACTCCACAACCTCCCTGGGCAGCCTGTTCCAGTGCTCCGTCACCCGCACCGTGAAGAAGTTCTTCCACATATTGGGGCTGAACTTCCTGTGCTCCAGTTTTAGTCCATTTCCCCTTGTCCTGTCCTGAATGGTTTTAAGCTGAAGGAGTGAAGATTTAGATTAGATGTCAGAGGGAAATTCTGAGAGGGAGGTGAGGTGTTGTAAAAGGCTGACCAGGGAGGTTGTTGATGCCCTGTCCCTGGAGGTGTTCAAGGCCAGGATGGGTGGGTCCCTGGGCAGCCTGATCTAGTAGTAGAACTAGAGGATGGCAACTCTGCCTGTGCCAGGGGGGGTGGAATTTGATGATCCTTGAGGTCCCTTCCATCCCAAGCCATTCTTTGAATCTATGATTCTATGACTGAACAACAGAAGGAATATTAAGTTCAGTTTCTGTTTGGAAGATATTTTGGATATCCCTGTATTCCTATCCAGAATACTCAAAGAATAAGAACACAGGAAGAATAAAACTAGGAAGGAAAAGAAAGATGAGTCTGTCATCATAATGAAAACAAAACAGCATTAAAAAAAAGAAAAGGAAAATCAAGATATGGCAATTACACAAGCTGAAAAGTAGACAAAACAATGAACATAGTGCTGGAACATAAGCAGAAATTTAGACCATGTGCCAATTTTCTAGAAGGTCACTCTTCAGTTGTGAGACAAAGTGGTCATATTTTATGCCTATTTGTGTTAGTGAGAATTGATCATAAAAAGCTTTTAAAAGGATTTGCGATTTTCAGGTTGTAGCTATAACCTGAAGATTTCATCTTCTGCTCTAGAAAATGGCAAAAATATTGGCTAGCCACCGGCCATGTATGTCTTGGAAGAAGGAAGATTACAAGCTGGCATTTATTAGCTTAGGTTAACATTCTTTAATCACCAGACCATGTTGTGGCTCCACTACATTGGGTTCTTAGTGAATGCAGAGAAACAGTCCTGCCATTCGTAAGAAAATAACTTTCCACATTTGCAAGTAATTTAAATTACATTGGACTGTCACTCAGGAGCTGTGTGTATTCCGTCCTTGCACTTGCTATAGTTTCCCTACAGAGCCCAGAGCAGAATGTTTAATCTTTACTTTGATTTTTCTCATCAGCATGAACAATTATATTTATTTTTCACTATTTACTATCTTTTTCTTACTTTGGAAAATCTTTGGAATGAGCTTCAGTTCCATTGGGACAACGGAACGTCCTCTTCACTGAAAATTTTACTTGAAGCATATGTACCAATAATAATAAAAAATAACAATAACAATAATCCCTTAGTTATTCTCAGTTAAAATAAATAAATAAAGAAATGAAACAGAGTACACTTTTTTTTCCTTCAAATTAAGACATATGGCTTTGAAAATATATATAAGAAAATTGATCTTTTATTTTGCGTGACAACCGGTTAATTTCTGTTAGTACCCTGATAGTTTATGGACAAGCCTAGACATGCAAATATTTTCTGTAACAGTCTATTAATAAGTAAATGATTGCATCACATGAAAATTCATGGCAGCCTAGATATTTTATTTTGAACTAGTGAAATATGTTTGCTCTAAGTGTAATGTAAACACCCTTGCAGGGTATTTTTTCATTTATAAAGACTTGACTAGCGTATATAGAAGTCTAGATTTTTTTTTGTCCTTTTATTGATAAAACTTGATGTTTCTGTACTTAACAAGAAATGTCTTGCCTGCTCATGTTTATGCAAAACTGAATTTTTGGAAGAGAAGAAAAGAGGTACTGTAACATCAGAAAGAAACATCAAAGGACTAGTGGCAATATCTAAAGGCTTTTATCAAAGTAGTGAGGGAATGCATTAAAGCGACAATATATGTAGTTTACAAATGACAGGACTATCAAACTCAGCAGCACATCTGATGAACATAGAGGACACAATTTACATGTATTCTTTGTTTTAAAATAAAGACTCCATGATTTTGCTTTCAAAACTGTGGGAGAAACAACAAAAAAAATAGACTTAGGTCTTTAGGTTGTGTCAATCAATGCAGCTACTGTGGAGTTGAAGGCAGTCGAACCCATTTACACCTGATGACAAGTTAGAATTTTCTATATTCTAAAGTCAGTGTCTTCAATATAAATAAATATATTTATATTTACTTTCTACTATATGAGATTTGGGAAACTGAGTATCAGCATCTGGCCTAATAAGGTGTAGATAGCTGTCATTGTTCAGAACAATTCTATTATGAAATGGTGGATTGTATGCAACCATACTTCCCAAATGTATTTCAAGAATCTTTAATTTGGCTTCATTTACTGAGAAAACATTATTTGTTATTTCCTATTTATTCCTAAGTCTTGCATTTAAAAAGCTGTGTTTGTACAAGTAGCAGAACCAGTACCATGTGATAAACTTCAGAACTGAGCAAATTATACCCAGTTTCACCTCACCCCTAATCCCAACGCCTGTGTGGACACATCTGTCTGTTCTGTTTAAATTTATGTCTCTTGCAGCCTGCATAGGAAAGTATATGGATTATGAATCTACCACCAGAAGACACAGTTCTTCTCCCACTCTCTGCAGTAGTAATCAGTCATGAGATGTGGATAAATCAAAACCCAGATACCATGACTTCTGATTGTAGAAATGAGAGAAATTTATCCTAATTTTTTGCTACTACTCACTACCATTAATATGCAAAGTTTCCATGCACTGGGGAATTATTAGCCATTCACCACTTTTACAGTTAAAATAACTGAGAGAACATATAAAGTCAGTTCAAGTGGAGCTGGGATTAAAACCCAGTTCTGTAACACATATATATTTTAAAAGTTTAATCTCAGTCACATGGGTGATGTAGGGATGCTAAGCAGCTGGTTTCTATTGATTTGCAGCTCTTACAACATGTTATGTGGGTCTGCAGGCTGTAAATTCACAGGCAGCTGCTAATCCATGTGGAGGTAAAAAGCAATGGATAAAAATTAGCATACGGCCTTGGAGATAATGGATAGAATCACAAATCTCAGCCACCGAAGTTTTATTGCAAAGTGCCGTATGTAGAACAAAAATTGATCCTTATTCTTTATTGTATCATTTGTATTTCCTTTTGAATACTGGCATTTTCCTTTTCAGAATGTGATGTGTCAGAGTTAGGATGAGGTTGGCAGAGATTGGCCCATGTGTCCAGAGAGCAGAAGAATCTCTTGGGGCAGGAGGCCAAAATTCACTAAGTAGTTATTATTCTTGAAAGCGTTGCTCTCAAGCTCATGGGAAACCCAGGAATTTTGTTTATATATGGGTAAGGTCCCCGGGCTGATTAATGCTCGCTACAGCAAAGATTTATGTCTTTCTTTCCAATATCTCTTCAGTGAGACCAACACAGAATGATTTTTGCACATCCTAACTCTCTCATCAAAACCTCTCCAAACTCTTCACCCATTTAAGCTTCTTCAAAATGTCAGCAGACCAAGGCTTGCCATTAACTTAATGATTATTTATTAATTGCATTATAGCAGCACAGAGAAGCAGTGGCAGAGCAGAAGCAAAGAACAAAATGGGGTTCCAGTCCATCACTATCACTTCTCCCTACTACCTTGGCAACCCAGCGTCTGCAACATTCTTGATACATGCAGTTGCACTGCACACTCATTCAATAGCCATGTTGCTCCTAAGAGACTCTGATGCACTAGAAACCCCTCATGCTATGTATTTTGAAAATTCAGAACAAAATTTCAGTCTCTGCCCTATGTCACTGGTTGCTCAGGAGGCACAATCAACCAAAAGTTATAACTATCAGCTTCACAATGTGTCAGAATTCCTGCTTTTTGAACAAGACTAGAAATTTTTGAGCTCCTGGAGTGCAACTCTGATTTTGAAATAAATCCTGAAAGTCTTATTTCTGAAATACAGGTAAAAATCCAATATATAAAAACCTCTTTGTAAAAAATGAGGAGGTCAAAAGGGCTGAGAAATTTGACAAACACCCTTTTTTGTCTATCTATTGGAGAGCTAGATTAGGATCTCACAGATTTATGAAAGAAGTAATAATAAATACAGCTCTGAACTAACAAGAAAGGGAGTAGGAATGAGAGACTGGGAATACACATTCGGTGTCTATTAGTTACCTTCCTGTACTGTCCTCTGAGCTTGCGGAGCATCATGTTTTAGAAACATTCATCCAGATATCCAGCAGAGAGCACGATACTCTTTTCAGTAGACTTACACATACACCTGCAAATGCTAGTGAAATAATGCCAACTTTTTATGAATATTCAGAGTGCTTTTATTAATAAAAAAAAGAGGAAGAAAGCATTAGTATAGCTAGCCGTTATGTAGGCTGGCACCAACTGTTCAACTTTCCTAACAGAAAAAAATAATTGTGTGTGAATTGTACTACTCATGAGAGTAAGACAGATACAAGAAGGTGGTAGATAGGATGCAAATGCTTGCAGTGTCTATCTCAGGCTCCACCTGGAACACTGCAGTTATTCAACTACAGGGACAGCTTACCTCTACAATCCACACCACATTATGCAGCATTTGCACAATAGGAGTAAAAGTCCAAGGACTAGACGTAGACAGTTTTTTCCAAATCATACCTGATTTGTAGACTTGCATTACTCAATTTAGGAATGCTGAAATAGCACTCAACGAGATTTGGACAAAAAAATATTTTGTTCATTTATATGTTAGTTTCAATCCTAAATGTTGTGTAAATTTTTATATTACCCAAAAAAATACATCAAAATGGATGCATTTTCTGTAAAGTATGGTAAACAGAAGGAACAGTGACTTGTACTTAAGTGTGGGTCTTCTGGAGAAAGCAGAGTAAGTAAGCTGCCATGAAAAAGGCCATCTCTGGCAATCTGAATTGCCTTGCAAAGGAAGGCTTTCGTTTTGAGTTGACAGAAGTCTGAATTCAGATCCGTTAAGGGATTTAGATATCATATAAACATAACAGATAAGATTTAGATGTCATATTATAACAGGCTAGGTAGCCTGTTCCTAAACTGAAGATATCTGCTACACCTTTCCTTCCTCCAAACAAGAACTCTGTCTCTGAGCATAAAGAAAAGAGGTGAACAGACACTTAAAGCACTGAGGAGACAAATTTCATGTATTTTTCTAAATGTACCTTACACACTTATCAGAATTACTCATGAATTAAACTGAATTAAATTGCAATGCAATTATGCAATAGATTATTCATGCAAAATACCCAATAAGTAATTCTCTATAAATCAAAGTATCTATTATTGATGCTTTTGCCTCTTATTCTGATCTTTTGCACAGATATCCTTCCTTTACAGCCCTCTTTTCAGATCCAGCTTTAACACAACACTCGTAAAAGATCCACTAGAAGAAAATGATTAGGCTGTGGGGGAGGTCAACACACCTGGCCTTTACTCAGCTGTAAGGGAGAAAATATTCTTCCCATCTGCCCATCCAGTAAAGAATGACTTACTGACTGGGGAACCTTAAATGATAACTTATAGATGGTATACATATATATATATTATACAAAAACATTTGTATTTGGCCCTCTTTCCTATATATCCCTTCCTATAGACGGGCAAACACACAGAGAACTTTTAGAGGAGAAAAAAAATCTCCGTATACTTGCGTTTCTCATCCTACTGTATTGATTAATCTTATTGGTTTCCACATGTATGCAAGGTCTGTTATGATTACCAATACTTCTAAATAATCTTTCCCCTCAAAGAGTCTGCTTTTTTGTGTGCTCCAAACAGCGAGATTATTTCCCTGCTCAGTCTCACCACCTTTCCATCAGGACTCTGTAAACAACAAAAGCAAGGCAGAAGTCAGCCCTACTGATCACTCCATGAGTGCCACTAAGAGAATGGCAAAAAACAAATTAAGTGAGCATAATACATACCTGAATAAAACACACCCAGATACCTGATGTAAGTACACAGAACCACCAACTCCATATGCAGTCAAAATTTTGAGGTGGGTTAGGCACTATGAAGAACATTTAAAATTCATTGTTCTTGACCAGTGAAAACAAGATGTAAATACTTCATGGGCTTTTTTTACATCCCTAATGAACAGGTTAAACAGAATGTGATGGGAAGAAGATTTTCTTCTCTGTTGTTTAGCTTCTCAGGATGCAAGTATGCTGTTAGTCTTCAGTTTTAGTTATACAAAGGGCAGGACACTGGCTGACGCATGGGAATAACAATCCTGACCTCATTATTGAAGTAGTGGATCAGTGCCCTTCACACAGATGCAGTGGAGCAAAATATTCAAACTCATGTCCATAAAGAGATGTTTCACTTTTTTCTTTAGTACTTTCAGCGCAAATGAACTGACTCTTATAAGTATGAAAAGTCAACACCGTGGAAAGGCTTACAGGTTACCAAATAGCACAGACAGCGGCTGCTGTCAGGAACACTTCTAAGTTTACAAACATGAGTTTAGAGAGGGAAGCCTGGAAAATAAAAAAAATCTTATGTCAGGCTTTAAAGGCCATGACGTGGCACATGAAGCTAGCACTTAATACATGCTTCTGCTGTCCTGGAAATCTGTTCATGCAACTGAGGAGTGTGTGCTTGGAATTTCTTAGTCAAAATCAACATGCTAACTCTCTTAGATTCAAGTGACATGTAACATGAATTGCATGGTAACATTCATTAGATTTTGTTTTGGCATAATACTGTTAAACCTGTAAATTTGCACAGCTTTTAAAAAACATGAACATTGACATTCAAGACAGAGAACAAGGGTCGTGAAAGGAAAACCAAGCTAAGATCAATCCCAGTCTCTTATGCCCTGGCTGCTGGTTGCAGCTTTGCATTTTGTACAAACGTAAGTAGTTTAAGGAAATGTGAGAGTCAGCAGAAAAAGGAGTCAGGTGTTGATCTTTGCTACACAAAAGCAAGTATGACTGATGCAGACTGATGAGAGTTCCTTTGCAGACTGTCCTGCAGTGAATACCCGGCTTTGTCAGAGTTTTGCACATATTTCCAATCACCGTTACTTGGTTGGAGAATTGCAATAGTTCACAAGTCTGTTAGAATTTCTTTTTACGATATGTTATCCTGGTGTTTGTGGAAGTAGTTGAAGTATCATTTTAATCAATTGTAATGGTATTTTCTAAAGCTATTTGTGTAATTTGAAGAGCATTATATCACATACCATCATCAGAAAAAAAGAGATCTCTATTGCATGCCCAGGCTGGATTACTCAATTTTGCAGAAGACAGAAAAGACAAATGCCCAAATGTACTCCAAGCATCTTCGTGGATATGTCTTAATCCTGCCTCATGAATTAAATGTATGTTTCTAATCAAAGTTCAGTTTGGTGAATTAACCTTAAATTCCTTAAGGGTTGAGTTTTTTTGAGAAATCTTGCTCAATTTAGGCAGTTTAAGCTAATGTAGCAATGAGAAAAAGTATTCCAGTTTATCTACTTGTCTCAAATAGTGACCATTCTCAGGTATTCAGGAAAAGGAAGGGAAGTTATAATGATCACTTGATATTGTACAGACAGTCTACATAATGGAGGGATTGACTGAGCTGGAAGTTGGTGACTGTGAAACAGGAAGTTCTGAACAGAAGCTCTCTGAAAAATGTTTTACTTTAATGTTCCATGACATTCTCTTATAAATATACCTCACTCATACAAAGTCTATCCATCTGCAGCGATGAATTCCACAGATGTATAATGTTATGTTCACATAAAATTATATTAAATAACAAAGTTTATATGATATTTTTAATTTCCTTGTCACTTCTCCTTGCACCTGCTTGATTAAAAGAAGTAAAAAAAGACTTCCAGTAGCTACTGAATATGTATGTCTTAGAAGCTGTCTTATTTATTTTCATTTAATAAACTTGTTGAGATTTTCTAAATACGAAACTGTGATTTTCTCCATTGTCACACACTTGTGGCACCACTATCCAACATACAAATGTAACAATTTCTCCTCAGCTAAAATTTAAAATAAAATTTAATTGCAGTGGTATGAATTCAGTAATAGCAATGTGGAGAAAAATAGCAAAGCCAACAGAATTAACATGAAAGAAAAACATTAAAGTCCTGCGGAAAAAAAAAATAGAAAAATTTTTGTGGATAAAAATTATCAACTTTAAACAATATTCAAATAAATAGAAAATGAATTGTTTCAGTTATTTTCTGACATAAATAATTATGGTAATTCCAAAAATCGAATTTACAAGAATTAAGTTATATCGCTATGCATGAAGTTACATTATTATATGTAGCAGTAACTCCTCAGTTTGGATCTAACCCTGTTGAAAGGCTTTTTATCATTTAAATATGATTTGGAGGAGGTAGAGGCACTCCTGAACACTACTGCATACTATTTGATCTTTAACTTAACCCTTTGAGCATTTTGCAGAGTGAACATGAGTTGTGCGCATCAAAGAAAAAGAAAAATGTGATTAATTCAGCTTGGTTAGAAATTAAGAATATTTCAACTTGATATCATGTCAGTAACTATAAACTAAAATTTCTGTTGGTGTTTATAACTGGTTGGACATCTTTTTTCAAGAAGCTTATTGCAAAGCACAGGAAGCTTCAGACTCGATCAAACATCTGAAAGCGCTGGTGTAACACACAGTCCCTTTGCCTCTGGGAGACATGAGCACTCCCAGAATGATTTAGTGCTCAGAGAAGACAGCTGGTGTTTAGATTCTCGCTGTTCTCAGGGATTCATTTAAGAAAGAGAGACTTTAAAACTTAAGCCATCTGAGGTGCCAAACAACACATCATTTCTTTGAGAAAATTACACCTCCAATCTGAAAGGGATCACAAAACACTCCCAAGTGATTTGGCACACTTGTGGCAAAGTCATTCCCAGCTGCCAATGATTTCCAAGGTAGACCAGGAAACAGCTCATCTTTATATGGTACCAGCTTCATTCCTACCTACCACCCGCTCAGATACCAGTAGTGGGTAAGCGCTTAGATACTGGCACTGGAAATTTTCTTCCTGCGAAAAGTTCTATAACACTTACAGAAAGAGAACTTGAACATTTCCCCATGCTGTCGTGGAAAGGCTTTGTTTTATTGTCATTAAATATATTATAGCCAATGAGCTAAAAATGTTATCAATTATATGGTTTTGGAGTTGTTAAATGACTAAGGTAAATGACCACAGTTACCTTTGTATGCTGGTCTCATCGGCTGAGATCATGACTTGCTGTAACTTGCTGTTTCATTAAATCCTGAGACACTGTAGCTGAATATCTGTATCCCTTTAATCAAAGTCTATATGGCATTCTACTTTATAGAAGAAAAATTTTGACTGTCTTTACTGAAGTTCTGCAAAAAAGATAGCCTAATACTAGCCATTAAAACCAAACAGAGGCCACCCTTATTCTGAGTTGATACCGGACTCTAAGAAAAAAATAGTCTGAGTCATGTTTAGACTTTTCTTTAAAATAGATGTCAAGTCCAGAGACTGAAGAATCATGAAAGTTGACACTAAAAAGCACAATGACATTTTTCATTAAAAGACTTATTTTAGAGCAGTGAGGCAAAATTTTCTTAATTCACGAGTAAGCATCCAGAATGCTGATGCTTGCTACATTTTATCAGCATCTGTCTTTTCATTTCATTCCATAAATCCTTCCTAACTGTCCTGCTTAGAGTCTACCATCTCATTCATGTTTCTGTTGGGCGGTAAATAGCCAAGATCTGGAACTATTTTCATTTTGTTTCTGTTTTCTCTCTTTTTATTTTTTTTATTTTTATTTTTTTTATCAGCCTTCAACATCTAAGGTTGAGGATTGTCAGTACAGTCCTCAGACAACTTGTATTTACAAAGCTGAAAATGACTGCAGAACAGACTGAACTTTTTTGGGGAGCCTGATCATCTTGTAAAACTTTCAGCACTTCCTGTTTCAGATCATGCTGTAAAGTGTGAGACATCTCCTCTCCTCCTTCCTTCTCCCCATCCCCACCCATAAACTTTCAGCTATTGCTTAAAACACCAGCTGAACCAGGAAGTTTGGAGAAGTATGCCAAAATGAATATACATAAGACTAAGTGGATCCAACATGTGATGAAGAACTTTGTCTAAGGACAGCAAGGGTGTACTCCCATGCAGTGAGTGAGTCTCTCTGTCGCATCCTTCTTCTGTAGCCATTTTACCTGCTTTTCCTGGATAAATCATAGAATCTTCAGGGCAAAGCCTATTTCTTGCCATATGTTTGTACCTGATTAAATTCATCTTGTCAAATTTAAGAGGCTTTTTAAGTTAGACATCTCCACCTTAGATGATCTTCTTACTGGAGAGAAATCTCCAGGAGCTGATTTGTTTGACCTGCCATGGGCAGCTATCTGGAGACAGCACAGAGGTCTCCTGAGCCCTCAGCTCTGCTCCATTTGTTATAAAAGCAATCTGGAATTAGAAACTCAGGCTATGACATCTGTGGTGGTCTCTCTATAGCCAGTGCGACCATTTCAACAAGTAATTGAACTCTGAGAAATGTTTTACATTTGTTTGAATTTGTTTGAATTTGCTTTAAATGAACAGATTTACTCATTTCAAAGTCACAATTCATTAAATAACCAAACGGGGAAAATTATTTTGTACTGCAATATCTTGCTTCACTCCCTGCAGCCTTTGCAGCACATCCAGCCATGCAGGAGGGGAAGAGGGGGTTCCATTTTTGCGCAGGGGACAGCTGTATCAATCAGCATCTGAAGAAGGCAGGCTTCGAAACATCTCCTGAAACTGAGGAAAATGACAAGCATCTCCTACAGCATGTATAGCCTTAGACTTGAAAGGTGGCTTCCCTTTAGCCTGCACCTAATTTTTTCCTGAAGGAACATCAAACCAGAAGGTTTTCTACAAACCTAGGTAGTCTTTGCCAAGATGAAATGTTAGTAGATCCCAATGGATCAACAAAAGTGTTTTGTGCATGGCTGTGTCTGATTCTACAAGTGCTCTTTTACTGAACCACGGTAAAATTATTGCTTGCAAGACAGGGTTTCTTTGGTTCCCAGCCTAGCACTGACAACAGCCTGCAGCCATGTCCTGCTTCCCCTGCCTTCATAATGCAACAAAATCTATCCCATTGGAACAAGGCTAGTCACAAGCGAGTGTGACCACAACATTGCCAAGCCCAGATTATTTACCACCCAAGTGGCTAATATATTCATAAAGTGCCAAGAAGTTGCCAAAATTAACAGAATGACCATAAAACATAATCCTGGACCTCTGCCCACTTGCTGACCATTTTTATCACTTCAAGGCAGCTCTGCAGCACTCCAGTGACACAACCATCTTATGCCTTTGTGCAAAAGGATCCTTGCAGAGACATTCCCTTTCTCCTTCAGCATAGGGATAACAACTGCTAGGGAAATCATAATCTTGAGCCCTGACAGTGCAACTCTGGAAAGGTGAAGCAACGTCAAGTGGTGAATTGCAACACAACATATCAGGGCAAAACACAGCTCAAGGGCAACCTTGCTTTTTACTGACCTAATTTAAACTCTTGTAGTTTCCACGCTCATTTTCTTAAGTACGTTTCCATTTACATTTTCCTGCAATCCCCCAAGAAGGGCAGTTACCCAAGAGCAGAGTATGTATGTGTTTCTCCAGTGCACAAGTATTATTTCCTAGGACTGGTGGTCGTGTATGCCTTCTCCCACTCAGCAAAGGTGCTGAACATTCTTGAGGTTTAGGGGCATACAAGTCATTATGAAGACAAAAATTTGGCTTAGATTAATCTTGTTACCATTTTTTTGCTACAGTTTTTCATACGAATGCATATAGATTCCAGAATATTAGATTTGGAATCAATGAAAGAATCATGTCCTGGTTTATTTCTAAAACAGACAGGTTGATTGTTCTGTGTTTAGTTCTTTTTTTCCATAGTGACAACAGGCTTAGCCCTGACATCAAACTTTTTAGTACAGCTCAGATAAGATGAGATAACTAGGAGCAGCTTCTAAACATGTCTTGGGATAAATCAGTCTTTTTTTTTTTTTTTAATTTACTTTGATTTAAAATTAGACATATAGGCATCTAGTATTAAATCCTCTCAGTTACCACAGAAGTACCAGAATACCTCTGCATATAGCTCCAAAAGAACAGATATTGACTTTGATGTCAAATTTTACAGTTGAGATATTCTTGTAAGAACCACAAAAACAACTCAAGAATGCCCCATGCTCTTAAATCACTCTCAGGCTTTGAAAATTCTTCAACACTTTAGGCATCTGAATTTGAAGGATTTGTCCGTGACCATGGAGTCAAAAAGACCAAGTATGATTAAATTCTTCAGATACCAAGTGGTAGTTATAGGTTTAGGGAAGGGAGGAGTATTACTATTTTTTTCCTTAGATCACTGAGTTTTATATTCCTTTCCCTTGGGGACAAATTGTCTATATTTAGAAGTAAGAGTTTATGGTAAAGACTTGAATTGAAAATGAATATAGCTGTCTATACATCCATACACGTGAACTTAACAGTTGTATATACATGATTGTTAAAGTCCCTATAGTTCTACAATTATTTCATTATTTAACATAAAAGAGATTGAGGGAATGGGTAGCAAATCGCTTAGTGGAAAACTGTGGTGTGCAGTAAATTGTATTTGAATATGATCTTACTCTGAGTTTGTCAGTAAAACTTCCACTGAACTCAACAGAAGCTTTGTGTAAGCAGTAAAGAACACGTACTGTTTTATGCACCACAACAGATTTAATTTTAGAAAATGGGGAAATTGAATCTTTGTGTCTCTTCAGAAAGCAGTATATTAAGTTAATGGTCTAATTTAAACCCAGTTAGCTATGGTGCATTGTTACGGCTATAAAATACAATAATTTAATTGTAATGTGGTCTAAATCCAAATTACATTGACAAATAACACATTAACCAACCAGTGCCTGTCAAAAACAAACAAAAAAATAGTGCAAGTTCAATAGCAGTTAGAATTTTGAATTTAAATTGATTATTAATGACTATACAGTTAAGTCCTGTTATGCAGGTGCTGCTCCCTGAGCTCAAATGTTTGGCTAGCTGCTCAGGCTCTCTCCCCAGGGCTGCCACCACCTCTGCAGTGACACCAGTTGCTCCTGCGCTTTCTGAGCCCAGGCTAGAAGCTTTCAGCTGGTCCTCCCTTCTTCTGAGAAGCAAAATGATCCCCAAAGCCCCTTACTCACCCTAGATCCTTACCCATACTGAGGGTGATAGAGGTGGCTGGATCAGTGAGACAGAGAGGAGAAACGACACAGGGTTCTACAGATGCTTCTTTCCTCCTTATGAAGGGTGGGGACAAGGTTTGTTTCTTAAGGAACTACAACAAATTCAGTTCTATATTTGACTTTCTACAACTGCTAAAGACAATTACACATTGCAAAGTTGTGTAACAGAAGCTTCATCTTACAAAGCACTTAGTTTGGAAGCAAGCTGGAAATTTTAGTTATTCCTTTAATATGTTTAAAATTCTCAGAAATATGTTTGAAAAGCAGCCCCAAAAGCTATAGCGTAATAATATTCCATGTACCAAGCCAAAATTAATACAAGATGAGATGACTCTTTCATCACAGCAGGCAGGCTCAAGAAAAAAAGTCCTGAATATGGATCAAGGTTTTTGGTATTTAAAAGGGCAACTCAGGTGTATGTGGTGTTGAAGATGAGTTTATCTTGGATTGAGATTAAAAAGTTGTGTAATTAAGATAGCCTCTTTTAATGCAATGATCTCCTTCAAATTATGAATAACTTGAAATTGTGCTAAGTCCCCTAAGCCTTTTTTTTTTTTTGTAAAGTAGTGCCTGTATGCTAAAGCCTTAAGGGAGTCAATTTTGTCTCTTTTTAAGCCCAGTTTTTTATAACTGCTGTAACTACTATGGGAGTATTTGAATCTTCAAATTCAAACGTGGTATTACATCTCTGAGTCATATTTGGGAAGGATCCATTTTCTCTCACACTGCATTATTCCCTGTGTAACATGAGTAAAAGATTCAGCTAAGCCTTCATGAGAGATGAGCATTGGGATACTCAAGAAATGACGCATGAATGAACTAGCACAGTATTTTCCTACTTTATTGGAAAGGTGACAAAATACTTTGAAAGATTTGATAAAATGCTTTGAAAGTCAAGTTCACTGTGCATTGAACAGTGCCAAAAGCAAGGATGATGAGGTTCAAACAGCAGCTCACAATTTTTAGTAATAATAATGAAAGAAATTAATAGTGCCTCTGGTCTCATTCCAGTATTGCATGAAGTTTTACAGAAACAAAAATATCAGAGAGAGACAAAAGAGTTGGACACTGTCCACATCAGACACTGAACCACAGGTGCTTTCTCTTAAAAAGGCATAGCTGCTGAGATGCTCTTGCTATTCTCACAGCATTGCAAGACTGAACAAAATTCATGGGACCTCTACTTGCCTTCCCTTGAGCTCTGCTCTAGCTCCCTACTAGGCACTTCAAACTTGAAAAGCTGAGATGAATTCTAAAAAATAGACAACTTTCACAGAAATTTTTTTTTCCATTTTTTTTTTTTTTCTTTTCCGTGAGAACATGCTTTTGGATATCAGAACCATCATGGAGAGGATCATGACAGCAAAGGAGACAGAGATGGAAGGCCTGGCCTTAAGGGAAGAGAAGACAAGTGGAGGAGTCTGTTCTTGGTTGGCCAATGACACTTTGTTATTAGACAAATAAATGATAGAATCTTTTTTAACCTTACACAGCCTGTTTTGTTTTTACTTCCACATCACAGATTTCCATGAGAAATGGCTTATTAGGACTCTTCATTTGGCATTCCTGTGCCAACCAGCACCCTGCCACCACCTTGCCTGAAATGCAGAAGCAATTCTTTGTTCTTTTGATTAAAGAACACACTTTGTGAAAAAATACAAACTCTAATGAAAAGGGGTCATCTCCTTCTCCTCCCCAAACTATATTTCTTTTTTTACTGTAATAATTAAATTAAAATGACATTATTTTGATATTTTCCTTCTACAAAAACCTTTCATCTAAGAATCTCAAAAGGCTTTGTCTTGGTAAATGTTGTCATCTCTGAGAGTTTTGGTGGTGAAGTTGTTATATGACAGTTTAAGAATAAAACCTAGAAATATAGACAGCACCCCCTAAGCCTAATTATTGTCATTTTTGCCTTTCTCTCTCTGATCCATTCGAGAACTTGTACCTAAGTATGTGAAAAAGTTACAGTTTCTTTCCTCCCATTTAGACAATGTATTATTCACAGATCTGATAAGACACTATGCAATGTAGAATGGACCAAATGAAACTATGTCAATGAAAAATAATAAAACCACATCCTAATAGAGTCTGGATTTTGCTTATTTTACAACCTTTGAGATATTCAAACACATAAATACCAGCTAAATTAAGATCTTGCCTTAGAAAACATCCTTTATTAATTTGTTTGTTTTTTTATTTTTCAGTCATAGAAACCCAATTTGTGTCGAAATGTTGTTTTTTTCAGGGAAAAGTGACTTGTACAGAAGCTCAACACTTCCCTGACTGTGGGCTAGCATGGATCCAGCCCCTGGTCCCTTCCTACGGGAACATTTGGCATAGAGACCTCTTCAAAACAGGAACAGATCTTACCCGATGAAGACTCCCCTATCTTTCACAGCCTTCATGTACTTTCTATTGAAAAACAAGACAATGGGTTGTGTTCTAACTTGCATTTGTTAAACCTCCTTAAAAGTCTGGAGTTATTCCTGTTCTCACTGAAAGACAGGAACTGAGCATGTTCGAGAGACAAGACTGTCTCCTAGCTCCTCTTCCTCTGCCTTATATGGGTAGTTCTGCTACCAAGTCTTGTCCGTTTTCGGTGTATAAGAGCAATGCTGATCAACAGTGGTAGAAAGTAGGAGGACCCTCTTGTGTTCCTGGGACACTTTCTGTGGGATAATCAGGGTCCAAGCAATTGCTCAGGCATATTCAGCCTGCTGCTGTTTCTCTGGGGAGGAGCAGCTGATGTCAGAGCCAGGGTCACAGCTGCTCGCAGGACAGGGGGTAGAAGCAGCGAGGAGTAGCCTATTGCTATTGTCACTTCCAGGAGAGAGGAGAAAAGAAAGGGATACCCACTGGAAAGGGTGGTCTCAAGTGGATTCGGATTCCAGATTCCACCCTGGGATCCAAACTTGCACCCAGATGCTAAAATCAGACCTCCTACTCTAAATAAAGACAGAGTTTCTTTCCTAATCACATAAAATGGAGATGTTTAGCTAAGCTTCACATAATAAGTGCACTGTGACACCTAAAGTGAAAATAACACTTTCGCCTGTGAGAGCAGCTGCTCTTTTATGGAGGTTGATAGGTGAGAAAATGGAGAAGTTTTACATTTCATTTAAAATTGAGCCACATAGCTTTCTAAATCAATATCAATGCCCTCAAATCTCAGACCAAAAAATACCTGTCAAAGGAACAGAATGACTGTTCTCATCATTCTAGCCATCAAAGTTATTTTGATCAAGTCTGTGTGTATTTTTAATAACGATTTTCCTCTTCTTCCAAAGTCTTGTTATTCACTTGAAGGTAAAATTATACAAAAAGAGGAGAAACTTCATGAAAAAAGGAAGAACCTCTGGGATAAGATGAACCGGTATCTTGCCAGCACAGAATCTTGAACTATGTGTGACAGAAGGTACTGTGAGTATTGCTTTTCATAATAGAAACGTGCTTTTTAAAATATTTATTTTAACAACAAATAGTGGCAAGACTAAAATAAATACCTGTTTACAAAGTGTTTATTTGCCATTTTGACAATTTTTGTGCAGATATGTATTTACTACACCCATGTCCCCATGCAAACAGACGAAAAAGTCTTCCTCTGCCATAAAAAGCCTCCATAAGAGTCAGAATTTGAGCTTAAGAGGAAAACAATCCTGAAATTGTCTCACAGTGTTTCATGTATTGACTAAATCATTACGAGATTTACACAAGAAACCTCTACCAAAACCAGCTAGAATCAGGAAGGGGGGACAGCAAGTATTCTCACAATTTTTTTATGCTAGGCTTGTAATGTTGCCAATGCTGAGAAGTATTGTACTACAAATATTTAAACCTTACAAAAAATGTGAAGAAATGTTGCTTAGAATTTATCAAAAACAGCTGTTCATTATAGAAGATGTATTAACGAAGTTTTGCCCTTCCAAACCCAAAACACTTCTGTCGATGGCATGGGCAAATTGTATGGATAAGGCATGGATTCTAAAGAACCAATCTTTATGACCGAAGTTAACAGCGTAAGAGTACAACACACAGGTCTATGACGACATTATTTTCAGCAGTATTTAAAGGAAGTGACACTTCTGATCATGCCGTGTAATTATAGCTGTATTTATACGCTTGTAAATCATACCTTTGTCCAAATTGAGTTGTATCAGCTTTGACTTTATTATTATTTAAGGTTCTACTTCATTATTTCACTAAACATGGTGCTCTTAAAATAAGATTCTGGACAAATTTTGTTCAAACTATTTAAAAAAGACAGTGATATAATGGAGATCAGAATATGACATGTAACCCCTAAACAAACCATAGCTGTGCCAGCAGATGCCTTCTAACAGACTTCTCAGAGGTAATGGGATGATTTTAGGTTAGTACCCATAAGATAATGAGGCACGATTTGGTGATTTAAACATTTATGACATTTTACATGTTTGCTACAAACACACATTCAAAACAGTGTCTCCTAAAGGAAAAATAATTTTTACATCCATTTGCTTTCATAATCATGCTTCTAAAATTTAAATCGTTTCTGATGTTTCTCAAATACTGAACCAAAAGGGCAGTTTTTAACCATTAGCATATGTGCTTAGTATAAATGCAATTGTATTTAATGTGATGGAAAACAAACAAATAAGCAAACAAACAAGCAATATCTGCTACAGCTTGTAAATAAAGAGGAAAAATGATGACGAAATGAAGTACAACAAAACTACACAGTATTCTTTCACTGATGGTAGCTCCTAAAGAGGCTACTCTGACATTCTCTCTATTCTATTCTTAATGAAAAGTTATTCTAATTAATTAAATTCATCCTCATCAGCTAAATCAACATCTTACAACAGCATTTACACTAGAAGCAAAACAGAACAGTGCAGATTCCATTTCTGAGTTTGATCAAAAAAATCCCCAAACCCCCCAGTATAATTTTGCAGATCAGAAGATATTTTTGGGGATTAGAAATAATTAACTTTCCATTTACTGTAATGACTCCAAAAATAGCCAAAGAAAGCCTCTAAACTGTCTCCATTAGTATGCAAATAATGTCATGTACATGTGACACACCGTGTCAAGAAATCTATTTCATTTCTTACAGCTGAAGGTACAGAATATAGATGCCGCTGCTACAATATAGTTCATAGTGGTTATACGTACCTGCCCATACCAACTGTATTCCAGCATTGTAACCTCAGTGAAAACCAAGTCTTAGAAAACTCAGAGCAAATTTGGGAATGCCAACTGTTTCATGTAAGACAAAGCTTATCACTATGTTGCCACTTTCCCTTTCAAGGGAGTGTGCTACAGTCTACAACTTTTTACTTAACCACCAGTGCTGCTACAATCATAGCTTTGTTGAAGTGTTGTGCTCTTGCAGCTAAAACCTGTTGATAATGAACCTGAACCCATTATTTTGAGTCAATGAATTGAAAGAAATAGGGCAAAGAATGAAAGCCACAGGGCCAATTACCAGCATTCTTTGATGTATTACTTGCTAGCACCCACCAAATCACTTTGTGTCTTTGTCTTGATCCCCTCTGTTATTCATTAATTATTCTGGAAGGGTTAGAGTTCAGATAGCTAATTGCACAGACAGTCTTACTTGGTGGGGATTCTCCCTACACTGACACTTTCCCCAACTGTGCCCAGCCACCTTCTATTATGCCAATTAATCCAATTCTTGGCATTTTTGTACAGTCCTCCAGGTTCTTTTAAAGCTTTGCCTAAAATGCTTTCACTCAGGCTTGTACAACAGAGGCTGAAGAAGATTTAAGAACAGGATACATAATGTTTTACAATTGTCTTCTTCCTTCTTTGTGGAGGCCACTGGTCTTAGCAACTCTGTTTTCCTTCTCTACATGCTTGTCTCTTTATTTACATGCATGGTGTCTTGTACTTTTATTGCATATGTAGAAATCAGAATTATTTTAGAATATTTCATTCTTCTTCTCCCTGTCCCTCCCCACTCTTCATTTTTGTCAGAAAGGATCTTTGTTGAATTGAAATATATATCTATCTATCTCCAGAAATAGTCTTGAAGTTAACGAATAGACAATACCATGTTCCTTCACTGATCTTAGTCCTGAAGTGCAACACTTCATAAGAAAAAAAGGAATCATGAGAATACCAAAAAAAGAAAGAAAGGAAGAAAGGAAGAAAGGAAGAAAGGAAGAAAGGAAGAAAAGAAAGAAAAGATTTCTGTTCTGTGAGGTCACAGGCTCCTGCTGAAGTCTCAGTTACTGTTCCAATTCCAAAAAATGCATACTTAGTACTCTCGTTATTTTCATCCAAATTGGGAAAGAAGATGCCTGTTTCCTAAGTCTGGCCACTAACCCTATGCTTGTTATTCTATGCTGCCACAGATAGCCACACTCCTTCTCCTGTGGCCCTGGAAACTAGACAATTGTGACGAGAATGTGGGGGCACAAACAGAATACACATCACCAGTTCACAATTAGGTATGCCGTAATGTTTAAATACCTCAGCTGCAGGCAACTTCAGCAATTTTAGCTCCTCATAGTGACTGCCGTGTGGCTGTCAACTCTAAAATCAATGGCTCTACCTGAAAATTGGGAAGCTAAAGAAACATGTAAAACTTGGTCCTCAGAGGGTGCTTTGAGATTCAGTGTGCACAGACAACAGGTCCTCTAAGAAAGTGATCATTGAGATAGAAAACAGCAGCTATAAAGAGCATGCTTTAATTGTTTTAAATCATAATATTAAGTGCCGAAGTAATTTTCCAACAATGTAATCATTGTTTTTCAGAGAAACTAGTTAGTTTGCAATATTGCTCTGCGGCCATAAGAGTGCTTAATAAAATTTTACTGAGAGAATGTCAGCCTTGAATTACACAAAACAGATATTACGAGTTAAATGTGAAATCCTAAAGTCCATGTTACAGAAAAAAAAAGAAAAGAGAGATTTTTTAATATATAGGGTTTTTAAAAAATAGCAGTGTTCTAGCACTTCAGGTGATCTAACTGCTAATCTCCATTTGCAGATAACAGAAATCCAATATCCTTCAAGCAACCAGGTCAAAAGTACAATTCAATAATTACAGGAGTCTTATATAAGATTCTGTAAAACACCCAGGAGCATAGAGTAGTTGAGGAAGATTAAAGAAAGAAAGTTTGTTTATAGATTTCATTTTTTCTGCTACAGAATCTAAATAAGCTTAAGATAATGCCTTTTTCCCTACTCAGAAAGTCCAAATGTAAAGTTACAAGGGCTGCTCCAAAAGTAATGCCTCCTATTTTATTCTGTTGGCCCATGATGTCAGAGGCGGATATTGATGGTATGGCAGCAGAGGTTGAACCTTCCCACCAATATTCCATTACATTTTGTTGCTGTGAGACAGATGGCAGCAGAGGGGCAGCGTGATAAAAAGGCGTCTGACATGGAAGTGGATATGAAGCAAAGGGGTGTCATCGAATTCCTCCATGTGGAAAAAATGGCACCCAATGGCATTCATAGATGCTTGCTGAACGTTTATGGAGACCAAACAGTGGATGTGAGCACAGTGAGGCTGTGGGTGGTGCGTTTTAGCAGTGGCAATAGTGACAGCGGGTCACCTCCGCTGGTGCAGATGTTTATGAGCTCAGCATGTAGGCTCTTGTTCATTGCTGACAAAAATGCACAGCTAATGGTGGTGACTGTTGAAAAATAGTGTTTTGTGACTGAGAATTTTCTCTATCAAATAGTGTTATTGTGCTCTTTGTATCTGTGGTATTTTCCATGGAAATAAATAGGAGGCATTACATTTAGAGTGACCTATATATTAATAACAGTTCTGTTAAATGAATCATACTTTGCATATGTAATCAGAACCACTCAAACTCCATCTTCAGATGAATGCTGTGCAAAATATCTCAGCCTAAACAAAATATTATCTTTGTCCTCACTTCTTAGTTTGACCTGATGACCGCACTAATGTAAAACTTACCATCCATGAATTCATACTTATTAAGTACTCACTTCCAAACTTGGTTTCAATAGCCACCTTAGCATCAAATGACAGCAAAGTGTTCTGTGAAGTAGTTTATTTTTACGTAGTCCTGTCCATGCATAAAATACGGATCTTACGCACTCCATGACTCGACTTTTTCGCATTAAACAGATCTAAGTTTCTTTGTCATTAATATGTGACTTAGGCAATCAAAATATCAAGTCATTTCTCTTCAAACAACAGTGATTTTTTTAATATCTGAAAGTGAAGGCAATTTATACAAACAGGAGAATGGTATCTAAATCTAAAGCACAATAGCATCCTGAGTCAGTGATGCAGGCTTGGTCTTGCGATAATATAAAGCTAAAAATTCGAATAGCTAAGGTATTCCCAGAGCACTCTGGGATCTAACCTTAGAGAGCTTCCCACAGAAGACTATCCACAGCTCTATGTCCAGCTGCTTTCCTCCTTTGATTTCTCTTACTTGAAGAATGCAGCTGGCATGACCACTTGCATTGCTATTAAGTTATAACAATATCACACAACCCTCAGTTTAGGGGCATCTGACCATGCACTTATGATCCACTTCCGAACTACATCAGAGCATTTAAAGGAGGCATGAAACGATTATTTTTGAGGCAAGACAGCAGAGAACCTACAGTCTCTCTGCACCAAATTATTTCTGTATATCAGTTTTTACGAAACCCTAAATATCAATTTTCTATACTGAAGAATCCCATCAAAAAGACTTTGCATAGAGACCTAGTCTTCAGGAAGGTGCCACCATTACAGAGAGATTTCAGGACTCTCTAGAACTACCAGTGTGCTTGCAAAGAGGCACTCCTAACTCCAGCCTAGTGAAGGCCTGAACAGCAATGGAAGTCCAAAAAGCAATGGAAGAGTCCAATACTTAAGCACTAGTTAGCATACCGCTGCCTTTGGAGTTGTATACAACTGCACTCCAACATCAGATAACACCCTTCGAAGTGAGCCCCAGAGCTGAGAACAGTTCTTTATTTTGGTTATAGCTGTAACTACATTCTTAATGTGGAAAGAAAGATACTGTCAACAACAATTGAACAAACATATAGCTCAGGTTATCTGCACCGAATAATTACTGCTGTCCTCTCTACTGATATTTTTTTCTCTGTTGCTGGATTTGACATTGAGACTTCAGAAGTCTAAGATGTGCTTTCTGTCAATAAAGTCCCTTTCAGCTGTACAGCCCTTAAGGAAGAGGTTCGTTATATGACTGTATAATGATTTGCACACTGGGGCACTGATCTGGTTCAAGAAACAAGAATTAGCCAATAACTTCTGACAACTTCTGACAACTTCTGAACTTCTTTCAGTCATGGCTGAGGCTTCTGCAAGTGCTCTGCTGCTGAGGTCAATAGCAATTCCTCATAACTTCAATAGGAGCAGGCCAATGTAGAGGTCTTCCAGGGCTATCCTAGACAGCTTTCTCTATACATAAAGCAGTACGAAACATAAATTATTTCCTCCCTGAGTAATCAAAAAGAACAGAAATTCATATGTGAATAGGTTTATTACAGCTTACAGATTAATATTTAACTTCTAATTCAGAGTACTTTAATATAGGACCTCCAAGAGCAATGATATTGGTTGAACTTGCGCTAGGTATTCAGTACAGCAAAGAACAGAAATAAGGGTTGATAACCAACAAGAGCAATTGCTTTGAACTTGAAGAAAAGCACAAGCACCAACAAAACTGCTTGGAAAAGAAGATCCAAATTATGCTCATCTAGATTCTTAACTGTATGCAGGTATAGATTATGTTGCCCAGGCGAACTGAAGCCTATCTGATCCCTGTAATGAGCTGTGTATCGTTAGACTAATAATGCCTTTTTCAAAGTGGTAACAAATTAAATATCTGAGTGACACAATGAAGGAGATGCACTAAAGATTGTAACAACTTTCTTAAATTCTTTTCAAATCGTGCAGTCCAAAGTTAGGTGTCTGCTAAATACGCAAGGATATTACCCAACTCTGAAACTAGTCACATTACTGAATATTTTTTCCATCAGCAAAGTGATACAGAAATTGAGTTTTCCCTAGCAATTGTGCCTTATTTTCAGATCCTCTCTCTTATCCATTAAGCAGTATATCTTATTTTAACAGTTGAAAAATTCTACCATTCTACTTTTCAAATTTTGCCATTGATTAGGAATTTTCACCTGAATCACAATTACAGGAATTATTACTATTATTATTTTTAATTACTAGTCTATATTAGAGAATATAATGACATTGTCAGTGAACTTTCTGCACTGTGCAACAGTTCGATGACGTAAATGAGGCACTTCAGATTTTCAGAGGAAAAGCATGTCTCTTTTGGAACTTTGTAAGCACAGCAACTAAATACAAAGCCTGGCTCAAAATTCAACGCACAAGTCAAAAGCATTGATTTGTTACACAGCCTTAACAACCTGCAGAAAAGAAATACCAACAGACAACCACAAAACAAGCATGAGCTGAAGAAATATAAAATATAACAGTCTTCTGACAGTGTTACATATACTCAGTGCAATTTGAATGTTGCATATTAACAGGCTGTTCTAATATGTAGTGAAAGAAATACAGTTTCCTGTCGATTCCTGTTATATTTCCTTTGAAGTTTTCTTCTAAGGATCCCCTATTTTGGACTGTTTCTCACAGCCTCCACAGAGCACCTTCCAAAGGGTGTTCCTGTCTGCTGCCTGGCAAGGGAAGGGAGCTGGAGGCACATGGGCTTCCAAGCCCCAGCCCTACAAGCCTGCTCACACCAGCTGTCTTCACACGCATCTCTGCACACTTAGTGGAGTCAGCAAAGGCTTTCTCTTTCTGAGGTACAATTTGTGCTTTTTTCCCCTGCCCAGCTGTGGATTTTCATAACACCTGAAGGTGCTTCTTTTTAAATTGGCCTGCAGGTTCAAGAGCTATTGAGACGGCAGGAAAGAAAGGTTGATGATGAGCAAACAGATGGTAACTGCTGTCATAAAATACTGCGTTTCTTTTGGAAGCTGTGCTAAAAATGATCAAATATTGCTGCCTTGGAAAAATGATGGATGCCACTTTGAAATGGGACCTCCTAGAACACTGCTTCACTATGAAACCTATTCAAAAGTTTCTCATTTATTTAATAAAACATGACCTGAAGAAGCACCACTGACATTTTCCCTGTGGGAGATAACAGCAGAAAAACTGGGTTCCATAGTATTCTCCCTTACAAAAAACGAAAATAAAATATATTTATTTAATTTGATTTTGAAGAAATCTGAGGGTTGAAGCAAAATACAATACCCTCAAGCTGATTTCAGAGGAGCTAAGGAGTCACCATGATGTCCTTTGAATCCCAGAAAAGACACAATCTACAAGACCACGTATCTTCAATGATATGAAGGTGAGCAAATACAGAATAATACTCTTTGAGCAGAACTTATCATTTTCAAAACATGTTGACCTTTCTCATAATGTGCAGAATCATTGTGAAACAACTCTCTAATGTTAACATTAACTGAAAGATAAGTACACGTATGACTAAGAATATAAACTCAGTGGTCTAAATATGTAGAAAAGAGACTCCAGGAAGCTTAGAAAAGGTTTTAAGTGAGGGGTGTGTATTGCAGTTGTAGTAAACAGTGACATTATGAATGATGAAGAAAAAAATTGAAAATAAGGTAAGAATTAATCAAGACTAAACTGGATTTTCAAGCTCATCTTTTTAACCATTATGTTTCTGAAGTATTAGGAATTCTTCAAACATACAGTTCCTATATCCTTAGTCCTTATATCCTTTGTGATCTAACTTCTGACTAGCATCTAATAATAAAAATGTTAGTATCTTACTTAACGAAACATACTACACGAAAGATGTATATTATATTTGTTTAAATCTTGAAGAGCACCATTAAGACTTCACCTGGGAAAATTCTCTTTTCTGTGAGTGTATATTTCTGAAAGAACTAACATGTACAATGAGCTTAAGAGCTGTAAAGAAAGCCAATGAACTGAATGACTGCATACAGCCAACAATGGTAGCAGAGAAACTGTGTGACTGGCTAAGAACATACTTATATTCAGAGGAACTTAAAACTATAAAGAAAATTCACTTTCATCTTCCAGTTGTGAAAGAAATAACTACAAAAAACAATGGTAATGTAGTTCAGGTTAACTCCATGAATGCTGTTGACACATCAGAACAATTTAGGTATTACCACTGAATGAAAAAGAAAAATAGGTTCACCTGTTTGCTGCATAGTTTGGGACTCATTAATTAACTGAGATCATGGAGACCACATTTTTTAAGTCATCTAGACACTTTTGAGAGTCTCAGCTTTAGTGTCTAAGTGTCTGATCTAGAAGTTTAGTTCTGAATGTCTATCTTCTACAACAATAAACAGTGGATCAATTCTAGCCACTTGCTTTCTTTTTTAAAAACGAAAATGCAAATGTAGTAAATACTGTACTGCAATCATCTTAATAGCAACGATATGTTACTTGTTTGTCTGACTACCAGGCACTGTCTGTGAGGGAATCTTTATATCTTTAATGAAATTGTTGATGATCCATTGGGAACAGACCGAGATTAGACTCTTTGTTCAAAGACATATGGGGGCCCTATCTGTCTGCTTATATGTATATTTATAGTGTCTTATACAATAGACCACTCCTCACAGTGTTTGACTCCACAAGTTTACACGTATGTTATACATATGTTTTAAGAAGATATACATTTATGTGTGGAGGGGTTATTATATGTACTTATATGTTTTATAATGCTGAATGATAAGGAGAAGAAATAACTGGGAAGAGCCTATCCCTTCTAATAGAGATTTTCTTTTTATTATTTTTTCATTTTTGAGAATAAATTCCAGTTAAGCCTTATTTCTTCCAAGTCTGTGTTTCATGGAGAAATGCTTTAGTATTGGTTGGTTTTTTGGTCTTACACTTGTGATTTTTTTTTTTTTTTAATCAATAAGTATAAAGAGATTTCTATCTGCAGAGGACCATCACATTTTTAGAAACAATGCTGCTATTATCACAGGAGTGGCCCATTACCTGTAGCACAGCAGTGAAGGAATCACTTCTGAACTGTCATCAGCACTTCTTTTGGTAGGAAGTGTGCTTAAAGTAGCCCTGTACACATGGAGACCTGACTCGGTATAAAGATTTCAAATAAGAGTACAGAAAAATTTGTGTATGTGTTATTTTTTCCTACTTCCTATTCAATTTTATTCACAGAGACACAGGGCTTTAAAGAACTAATTTCCCTTTAAGTTTCATCACCTGTCATCCAAAACAGTATCTTCCATAGCATGTTTTTATAAATAATTATTTAAATACAAATCAGCATAGTATGTTGATCATACCATATCTCTGGGAAGCATCACTGGATGGGATGCTTTCAAAATGTTTTCAGAGCTATTCCTCTTCTTGAACACAGGATGATTATTCTTGTAAACCTGAATATACTGCTTTTGTTGACTCAAAGTAAACTTCGGCAAAGTCAAATTGTATTTAGTGGTCTTTGGAATTGGTCACAAGACTGTCAGTTTGTGGATGGCAATCCTTAGGCAGACTGCAGGAAAGGTGAATTTGTTTTGCTGCTAAAAAACTGTAGAAAATATTTTTACAATGTAATTACTCCAGATAATTAGCATACAGCATCAAACATGAAATTATTTTAGATATGGAAATTTATCACATTTACATGTTTATCATGCCATGATTTTACCAGAGGTAAAAATCAGAAGAGCAGAAACCTGTAAGATGAGCTTACTGTCATGCAGACCACAAAGTTTCTCATGTTGCTGTCCTAAAGCATGAGTTTTAGCATCCCACCATTATTTGTAGAGCAGTATTTGTTGTAGCAGGAGCTGATCCTGCTGTAAATGAATGAAGTGTTACTGACTTGAAGTGTAGACGAGGCTTGGTGCTTTATTGGGTGCGAGAGAGGTAGACTGACTCTCTGGAGGAAGATCATCAAGGCTGGGAGAATGGCTCAATGGTTATTTGCTACACAAAAATCTCGAAGAGTTCTGTCCAATTTTCTGCTTGAACATGGGTCCCTGGATGATTTTGAGCATTCATCACAAGTGACATTCAACTTTAAGAGAAACTTATCTAGTCTAAGTTAATACAAAAGTCTGTCTTTTGGACAATTGCAAGAGAAAACACGTCCAGAAAGTGATTCATTTTTTGACACACATGAGAGAAAGGCAGGACATATGTTGTCTTTCTACTGGAAACACTTATCTCTTGTCTTTCTCCATTCCACAGAGGGTGATAGGGGCAACTAACTTTAATTAGATATCTAATATTTACATGACTAAAAATCAGGATACACTCAGGTATTAGTGGAGGCTCCGAGGATCTGAATCTCTTTCTTTGTCTCAAAGTTTCACCTGTAAAAAGTAACACCTTACTTACAGTGAGAAAGTGAGGGGTGGAACTTGAAAATTTATCTGACGTTGTCAGAATGTCAGTGGGGGCCAGACAATTACTAAGATAACTAGCTAGGAAAGGATGCTGGAGGCAATGAGTCAAAACCCCAAAAGGTATGAGCAGAATGTTTTTATTCTAACTTTTTTGGCTTTTACTAACTAAAGAAAAAATTCAGAGAAGAAAGTTTGTTTTTAAATGAATTGGATCATACTTCAATACTCTATGTGAAATGTCTTAACACTATTAATCTTATCATTTAAACCACAAAATCCACAATTTCAGTAGCACAAAGTGAATGATATTGCTTATTTGCTTTTGGTCCCACTTTTTTTAGAGGGGGAAATGTTGAGGCTGAGATTAAATTCTCATTAAGTTAATTGGAAATTGTTGTGGCTAAGTTCAGGTTTTTTTATTCTCTATGTTTTAGAGACAATAGATTGCCTAAGGACATAATGCAACCTAGTTTAAATTATTCACATTCTTTGGCCTGTAACTGTAATCTACCTCTTCCAACAATTTTTTTTTTCCCAAGGAAAAGAACACAGCTCAATTTTTTATAGTTAAGATATGAGCAAAATGGGGATTCTGTTCTTCCTCAGAAATATTCCCATAATTTGTAAAAGCACTAATGAAGGTTATAATTTTATTTGTATTATGTGGTTCAAAGTCAAATTTAGTTTCAGATTCTTTTGTTAAAACTACAAGGGAACCAATGAACAACATCAAAAACACAACAAAAAAACCCTTATTTGTTTTAGAAAGTCTTTGAGATCTGTTCAGGAGATCAGATCTGAATGGATCGGAGTTTTGGTCCTCACAAGGTTTTCCAGTGCAACAAAGTCTGCAGTAAAATGACATTAAATATTGATGGAAAATTATAATATAAATGATAATTGGGAAAAAAAAACAAAAACAACACAACTTCGGTCCAAAATCACAACGCACAAAGCAAGTAAATCAAATATCTCACTCTGGAATCAGCTTTGCTGCCATTTTTCTTTTTGTATTTTGGACAAATGATTTGCTTGGACTGTCCACAGTGCTCATGTGATGGACAACAGTTTTAGCAGAAAAAACAAGCAACAATTATCCCATCCAATGTAAAGTGGATAATGGAGACAGTATTTCCAGCTGTGTCTTTTTTGCTCTGGTGTTTTCCATTTCTTTCTCTCTGCCTAATTTTTCACCTCTCTTTTTTGCTTCCCTTCTACGTTTTGATCTCATGCTTGTTTACTCTGAATTCCAGCATTGCTTCTTATCATTTTTCTGTCTTTCATGCGCTGTGGTTTTTTTTTGGTATTAGTGGTATTTCAGGAAGACACAGTTCTGAGACTTATAGTTGCTGCTACCATGCTGCTGGAATGATTCCTCTGCAGTGTTTTCTATCCAGTTTGATTTCAAATAATTGATTACAGCAATCCAAAAATTATAATAACAAATATGCACTGTGGGCACAGTAAAAGCAAGAGCCTGTAAATCTCAATTAAAAAAAAATAATAATAAGGGAGAAAATAAAACTTACTTACAGAAATGCTCAGTTAACTAATTTAACTAATTTCCTAAATATTCTTTAATCAAGGAGAAAAATTATTTCCGAAGACTTCAAGTCAATGGCCATTTTTGTTTTAATTCCTATGATCTTTGAACAAATTAACAATTTGTGTCTTTGAACTCTTTTTAGGCGAACAAATGAACTTGTTTAGGGATTTGAAATCAAAGGGTGGTCTTTTTCCTGGGTGGTCTTTGTCCTTATTATCAGTCATAAGCAATTAATCCATCATTGTATGCATATCTTATGAGAAGTTCTGCTTTAGAATTACAGTCATTTAGAAAGTACTCAAATCCAAAATGTCATCCAAAACCAGCACATTTTCCAGTTATCTGCAAAGGTCTAAATAGGAGATATGAAACAAAATAGCTCCTGGGTTAGAATCATATTTGCTGTATTAGCCTCGAGCAAAATTTTACAATGCAGCTACTTAACCTACAGGCAAAATTTCATAATGGGAATACTGAGAGACCTGTAGCTATAACCAGTACTACTGGGCACCGGTATAATATTTCATTTACATGTCTTACAAAGCAATTTTTGTTAATCTTGCTGCATGAATGAAAAATCTCATCCCATAGTCTCCAATTCACTACCCTCATGAACTCATAAAAAGGTCTTTTAACCACTGCTGTGATTTTCGAGTGGAAATAATAAAATGGCAAGAGTTAAATATTAATATTCAGTTCTTGCATTGTGCCTTTCTTTGATACCAATTACAACTTGAACTTCACCTAACTCAAAAAGACTACAGACTTCACTCAATTAGCAGTAATAGGATTAAAACATAGCTTTGGAACTCAAGATTTAAATAGGAAAAAAAATAAAACACTTGGCAAAAGTACACTACATGTACCAAATTAATCTCAAAATAAATATGCAGACTTGGGTGATATAAGTGGACGTGGAATACTAGAAGTGTGGGGAGTTATTCTGCAGTTGTTTGTTTTTTTTTTTGCTTTCTTGACAACCCCCACTGGTTACATTGCTTTGAAAGCTGTCATGGCTGGAGAATAATAGCATATTTTTCTTCTTTTGTCTTTATGGATGCTATAAAAAGTTACAGTTATTCACAACAGGTATTCTTAGAAGAGCACCAGAGCGATTTCTGTCTGCTAGACTTTTCTCCATTACTAATTTTGTATGGTTCTCAGCTCTCTGAAATTTAAGCAATCCCACAGATCCAAATTTTTGCATTCAAATAGCTGTCTCCTAATAAAGGATAAATATGACCATTTACAGGTAGAAAGAGCCATGGAGACCAAAGCTAGGTTTCTAGACTACAGTTTTGAATAGCACATGATTGAATTTGTGGAATTTATATTCATTTATCCATGCTGAGTTATTAGTTGATTGTTTTGTATCTGTATTTTATGGGCAATTAATCACTATATTTTCACTGCATTTGGGTATGTGTATTTGACTCTACAGCATGTGATACATCTCCCAAAATGAAGATGTTTTCAAAGATCCAGAGCAAGCTGTGAGCCACGACAGAAAGGTATACTTTTTGTAATTTCCTCCTAACTACTGTAGATATCAAACAAAGTATTGGGCACAATTTTTTATGGACAATAACCATATTCTTCATTTCTGGAAAAACGCACTTCAGGAAATACCAGGGTACAACTAAATGTCCTTTTTCAAAATAGTATAGACACTGGAAGATTTGTGAATGAGCATCAGAGGTTGCATATTTCCAAAACCCATCCCTAATATTATGACTGATATGAATTTCTCAAAAGAAAAGCTATGGTACTTTCAATGGTAAAACTGATTATCCAGGAGGATTATTAAAGACTGGTTTTTATTTAAGTTTACCAATAAAAAAATATGGACATGGCTATAATAAAGCTGAATATGAGGAAAGACTGTTTAATCAAGGTCACAACATCCCAGAGATCAACAAGAGTTTAGAAGAACCAGGATTGTGAATAAAAGAAGCAGAAGGACTGAGAGAAAATAGAGAGAAATATCTCAACTCATATGTGCTACCCCTGTCAGCACTTCAGAGTACCAAGAAAATGCTCTGTTCAGCTCCAAAACTCCAAAATTAACCAGAAGTGTGCCTCCTCTTGAATTGGACCATCTTCAGACTCTGCTGTTTTGCTGGACTGTAGGTCTCAGACAAATCTTGACACTTTAAATCTTGACACTATTTCAATCATATTTCAGTCTGATTTCAACTGCTGCAGAGACCTATCCATCTGGAGTTTCCACTCATCTTAATCTCTTTGCCTCTCACTCCAGCAGAAGTTAATCTTAAATTACCTAATCTATAAGTTGCAAGAATTCAGTCAGTAGCAGGCATTTTTCTTGTCCTGTCTGTGAAACAGCATTCTTTCTCCAGAAAGTGCTGTCCTCCAAAGTTCCTAGATCTTTGCTCAGAAAATAATGTACAGAAGTTAATTTCATTACACTGTAGCTCTAAATGAACCTACCCCTGTCTGGTGCTACTCAGGAAGTAGACACAGCATTTAGTTGGGCAGATTCATCTGTCACGATAAAAACATACTGAGCTTTTGAGGAGGGCTGGAAATAATTCTGAATGCAGGCATGTAGTAAATGGTAGCTGAGATAGCAAAACTCTCCATCTACACAACCGAACTGCAGCACATGTGGAATAAAACCTCATCATTTTCTTCCTAGTTTCGTTTAAAATGCCCCCTTTATAAAGCAGAGAAACACGTAATCACCACCTCAAATTTGTCCTGATACAGAATTGACAAAGAATGAAAAAGTCAGGCTGTAGAAGTTGATCTGGATGAATTTCAAACTAACAAATCCCACTTTGATGAGGAGGGGAGAAGAAGGAGGGAGGAACACGCAACACAGAGGCTCCAGCCATTTAGAGATGGTTGTCATTCTTTATGAAGATTAAGGGACTTGTAGCCCTGCATTCCTGTAATAATCCAAAGGCCAGCCATTGTACAAGCTGCCGGAGTACAGGCTTCCAGACACTGCACTTGTGATCAGAGTCTTGACCTAAGCAGATTCTCATTTCCATGATGGATTTTTTCTGGTTCTGCTATGGTGACTATATGTGGCATATAAGTAAAGTTTGATTACAAAGATCTTTAGAAATCCTTGGGTAGGGAAAAGAGTCATTTATGAGGGCAACTGAAGAGCCTTCTTCTTTTATGCAATAGTGAGTTCGCTTGTGTGTTAGAAGAGTATAACTGTATGGGTGTTTTTCAAAATAAGAAAGCCCTTATAGTAAGAGATAAGAGTTAAACTGTTGGACAGCTTGCACATCTGATTTGCTTAAGGAGATCTACACAAACTGCAGAGCAAATGAGCTAAGGCTCACAGAATAATGCATGAGGACACAAAGTTTTTTTTTTTAATATATCAATGCAGTTAAAAAGAAAATAAATACTCCTGATTTCTCTAAGGGAACCATAAGCACTACAGGGACTTTGCCCCTAGCATCCAGTGATTTACATATTTTTTATAAAAGTCAGGACTGGTTTGAAGTCATAAAAAGAAGACCAACCACTGTTAAAGTGATTACTTTTTCCTCTGCTATGCCTGGGTCCAGTCTATGCCATCAGATTCTCACTTTTATGAGCAATATAAAATTCAGATGCAATTTCCAGTTAAAAATGAAACCATTTCTGTTGGGTCTTCATAACCAACAGCTTCTTCCCTTCCCTTTTTTTTCAACTCAACAGCAATTCTGATATCCAAAGTGGCAACTAATTGCCCTGACAATTAAATGGTATTGCCACAGCACAGCCTTTATGCATTTGTCCTAATAAATGTCAGATGAAGCTCCACTGCTTAGTTCAGCAGATGCTAATTTAGGCTGCTATTCAGTGAGAGAATTTTTGCTTTAAATAAGATTACTCTCACAAATGAAGTGTGGGTTTCCTTCTCTTTATAACAAAGACCAGTGGTTATTCATTAAATCTGAATTACAGGTTTAACAAACACTTACGTAAGAATCATTAATGTTGTCTTTTATATAATTACCAATGCAGTGAATAATACTTAATATTAAAACAGTAAAGTCTCTTCAAATTCAGTTACTGTAGTCTTTGTCATAGAGACTAGCACTATCATTTCAAAGCACTCTTCTCCCTGGTGACCCAAGCTTGACTACTTTTTGCTTGACTGCCATTTGTCAGTTCGGGACTGGTAAAACTGTCAAGTAAAGACTTACATTGAATCTCTAATTCCCATTGTGGTTTCTACCTTTCTGCTGAAGTCAACAGCAAGCTGGGATTCCTGTTAATCCTGGGCCAGCTTTTCATAAAATGCTGGTCTACTTTGCAAGCCAGTGAAGCTGATTCATTTTCTCTTTAGCAGGTGACAAGAAATTGTATCTCCTGTCGTTAACACTGGAAAAGCCTGCTCACCCTCCAGGTAGGGCCAGCAGTGTTAGCACTATCATTCTCTACTTCAGAACTGAAACTTTTGTTTAACTCCAGTTGCAGACTGTTAAACCATATAATTGATATACTAGGAGAATGGCTATGTACACTAAGCCCAGAAGTCATAAGAAGCTTGTATTTATGTCAGAAAATAGTTCACTCTCTACAGGAGCACAATTATTTACAAAGTTCCAGCTATGAACTGTCCCAGGACCTTATAAATTTGAAACCTTTACGAAGGAGAGTACTACTTGGCACAGGCCAAATCCGTGCCAAGAACACTTATAAGAGTAGCTGAGAGGATGACTGCAGTACCTGGAAATGTCCTGGGCATATGGACTTAACTGTATGGACAGATATCTCACTGCTGCTCAAGGCTCTGTACTGAGAATACATGGGAAGGAATCAAGAGATTTGGTGATTAAAGCATGACTGTTTTACTTCTCAAACCTGTCTTTCACAGTTCTTGGTCTCCTTCATACAAACAGTCACAATACTCTTTAGACAGAACCATCCTAACAGTAGACAGTTTTTAGTCCTTAGAGAATTGTTACCTGTGATTCTAATTTTGAGCCAAAGTGATCCAACATTAATACTTTCTTCAACTGATGAAGGTGATGGACCTGCTGAACTTATTCTCTCTGTAGTAGAGAAATTAGTGATTTCCATGTTACAGGAATTATCCCACAGAAGTAGGTCAACAGCTGTGCTCAGATGTGAAGAGATGTGTGCAAGAATAGACATAGTGAAAATAAAAAGGTCTAAAAAAATGACAAAAATGATGAGGTATATGGGAGGAAGAATGGAGACTGTGGACTTCACGCACTGTAAGGTTAAAAAGATGAAGTCTGTGAAGTTTGAAAAGGAGAAGAAAAGGAGAAATATTATAAAAGTCTACAAAATAATGAGTGAGCCTGAGGATCCTACACAGGTCTATTTATTTCCCACTTACCCATATCTTTTGCTTTCTGTTCTGCTCCTCCTCTTTCCAAATCTTCCAAAATGTGTTTTGCTCTCCTTCCCATTTCCATTTTCCCTCTTATTTCTGATTCTATTCACATCATTTTTACATTTCCTCTTCTCTATACACTCTTTCTCATAATATAAATATCAATACCAAATAAAAGGATTGAATATCAATATTAAATTTATTACATTAAAAAATAATAAAACTATAGTCCACAAAACTAAAAATTAATATATCTCAAATGACTATCAGGAAAAAATATACGTGGATCCATTGAATATATAGGCAGCTGTGCTGCTAGGTACTGTTTCAGTGAATAGTTCAGGAAGACTTAATAAGTATAACAACATCATTTACTGTACTTGCATTTATTTGACATAAAATTAATTTTTAACCCTGAAGCATCATATCATAAGAATTTTAAAGTGAAAACAAGAAAGTTTGAGACTTCTGTCCTTTCTCTGAAGTAAAAGACATAGAGGTGGAATTCATATGACTTTGTGTATATGAGAAAATGAAGATGCCTATATTATCTAGACTTTTTTTCTGTCAACAGGGAAAAAATTTTCTAACAATATTAAATATTAATTTCAGAATTTTTCTAACAATATTAAAATTAAGCCCCAGCAGCTTTAAAACAACTATTTCAGACAGATATGTAGCCATTTGTAGATCTCCTTTAGAGAAGTTCACTTCCCAGGCTTCTCACTGTCTTAGGTCACTGAAATAGTATCACTTCCTCTAGTAACTCATACAGATGTTCGTCGGAAGATGTATGTTTTAAACTTGTTAACAAACAGACCTTTATGCAGATTTTTTTTCCACTATATACAGGCAAGCATTACAACAGTTTCATTGAAAGTTGTGGGAAAGTATTTATCCAATATCTACCATGCCTGGAATTAAGTGAAAAGATTCTTACCCAGGGACTCCATCTTCAGCTTCCAACCACTGTCCTCTGTGGACCTTTGCTATGTATTCTGGAGACTCCATTCTCAATATTTTAGTGTCTCTGCATGTGTAGATTTTCAGCAGGTCACCTTTAAACCTTATTTTGCACTACTTAAACAGCTGATATCCCAAAACCTTTCTTAATAGTATAGATCTTTTCTGTGCTTTAATAATTTTCCAGACTCTTTGTCTAGTTCTTTTCTTCTCACCAGCTTCCTACTGAACTGAATCTTGTAATGATCTGACCAACCCCTAACACACAGATCTTATTCAATGTATTTATATATATTTATATATATATATACATATTTAATTAATTCTTTAAGATTTCTTTTAGCTAGAATGTTGTGCTGACAACTCATTTCCAGCTGATCAAGCTCTCTGACTCCCAGGTTCTTGGCAAAGTTCTCAGTTTAAAGTCCTGCGCCGTGTTGTGGACTGATAAAGCTTTTCATTTTCTAGAGGTGCAGTTTTGCTTAATTCTCATTAAAATACACTCTATTTAGTTGTGCCTACAGTCTGAAAAGACACCTACTACTCTACACAAGTGGTGTTTTTCTATGCTCGTTTCCAGTCCTTCAGCAATGAAGCCACTTACATGTGTGAGCTGCTTTCATTAGTTGATAATGTATTTATGTAGCACTGAGCCAAGAATTCATTCTTTTGCTACTCCAAAGGACTATATCCAAACCAGGAATGATCTTCCATTTCCAAATCCATTTTCACATCTGTCAGTTATTCAGTTTATTAATCCAATTATTGAATGGCAAGTTCATTTTCTTTGCCACAGGTACTAAACAAACATGTTGAAGAGCTCTGACTATACAATATTAACAATCTAACCTTTATCAACCAAACTTGAAATCTGATCAAACCAGATGAAAAGTTAGATTGGCAAGGTGAATTTTTCATAAGCCACATTACCTTTCTTTCACTCAGAATAACCTTTTAATACTTCCAAAATATCATCATAGCAATGGAGTTGTCCAGTCATAACACTTTATCACCAGTGAAGATCTTGGTTTGGGTATTTATATGTTAATGATTACTGCTGGTTTTCACAACGATAATTACTCTGATATAACATTGCTTTTTTTTAATTAAGAGGCCAATGATTCTTACAAAGGACTTGCACAATCTTCCTCCTAACAGTATATCACTGACAATAAAGAGGCATGCCACTGAGAAAGGAGAGACTGGAGAAGAACACATACATTAATGTATATATCTCTAACCTCCACTTAAATGTATCCATTGAAAGATGCAGGAAGGAACAAGTTAGGTGACAATCTGAAATGCTACAAAATTAGTTTGTTTTGATTGATTGCTTGAAGAAGAAAGGACACTAAAATTTCCACCAAAGCTAACATCTGTTTTACTACCCCTGGTATTTCTTCAGGTTGACCCACCCTGCTGGAGATTATAGGCAATTCTCCTTGATCAAGAGAGAAATTAATCCAGATCCAGGTTTTGTGTCACAAAAAGAAGCCACAGAATGAGTCAGCTTCTGGGGCCTCTTAGGCACACTTTTTCTGAAATACCAAGCTAACCCTTTCCTGCTACCTTTCTGAATCCTTGATCTCAGTGACATTGTTCTCAATGGTACTTGATGGTACCTCTTCACTCAATACGGATTCCTTATTAGGGCTGGCTGTGGGCTGTGTAAAACAGCATTAAGATTAATTATCATTTTACTCCCATGCAAATGTGCTACACCTATCAACATGAGAACTTCTGTGCATACAAAGAGAATGTGGGGCTTTCAGAAAGGCATAATGATCTTCCCTTATGTTCTGTTAAACCTGAATTCCTAACTTGGATTTTTTAACTTCTCAGAGATCTGTAATTCCTCTATGCTCCCCAACAAATCCTTCTTCACCTTCCAGACAGCCAAAAAAGGACAGACTAGCTTTGCTGTAAAGCCTCTGGTAGAAAATTTATTCAATCTTGACTCTTGCTGCAGAGCAATGACAGTCAGTCCTTAATGACATGTTGGCTGCCCACAAACAGATGAGAAGAAACCATGTCTAAAAGTAATCCTGGCTATAGGAATGTAACTTAAACACTGCGACTTAATTGTGGATGGGGCATCATTTCTTGTCCAAATCCTGCAACCTGTCTCTGAAAAATTTTTTTCCTGATCCTCAAGATCTTTTGGAGATGTTGCCTCCTGTCTGCTCTGACTTGTGCACAGGAATATTCTTATTCTTTCCTATATTTTTCTATTTCTAGTTTTTCTCTCCAGCAATATAAGGCTTTCCACATCTTTTTTATTATTACTTCTTTACTTTTTTTCCCCTTCTCTTAACTTGTTTTTTTACCACATTTCTCCTTAATCTTTCCAATGTCTCTCTCTCCTGATTATTTCACTGTTTCCCTCTCCATATTTTCTCTTTCCCCATTCTCCCTTCCTTTCCTTTATCCACATTCCCCTCCTTACTTTTTCTTCACCTTTTCTCACATCTCTTTGCCTTTTGATTTCCGGCTAGTAAAATGCTATTCCCATAGGTTCTTTACCACCCCTAGACCACTGCCAGCCTCTGTAAGCAGGCTCCTCCGGCAGCCCATCCTGCCACAGCTAACTCATGGACTCCAAAGAAAGTAGGAAGAAATTGCCTTCCAGCAGGATCCAGAGAAGGATTAGCACTGTCCTGAAAGTTGAAATAGGGGTGTCCTTTTGCCAAGTAGAGAAACTGGCAAGAAGCTACGGTGCCAGCTACATGCCACCCAGTTTATTCTCCTCCAGTTAAAGCAGCCTGTAGAGAAAGTAGCATGTCAGTATAGCGCACCGGTGCACTGAGTCATCTGAGCACTTGTTAGTGCTTGCCATACTCAGCGTTTCTTCTCACTGACTGATAGGACTTGTGCATGGCAAAGAGTAGATTCATTACAGCACATTAGCCAGACAGGCAGACAAATGCCCACAGGGGCAAAAAATCTGTAAGGAATAAATAAAAACATGATTATTCTTCTTGAACTTCTCTCCAGGCTACATAGAGGCATACTAGAGGAACAAGAATGGAGGGAGTCCGCAAGAGAAAGAGAGTGGCAAGAACTGGAAGGAAAGTTTATTAGCAGACAGACAAATGCTTGAAATATTCATTGCTGGATGCAGAGGTTGGATACTAGCTGAATGTCTGCTTATCTTCCTGCTGCTAAATGAGAAAGAAAGGGTCAGTGCATCAGGTATCAAGCTATTAGAACATTTCTAGTGTAACAAATGAAATGACTACTTGGCTGGTCCACTCGCCGCTGTTTAGCATTTCTCAGTTTAAAAAATGAAAAAGAAACTAGTATCAGCCTTTATCAACAGCTGCCACCATGTGGTATTTGAAATACCTCAGTTACTTCCCATTTCAATAGAAAGAAATATGGTGGAATTACGTGATCTGTTCAGTAATGGTTTTTAAACATCAGTTCTGCAGTGCACAGCTTTCAAGGGATAGTATGGCTGATGAGCAGCTGCTCTGTAATCCTGCACATGCTCTGTGGAGGCTAAGGAGCAAGCAGCCCACACGATATTGCCCTCAACACCTGTGTACAGAACCATGACCACCACACCAAGCTGCTTCCCCATAGATCCTCCTGGGACCTGGGATTCCACTCCTCAGTCCTGGGCTGCCCCAGGCTGCCAACAGTAGCTCTCAAAAACGTGTGTTTCTGAATGGCTGGTGCCATCTACCAGACACAAACATCTACCAGACACAGATCTACCAGGAGGAAGCATTCTGTCTCTCCCCGCATCAAGATAAGCTGCCTGCCCTGTCGCAGGGCAAGGGAGCTAGAATTCAGCCCCATTCCCATTCCCTGGCTGCTGCCTGTAAATGCTGTGTGATGTGGAAGGAAACCTCCAGAGCCATTCCACTATCCAAAGGGAGGATGGAATGTGTTGTCAGCCCTAGATCGTTAGAGAGTCAATCATAAGATTAATGATTCAAGGAGCATGTTTTTAGGCAGAATGAGTACAAGACCTAGTTAACACCCCAGCATTTGCTTGTGCCACATATTAACCACAACAGCTTTACCCCTCACCTCCCTCCTGGATTTCATCCAGATGTTCTTCAAAATGAGCTAATAATGTTCCAATTAAGAACAGCTTTCTGTAGATAAAACACCATTCAGAAATAGTCTTTGTAAATGTCTGTTGGTAATATAGGTACCTCTGAGACTGCTGGAGCTTTGTCTGATGAAAAGTACGTTCCCATCGGAAAAAATCCATTGAACCCAGGGTGTTGTGAAACTGGCATATGGCACTGTGGATAACATGCATGGGCTTCTTCTTGAGGGTGCTTCTCTGTCCACTCTTGATCCCGTAGCTTTCCTCTGAGCTGAAACTGTAGTCCAGTCAGTGCCTGCAGCATTGCTTTATTTCTTCCCTTTCCACTATTAGAAGAGCTGAAAAAATCACTAGAAAACACACACACAGAAAATAGAAGTAGCAATTTAATTTCTTGCACAATGTAACTCTACTACTGCAAGAGAAAAAATCCTTAAATATAAAACCAAAATAATGTTATGGATATACAGCACCCATAAGGACAAAATCCCTAACATACTACTTAAAAAAAAAAAAAAGAAAAAGAAAAAGATGAGAAGAGGCTGTTCGCATTCAGTTAATAATCATGTTTGGAGGTTTGTGACTGACTTTGTTATTCCAAGGGAAGCCAGGTACCAGTCTCTTGGGATTTGGTACAAAGGTGAGAAAAAAGAGGACATGTATGAATCTCAAAGGTGACTGCTGGGTTAATAAAACAGTCTGTTTTCTGTTCACCCACTCTTCCTCTCAGTGTGTAAGTACGTTAAAATATGTCAAAAGGAAAGCCATTTGCTGGGGAAAAATAATTCAACTAAAAGCCAAAATTTCCAGCTGGTGTATTGCCTTGGTGTGTTCAAGTGCACTAACAAAGTGACCCACACATCTCACTGGATGAAAGTTGGTTTCCTCATTAAAGTAGAAACAAACACTTGAAAACAGGAACAACTGCCAGTTAAAAAAAAAAAGAAAAGAAAAGAAAGAAAGAAAGAAAAGGGACCACAACTGATATGAGAAGCCTTCATTTTTCCACATTCTTTTTCCTACTTGTTCTATAGCAAATACAATATATTTTTAAGCAACCTCTTGAAAAGTAATGAAGGTAAAACTGATTCTGTATGCAGTAACCACTCCTGTTTGCAGGAGGAATTGCATTGCTAACAACCATCCACATTATCATTCAGTGTTTAGAAGAAGAAATAGTTTCACAGTCCAGTGTCTAAACAGTCACATGTAACACAAGGATTGGTTCCTGCAAAGAGTCATCCTTTCAAAAATGGGTAGCTCAGGGGAAGAAAACTTCATATTAGAATTACTCATGCTAGAAAAGGCTTGTAGAACCAGACTCCAACCCTTTAAAATAATAGCACATTTATACTGGTGTATAAAGACAGTGCAGTCTTTGCCCTCAGGAAACAAAGTAAGACTTGAGTATTATCACTAATTCGCTGCAGTGGGAGTATTTTTGCAATATGAACAACACAAGCTATGAGAACTCCTGTTCCTTGGCTCACTTCCTGGAAGAAAGTACTATCAGATTAAACAGAAGGCAAAAAGAGGGAAATGGTACACAATGTGAGCTGGCTTCTTGTTTATTAATTGCTATGTGATTTTCTCTGAGAAAATATATATTAAAATAAAAAAAAAAAAGAAGAGTAAAGAGATTTTGCAAAATCTCTACTGTCCACAGCAGAGTATATTACAATGAACTGTCTGAAGAACAGAATCACAGAATGAGGAAGGTTGAAAGCAACCTCTAGGATTGGAGGCTCCAAAGCATTCCCAGAGAGCCTGTTCCTGTATTTCACCAGCCCCACAGAAAATAGTTTGGAGATCTCACATCCTTCCCAGGCAACCTGTCACAGTGTTTGAACAATAACATTTTGTTATGTTTAACTGGAATTTCCTCCGTTTCAGTTCACACCCATTGACTCTTGACCTGTCCTTGGGTACCACTGAGAAGAGCCTGGATTCATCTTCTTTACTCCCCTGTCAGGTATTTATACACATGGAGAAGAAAGATCTTGAGTCTTCCCTTCTCCAAGCTGAACAAAACCAGCTCTCTCAGCCTCACCCTGTATCTCACTTGCCCCAAGCCTTTCAGCATCTTCATGGTCTTTTGCCTAACTTATGACAGCATATCCATGTCCCTCTCGTACTGTGGAGTCCAGAACTGGACTCAACACTCCAGCTGTGGCCTTCCCAGTGCTGAGTAGAGAAGGTTCACATGCTTGACTTGCAGGCAATGCAATGCTGCTCCTGGTGCAGCCCAGAAGAGGCTATTGACCTTCCTTGATGCAAGGAAACATTGCTGGCTCATGGTCCACCAGGAACCCCACTACTTTTTCTGCAAGGCATCTGGTACAGTGACCACTCATCCAAATTCTCTGCTGTCTGCAAGCTTGCATTCTATCCCATCATCTGAGTCATTAATGAAGATTTTAAACAATATTGGACCCAGCATTGATTCCTAGGGAATGCTAGTAGATACTGGCCTCCAGGTGGACTTTGTGTCACTAAACGTAAAACCTTGAGCCCAGCATTTCAGCCAGCTTTTAGTATACTTCATTATCTACTCTCTAGTTCATGCTTTATTAGTTTTTCCATGAGGATGTTACCTGAAGAAGCTTCAAAGACCATATTAAATTGAAGCTAAACAACACCCACTGATCTCCTCTTCTTCATCAAGCTTGTAATTTTACTGTAGAAGGTTAGCAGGCTGGTCTGGCATGATTCTGCATTTTCTTTAGTCTTCATTTTGCTGCATATCTACCCGTGGAAACCCTTCATGCTGTTGTTCATGTCCCTCTCCATATTCAATGCCAAATGGAATTTATGAACCTAGTCATAAATTCCAGAGTATATCAACAAGCCTTTCTAAAATCTGCATTGTTTTTCTGATGCTTAGAATTTTTTCTCCCACTAGGGAGAAGCCTGTTTAGGGTTTTCTTTGTTTGTTTGTTTTAAATGCATTTTATGAACCTGTTAAGCTATATTAGCCATTAAGTATCTGCTCTGAGCTAACATGTCAATACATATCCAAGAACACTGCAAAAAATTTAAAGCATTACATAGAACATTTTTGTAGTAACTGCAGCAGCAGTGGAGAAGAAAGCCTGGCAGATTTTTCCTCATGATCAAGGCTTTTTTAATGCATTTCTTACTGGCTAATATGCATTAATAAATATCACTTCTACAATTTATTACAGCAACGTTGACCCCTGCAATTCTGCAGAGAGCAATGTCTATGTGTCCAGAATAAATGTCAGGACAAGGACTTGGCTTTATTCTTTCAGATCAGCTGAGACTGCTGTAAATACCTCACAGAAACTACACCCCTGCTTCTCACAGCAGCCTCTCCAAGTAGATATATGCAAAAGGGAAAACTAATGAACAGTTTAACTAAGTCATCTGTGCTGACTGAGGAATAAAGAACATAAACTTCCTATACATCCTAACTGCTAGTGCCACTTCTAAGCCTCGAAGAGTAAATGGTTAGGTCTTTTGTACACCACTCATCCCTGCAGAGAAGGAGTTGGTGGGACTGGTGGATGACAAGCTTGACGTGAGCCAGTAGCATGCACTTGCAGCCCAGAAGTCCAACCACACCCTGGGCTGCATGAAAAGATGGGTGGCCAGCAGGGCAAGGGAGGTGATTGTCGCCCTCTGTTCTGCCTTCGTGAGGCCTCAACTGATGTACTACAAAATGGTCTGGGGCTCCTAGAACAAGAAAGATGTGGAGCTGTTGGGTGAAGTCCAGAGGAGCCCACAAAGATGATCAGAGGACTGGAGCACCTCTCCTGTGAAGAAAGGCTGAGGGAGCTGGGCTTGCTCAGCCTGGAGAAGAGAAGGCTCCAGGGAGACCAAATTACAGCCTTCCAGTACTTAATAGTGTCTGAAGGAAAGACAGTGATAAATTCTTTATCAGGGAGTGTAGTGATAGGACAAGGGGTAATGTTTTTAAGCTAAAAGAGAGTAGATTTAGATTAAAAATTAGGAAGAAATTCTTGACTATGATGGTAGTGAGGCACTGGAAAATGTTGCCCACTGGAAGTGCCCAAGGCCAGACTGGAACTGGGCCTAGGACTACCTGATCTAGTTTAAAGTGTCCCTGCCCATGGCAAGGGATTGGAACTAAATGAGATTTGAGGTTCCTGCCAAAACATATCATTCTATGATTCTAAACAAGAAGAAAATGCATTCTGGTGTTGATATTCCCATTGTTCTTCCTTTTTCAGGATTACTTCTCAACCCAAGAATATCTAGCCTGTGCTCTTCCGCGGCTACCAAAGAAAACAGAATGAGGATGTGTCACTCATGCTTGTACCTGGTGTGATCCCCTCCAGCTTCAGTAGAAGCAAGGACAAGATTTGTATCATGGGATTCTGCTCCAATATAAGTTCCCTATGTAATGCTAAAGATGGTAGGATAACAGACCATACCAACTTTCCTCTCTGTATCTTTCAGAAGCCAAACACATAATTCAGTCAAAAGCCCAGTATCGTGGATGGTTCTTCTGTAGGTGACTATTCAGCATCTGGCAGATTGTTTGTGCCTTGGGACAGTGTGGACACCCCATAAAACCAGAGTAACGTGAAGATGACTTGGAGCCCATTGAGCGTGACTGAATGACCTGCTTTGCAGGCAGGTGTGTAGTCAAATTCATGCTAAAGCTCAGCAAAAGCCCAAGCCTTCCCATATTCAAGGAAGGTCACCTTGATCTTGCATCTGAGCTCAACCATGTGACTAGCTAGTGGTACTTCCCAGCTGTTCTGCAGCATGAGCAGTTTCTCTTCCTTCCCTCACTGGCCCTCTCTACATCTTTATTCCAAACTACTCCAATGTGGATACCTAAGAAGTTCTCAAATGCAAAAACTGAGAAGATAGCTGTGATTAGCCCTTTCTGGTAACTGTAGTCTTATCATGCCTGTTTTGTTCTCACACTTGCATACTAAGAATCTAACCTTGCAGTCCTTTTGCAAGCAAAACTCCCCATTGACTGGTATGTCTTTGTATTAAAAAAAATTGCTGGATATGCAGAGCAGCAGTTATGAATAAAGGAATTTAGCCATTTTTCTTTTAGTTTTCCCCTTCAGAAATGCCCTAAGGCAGTCATCTATTTCAGTCAATGGAAGGCTGAAAATGTTCAATCAAAACAAAGTCTATTTTTGAGCAATAGAAACATAAAAGACAGCTAAACCCACAGATATTATTTTTGTACACATTGAGGACTATATTTCTTCACAAACCATTGACCTTATTTTTAACTCTTTGTTTGCCAACTTTTTGCCTGGAGCGACTTTTGACAGTGAAGGAGTCTATGTTTATATAAGAATGCATACTTATGATACCTTGATTATATCAGTGGAGGAAAGACATACAGGATTTCAAGTATATTTCCATTTATAAAAGCTTTATGTCAGCACTTTTTTACAATTAAAGGAGTAAAAATCTAGTTAAACAGAAATGAATATTTCAAAACTGAAATCCAACTTGTACAACTTTTACAAATATTTACACAAATGGCTCAGTAAAGTTAAACCTACTTCTGTGATCACTTAAAATATTTTGCCTCTTCCCATTCTTTCTTCAGAATTTATCAAGAAGTAGAGAAAAAAGTCATATAATGTCTCTTTTATATTTTTATTTTTGTTCAGAGTTTGAGGCTTTAGAAAATTTCTAGTGAGACCAACAAGTTAAATAATTGCATTGGGAAAAAATATATATATATATATAGTGAAATGTGGGTTAAAACTAAAAGTATGTATACTTAAGAGTAATAAAATCTCATAAGAATTTTGCATGAAGGTTATATTTAAATAAAAGGTAAATATACATTGATTTTGAAATATCCAGTGAGTATACACACAGAATCTCAACTCTGATCTGTAGCAATGCAACGGAAAAAATGTATATTTATGTTGAAGACAGTTCAGTTTTTGTGGCTCCAGAAAAGATTAAATTGTTTTTTAAAAATTCAATACCATTTATGTAACTCAAAGTCTGGCATATGTATTTCTTTTTATTTTTTCTAGCTTAAAAAATATAAGATACAGAATAAAGTATAAAATATATAAGATACAGAAATCCTGAAAAAAAGTTTTACATTTTACAAAAGGGTATGAAGAAATAAGTAGGATGAGTTTGAACACTAAATGATGAAGATAATGAACAAGTAGGCTTACTTGAGAATTGGGAGGTTGATTCACTAAAATAGAATTTCAGCAGTGTGTAAAAGTTATATTGGTACAATAAAAGACAAAAATGAGAACTGGTCAGAGAATGGCATTAAGCTATAAAGGGGAAACGGCATTAAGCTATAAAGGAGACACCCATGAGATTTGGAATTACATATCCAGATGCACCACGTTATGACTCCAGCAACAGCCTTGCTGTAGAACATTAACACCTGAGTTTCATGCCTAGAATAATCTAATGACCATTATACACGGTTTTGAGCAACTTATATCAGAAAGAAGGATAAAGCTGAAGTTAAACAGGAAACATCGATAAGTGACTAAGGAGCTGAGTTATGGAGAAAACTGGAAAGAATACTACAAATACAGGGCCTTTAACAAGATGTATGTGAAAAATAAGAAACCCATGTAAGAAATAATTATTACAAGAAAATAAGTTATCCTTGTCAGTATGGTGATGTTAATAATATTAAGTAGAAAAACACATAAATTCTGTATAGACAAGACGAAGCAATAGGGATGCAATGTCCCAGAGAAAGTGGTATAATCCCCATCATTTCATTCGTTTAAATTGAGAGTTGGCAAAACATTAGTGAAGTTACTGTACAGTAGGTCATGAACCTGTATTGGCAGGGGATGGACAAAATGACCTAGCAGGTCTTTTCCCTCTCAAACTTCTTTGATTCTAAAAGGCTCTAAGTCAGATGGTTCCATCATTTGTCTACAAGATCCACAGAGCTCAGAGCTACCACAGGGAGACCTGTAAGGGTGAGGGTGAATGTAGACTTGGCTAATAAAATATCAGAAGCCCATAACAGTTAAGAAATTCTTCCTCTTTTATCGTTATAAATATCTATGTATCTTCTTTTCAGTGTTCAGAGTGAATGTCTGCACAGAAAACTAAATTTTAAGACATTGAAAGGCAAAGTAAGTGTAGAGGTCACTACTGCAGAGGGATCAGGCTACAGTAGCAGCAGAAGAAAATATATAGTCCCCTGCCATCGACTTCTTGAAAATGCAGGTCTCAGAGGTATGGCAGTGCAGGATTTCATGCACAGGCATGTTTTTTTCTTTATTACTTTCACATATAAACAATTTTTTGGAGAAAGATCTCCTACCAAAAGTCTCATTGCTGTCTATCTATCTGGCTGTTTCCAGTCTTTCTTTAGTTATTGTCAGCATTAGTAAATAACAATTGAGAAATTACTTAGACCCAAATAAAACTACTTTGTTTGAAGATATTTAGGAAAATTCAATACCCTGATGATAATTAAGAAACTGTGCTTTTTGTTGTTATGTTATGAATGCAGGAGGTGATGAAACAGTATAGTAACTACTGGTTATAAAGGTCCATAATCCCTGGGTCTATTGTGACCATGAAGTCTGACCTCCAGGCCTAGATTTCACTGAGGGCTTCCTACCTCCTCTCTATATCATCAGAGTGTTAAAATGCACTGAGTGTCAGCCTAACAGAGCATGAATGGGACAGCTGAATGTTACTGCCTACGTTACCAATAAGACTATGTGTCAGGCTGACATTTTGTAGAGGTGGTCAGTCTAAAGCACAAGTACAAAAAGCTAAACAACAGCATCAGTGAGCCTTCATCTGATGATCTAAACAAGTGGAGAAGGCTGTTCATGTAGCCAGCTTATTTTGCCTCTTCCTGAAGCTGAGGACTGAGGAAGTCCTAGGATTCACAGCCAGCTTCATCAGAGGGACAAGACTGGCATCAGTTCTTCCTTGAACTGGCTGCATGTGTGAATCTGATGTTCATCTCATAAAAAGTGACAGTCATAAAAGGGAGAAGCTGTGAGGCACATACAATACCTGCAACAAGATAAAGACATAGAGCTGATGAGGTTTTGCTGAAAACAACCCTACCTTAGAAATCTCTTGAATTTCTTTGAAGGAGTCACTTAGCGTGTCAAAAAAACTAGATACAGTTGGCACAGTTCACTGGGGATTCTGAAAGGGTTTTTGAAAGTTCTCTCTCCAGATGTGGCTTAAGAGGACTACTGTGAAGAACAAGAGAGCTCTTCCTCCTCCAGTATTAATATCAGGCAGAAGAACAGGTGACAGAAAGTGGGGTTAAACAGCAAAATCCGAGGGGAATCACTGGAGAGTCCAAAGGTCAAGAAAAAATCTATAAAAACTTTAAAGAAGGGAGTAACAAAATTTACTGGTTATTGAGAGTAGTATAACTGAAGAGTTTCATGACAGTGACTGAACAGTTAAAAAATGGCAGGTGAAATTCAATGTCAGCAAAAATGATGTGATGTACTTAAGGGAACATATTTCTAACTTTATACATTATTTGGCAGAGACCCTTATGGAACTAGTTGCCGCCACTTAGGAAAGGGTTTTGAAGCCAAAAGACAGTTTGCTAAAATCTTAAGTACGGTGTGGAGTAGCAGTCAAACTAGCAGACCGAATATTATAAACTATCAAAGCAGAATACAAGGCAATGTCGTGAATTAAATTCACAGTGTATTCAGACCTCACATACTGCGTAATTCTTGTCTATCTATCTGTGTAAAAACAGAACAGCAAAAATGGAAAAGGTATTAAAAGAACAAAGATGGTCGTTGAAGATATAGCATGACTTAATGAGGATCAAGTAAACAGACAAAATTCTCCATCCTGAAGAAAAGACATCTCAGGAAAGACATGATAAAGGTATGTGTAAAACATGCATGGAGTGAAGAAGGTCTTCACTTTTCTACTCTTCATTAGCTAGGAAGCAGAACTATCATGTCTTTGAGGAAGTGACCACAGGACAATCTCACAGAATCACAGAATCACAGAATTGTAGGAGTTGGAAGGGACCTCGAGAGATCGAGTCCAACCCCCCTGCCAGAGCAGGTTCCCTACAGCAGGTTGCACAGGTAGGCGTCCAGGCGGGTCTTGAATATCTCCAGGGAAGGAGACTCCACAACCTCCCTGGGCAGCCTGTTCCAGTGCTCCGTC
>WBMW01004749.1:86355-160390 GCA_013396635.1 Penelope pileata | reverse complement strand
TTATTCCTCCCCAGGTGCAAGACTCTACACTTGCTTTTGTTGAACCTCATCAGGTTCCTCTCTGCCCAAACAAAGAAAAAGTTAAAAAAAAGATCAATAATGTTTGAATTGTGGTACTTTTTGTCAATGGATTATAGTGAGAGGAAAAAGAATCATAGGTTAGAAAAGTTACTGAGATAATTAATGGAAAAGCACCAAGGACAGTATTTACAAAGATGCCATATGTCTGGCTCAGGAATTAGCTGAGCCACACATTGCTTTAAGCTGGGATTGCTTCCTGAAGAAGTACAATTGCTTTCTTGAGATATCCTTTGACTCTTTTCTAGTCTTCTTCCAGCTGTTAGAGATTGGGTACTGAGAAAGAAAGATGCCTAGCAGAATCCACTCTAACAAACTACAACACATTTATGATAAAACAAAAGATTTTGGATAGATGAGATTGTTGCCAGAAGAATGCTCATCAATGTCTTTTACATTCATCCAACTCTTTAAGACCTGACCGCACCAGAACAACAATAGCCTTACCAAAGATAGATAATGTCCTAATAGATACTGAAAATCCTTTCAGTACTCAGTTGCCATAAATTTCGTTAAGCTTTAACATGACCACTAAGACGAGAAAACAATTTGGTTTCTCTTCCAGAGTGAACTTCTGTGTCACACCTGTAGATCCTTAGCAAGCCACACAGCTCCTAAGTTCTCTGTGCCATAAAAAGAGCACAAACCAGGAGAAAATTGGCCTTGACATAGCTTTCAAGGACCAAAAAAAAAAAAAATTGTTGTACTGGGGTCACTGAAGCACAGAGAGGTTAAAAATAAAAGTATTTCTTGATTTGTGTCATAAATGATCATCTTGCTTCAGCCACAAATGGAAGAAAATGAAGATGTATGCCAAATTTGGAGCACAGGGGGGAAAAAAAAAAACAGGGCAGGAAAAAAAAAAGAAAACAGAACAGAAATTCCGAAGAACTTGTCTAAAGGAATGTTTGGCAGGATAACAGGTATCAAAGGCATCAGAGACTTTAGCTGTAACTAATATAATTAATAGAACTTCAGCTCTGGGTGTCAGGAGTACTTTACAGGGTAGAGAGTGTTCAAAACATCCCAGGAATTACACTTCCTTAGAGAGTTTATCCCCCAGTCCTTGATATTAATCCATTCTCTGTCACACAAAAAAAACCCAGTATTTTCTAAATTTTTAAATCAAAGATCATCTAATCTCTTAGCCTAAAGATCATGATAAATCTTCAATTTCTTTTTTGTGTTGTTTGGGCTTTTTTCTTATATTTTCTTCGTTTGTTTATCTGCATGTGTGTAAAGGTATGTTTAAATTTTACTTGGGGTTTTTGTAATCAATTCACAAATCACTTGTTGATATCTTACACAACAGCAAAATAGCTGAGAAACATTGCCTTACAGAACTTGGAGTGGAAATGAAGATGCTGCATGGTCAATTAATATATTAAAATGCTCATTAATACTGTAATTTTTGTTAATGAAAACATTAGGGAATCTGAATGTGATGCATAGGCACCTCTTTAAACATTTTGTAGTTGTAAGTGATTATACTGGGTATTGACATTGAATGTGTGGTTAGATTTTAAAAGTTTCTTTTTAGCTTGGGAGGGATCTGTTTATACGCTGAGGTTTAGGTTTCTAATCCATGGAGCCAAAACCAGAAGATCTGGTTCAATGGCCACTCTCCTGTGTGAGGGCTGCCAGGGGTCAAGATGAATGCACTCCACTGTGCAGTCCAGGTTTCAGGAGGTGGCTCCTCAAGGCTATTTGAAGGAAGCAAATTTCACCAGCAATCTAGCTTTCAGAAATGATGAAGCTCTTTAATTTAGTTTATTATTTTCTTCAATTTGTATCACTCACTAATCAATACAGGTAGTTATGTTTTAAAACATAACAGCATGAAGATTAATAATAGAGCATTTTGGGATATGTGCTTAAAGAACTGTGTAACTGCATAAAATAAATTAATGTACTCATCCACCAACAATAAAGAAATAAACACATTACTTTGGTCAAAACTCTTGATACTTTTAATGCTAGTGTCCTGTCCAACCCAAACAGATGGGAGAAAATAACCTTCATTTTCTATAATTTCGATACCATGCCATTCAGTTCCTGGTTCAGTGAAGAAGCAAAGTTTGTTTACATCACACGCCTAGGGCTATATATGGCCTAGAGTTAGTGAGAAAGGCTCCAGACAACCCTCTCCATCTTTGTTCCTAGAGCTTACCTCTAGAAGGTAGCCCATCTTTGCTGATAGTCTGCATACGTCCTCCTGATCAGAGCGAGGCACATTGCCAGAAACACTGATTCTGAATCCCTCTGGTGTATTCCCTGTCCAAGCAGAACACATATAACCTGTCCTGCCCTCCTCCCACAGACTGTCAAGGGACACAATGCACTGAAAGCATAGCAACACACTAGCACAGAAGCATCTCATTAATGTGCAGTACCCTCCAGAGTTCCCACTCCCATCCAGAAGTTGGTGTGGGTGCCTCAGCACCACGGAGACTGGCTGCTTCCTAATCCTCACTGGGCCTCCTGCAATCTTGGCTGTCTCTTCAGTATGGGCCCCAGGATCTTGTGCAATGCAACACAGTGTTCTCCATGATCTGGGCTCAGATAAGGGTGTTTTGGATGAACGGAGATTTAAATTGAGATTTCATGGACCCTCTAATAAAATACATTGCATCTAGTGCAGAATACAGATCCAGATCAGATAAGTTTGACAGTTTCTCCTTAACCAAAGCATTCCTAAAACTGTCATGAATCCACTGAGTTCAATAACTGTACAACAAATGTTATTTCATGTAAAACAAAATAAAAATAAACCAAAAAAAAACCACCCATAAGTTGAGTTTAATTATCTTAAAAGAATTTTGTCAATATCAGGAGAATTAAAAGCTTTTTTGGAAGAGACAATAAATCAGGTTCTATTGTGCCCACGTAACTTGAGTGAGTAAAGCATTAAGAAAAACAGAAAAACGCACAACGCAAATAAAAATAACTGAATACAAATATATAACTGTACAGCCACAGCACCTGTTAGAAGCTATGTTTCTGAAGTATACCTCAGGTTTTTTTACACCATATATTAAACTTTTCAATGCCAAAGTATGAGAGAGGAGAGGAAGAGGAAGCAATGGCAAATACATGGGTAAATATGGTTGATAAAAGCTGCGAATTACGTGAATAGTTGTGCGCTGATGTTCCAACCTTAACTCTGATACACTGAGTCATCTTTGCATATGAAAAAATAATAGGTCGTCATGCTCTAGACCTTGGGGTATCCTGGCAGTAGTTCACCACAAGTATTGAGAGCAAAGCAGAATCCTGTCATTCGTACATTTTTGCTGAGAAATCTCTAATAAGATGTGCAGCAGACCAGCTACTGGAAGCACAGTTTTTACATATTGAACAAGATAAAGAGCATAAAAATTCCTCCAGCAGACAGCCTGAACTACACGGTGTGAATACCTGCTGGCCAGTTTTAAGTTCCTGACATCTTCCAAGTTTTCAATAGCTTACTTTCCTGCTTCTGAGCTCTCCTCAATTTCCCTGTCTCTGTACCAAGGGGAGCCCTGGAAAGGAAGCATATCTTTGATCTTGTTTTTGTGACCTCGAGAAGGCAAAAGATCAGCTGCACAAAAATTGTTCCTTAGTCTCTGTGAATGTACACTGGAGCAATGCCCAAAGGGATAAAAGAGTTTTGTTGTTACAGTTTAACAAACCTCAAAACAGATTATGTGCCATCTACAGCTATTGAAACTATTAATATGGATATTATTATTATTATCATTACTGCTAGATCTTTTTGATCCCCTATAGCCTGCTGGGCAAATGTAAAGTACCACCTCCGTGTCATGGTAGCACAATTGCTTTTCAGGTAGAGAGTTAGAAGAAGCTTTAACATTGACTATTTTTTTTTTCCCATAATCTTTCTCTCAGAATGATGGTGTGATTTCTAAAGAAATTTTCAGATGCATACAGAAGTTAGCTTGGGACCCTGTCCAGAAATGAGAGCATTTCAACACAAACAGTTGTTAGTACAGAAACATTTGCATAGTTAAAAATTTTAGATGATGTAAACAATAGCTGCTGCTGTCGGGTTCACCTAAGTAGATAGATATTTTTGAAAAGTTTTAGTGCAGCCCAAATATTTCCACCTATATGTATCACAGCAATTTGTATTTTAATATTACATCTTCAGGCATTGAGCATAATGTCACTCTTCAAGGGTGTCCTAGACCAACATTTATTTATTCATGATGCCTTGCTTGCTTGCCTTAGACCTCTTTTCCCTCATGGTAGGTGTTGGTATAAAGAGGAAGGCGCATGGATAAACTCAGTGCTGACTTACATTATGCAGTGAATGCTGATACGCACTTCTGCAGAGCTCACTTCTCAGGACACTTGATCTCTCATAATTCTACTCTGATCTATGACGTTGTAAAAATGATATATGCTATTTCGCAACTTGCTCACTGGAAAATTACAGCATCTGCAAAAAGTGTCAAACTTTAACCTCGACAAAATTATAAATATCGTTTTGTGAATACAGCAAATCACTTTAGAGAAAAAAAAAATGATGTTTTTACCTTCCTCTAGTTATATGAGCTTCATTTTTGCCTTCTCAACTCTAAAGAGTCATGGCATATGAATACCTAAGTGTCTCCCTAGGTAGCTGAAAAGACTTAGGAATTGTGGCTACTGTACACAGTTTCTCATTACTCATATTCAGAGCTCAGACAGTGAAGAAGGGTTTATGTGCAGGGCACACATGCCAATTTCAGAACTAGGATATGTGTCTGCAAATTTGAGAAAATGAGAAACAGAAAAATGTCCAAAACTTTTATTTAATATGGGTAGAATACGTTTCTGGCAGTAGATTGGAAAAGTATGTAAACAAATGCCTCCATCTCATACTGGATGATGTTGCTGTGGTATGCATGTGGCCACAGGTAGCGCTTCCCTTTCAACCCTCCAGCAATCAGCCACGGACTGAGATTCAAAGTGCTGGAGAAGAGGATCAAACTTTCTGCCTGTGGACAGTTACAACCCTTTAGAAGAGTCTAAAGACTTGGATTTAAAATCTTAGTGAGGAAACTTTAATAAAGGCCACCACTGATGTATAGTTACTATGTTTAAGCTACCAACATGAATATGAAATTGTCAGCATCAGGCTAACAACGTCAGTTACAAGGATCTGGTACATTCTTTACATGACTTGCTGTTTCCTTTGCCCCTGGTTCTCTCTCTTTCCTCTTATTATTCTCCCAGAGTAATAGTATTTCCCTTCTGGACTGGTAAGGGTAACAGGCTGATGCTTTCTACTTTCATTCTTGTTCTTATGGGATACAGTCTATTTTCCCATAACTGCCACAAAATGGAAGCTTGGCCTCCTAAATTACTGGAACTTATGACAGAGTAGAAGGCCATTTACCTTCATGAACCAGAGCCCTTTCAAGCTCTGTGCTGCCCTTGCCTCATTGCACTTTGGCTGTCTATTAGGTTGCTTCTATTAGATTTCTGAAAGATTTTTCTCCTCTTTCACCTTTCAGTCTTTGAGCATGAACCAGCAGGGCTGCATGGAAGGGGTGTGCAGAGGCCCTGAGGACAAGCAGAATTACTCTGCAGAGAAGACTAAATGCCACCCAGCTGCTCTCTGCTGAGGAGAGGAGATCAGTGCTCCTGCCTGGATGCTCTGGAAACCTTGGACCTAATTAAGTGATTGATTACACATAGACTGCTGTACCATAAATAAATGTTAAGGTGTCAATAGAAGAAATTCAAGTCACTGAGGTCTTCAGATTTAGTCTGTATTAATTACAGCTACTTTTTACAAAATGCTGTAATTTGGAGTCTACTACATTCATCTGTCCCAAGATATCCATCAGTAATGTATTCTTTATGGAAATGTGTTTTAGAAATGGTCTCTACCAGTTATGTGCACATACAGCTACCCGAAGTATGGCTTATGGAGAAATTACTTAACCATATGATTTATGGATATTGGAGTCATTATTACCAAAGCTAAAAAAAGACAGCCGGTGACACATGACACAACTTTACAAAGCTCAGCAGCGCTGTGGAATAGGTTAGGAAGTGAGGAATCCCACTGATACATTTCATTGCAATAGCAGAATCTATTCATCTGGAGCTTTGTTTGGGTACAGCACTTAGCATTGCTACTCCTGCTAAAATCCCTATGCAATCTGTGTATTTACAATGAAGCAATCTTATGTTTCATCCAAAAAAATAACTCAACAATGGGAAAGTCTCTCAGCACCCTATGATAACGATGGTACTTTCTTAACATAAAGATGAACTTAACGTTTGCTACATCAATTCCACAGCTGCCTGGAGCACCTAGACTGTCCTCCTATATCTGACACATAAATAAAACACCTTTCATAAGTCCTGACAAAATCCTAAAGCACGCGCGGCATAACAATACAACATATTATTTTACACAGTGTATGCTTGTGTACATAAATGTATATCTCTGCTTGTTAAGCACTGTTCAGTAGTAGTTGATTGAAATTGCTTGTTTTTGCTTTGTTAAAATTTTAACGAACAATACAAAAATTTGTGGGCTATATTTCTCCTAGCATGATTTTCTGCCAATAGATATTTTCTTTCACATCAGTAGACATTCGGAGTGAAATCTTCATAGTAGTAATTTTTAAAAAAATGCCTATGTAAGCGCATCTTAACTCACATCCAAAATGAAAGAATATCAAATTTTTGAAGACAGTAAAAAGAGACTACAGTTAGTACAAAGTTTCATTTAAAAAGATAAAATATTTGCATGAAAATTGATAGCAAATGACAAACAATGATGAAAATGCTCAACTAATAATAAAACATGCTGTTAGTTATATGCACACACCATGGCATGTATATAATCTCACAGAGGTTTTATTTATGTACCATTCTACTTTAAGGACATCTTTTTTCATTTAATGAAGAACACCCTCTGATCTTGAAGACAAAAAATGACAATGATGTTTTTGTACATTGTTATGTTTTTGTTTGTTTTCTTTATCCAAAAATGATTTTGACAGAAGACTGGTAGTTTAAAGTCTGATTGCATCAAACACACCTCTACATTTTTTCCTAGATTACGTCCATTTACTTTATGGCTGTCTATAATGGTGTTTGCTTGCTTGCTTGTTTCAAAATTACGTTCTTACGTACCAAGGACAGTTTCTTGTTTTCTTTACATCAGTACAAATCTGTTGTAGTCGGTAAAGTTATTCATTGGATTTAACAGCATTTAACTGAGAAACATTGTGTAGTGTCTTGTTTTAGATGGTTACATAAAAGTTTCCAAGAGCTGCCCCCATTTTCTATCAAAGGACCCTACCACACTTTTGCATTAAACAGAGAATCATTGATACTCTAATTATAAAAGCATACTTACTAGTAAAACTGCTCCAGGATTTCTACATCACAGCTTATCCACTGAATCAAAGATTCTTTTCTCCTGTCATGTTGATTCGCAAAACTTACACTTATCATTACTGCCTGTAAATGCAGTTCGGGATAATTGAAAGCAAAATTCAGAATTTCAGATTCTCCTTTTCCTTCCTTTCTCTTTTTTAACATTTACTTTTCAATGCATTGCTTACAGTCCTGTAACAAATACTGCTACCATGCTGGCTAAAAACTATGCATAACAGCTAATTGGCTATCTAAGACATCTTCTTTCAGTGAGCAATGGTCACTGAATAGAATACAGTGGTATTCTTGGAAAGGAAAAAAAAGGAAAGAATAATGGGCACTGGAATGACAATACAAGAAGAGGAGAAATCTCAGATTAGCCCAAACTCCCAGGCCCTAATCACTGACAGAAGAATCTGGTAAATGAAGGAAAAAGACATCAATCCATTAAAACAGGATTAAAGATTTAAACTGAAAACGAACAAACTTATTAGTCTTTGTGGGAAAAACTAACATTGGGATTTTTCAGAGGTGAAGCAGGCAACTGAAATATTTCCAAATGCCTTTTTATTACCTCATGTGAGAGAAGAAAATTATACAAAAGAATATAAAATCCATGTAAATGCTTACGTAAAGTGGGATAGTGTTCCTGGGTGCAATGATCTGGCAGCTATTAATATTTAAAGCTGTAAGATTAATGGCATAAAAATATTTATTACTAAGATGTATTTGTCAATGAGAGCTTGGCTTTGTCAACAAATACATGCATGTTTCTTTTGTAGACTTCCAATATTCAGGTAACAATTCAGATGGTGGACAGATGCCAGTATTTTTTATACCTGAAAAAAAAGCTGAGTGAAACCACTCCGATAGAGATTTCCTTTCTGACTACAGAAGAGAGTTACCAAATTCATTTTCTCCCTTCATTTGAAGAAAAGGAAGAGATGAGTAGAATACAGTATAGTTTATATTATCCTTTCTTCTCTCAACGTAGTGATTATAATTCAAAAGAATATGAAATGAAAGAATTATAATAGAATTTCTATGGCATGAGAAATAGTCCATCTACACCGTCATTGTATCATTGTTGCAGATGTTTTTCCAAATGATATTACAACTATTCTAGAAAGAAAAAGAGCTGGTTTTTAATACAGCACTTTCTATTTTAATTATCAGATAACTGATCAAAATTTTAGCTAAATTATTAACTATAGCACTTGATTTAAGAACGTTATTTGACAGACTTTTTTTCTTAATGTTGGAAAGCTTTGAAAAAGAGGTCAAAAAATCAAGACTTTGATCCCTATATCCTTCATAGGAGCCATTGTTTTTCAGCTGCTGTCAACTGCTATTTACTGGCATTTTTATAATTACTAACAATCCTGAAACCAGCCTAGTTTTGAGGTTTCTCCTAACGATGTCCATAGCTTAGAATAATTATTTGATTTACCAGCATCTTCTCTTTGCTAATGGTCTCCTCAAATATCCTCAAGGAAGCTTTTTTCAAAAAACTACACTGTACTAAACATCTTATTTATTAAATTTACAGTGGAATACTTCAATGCTAGTCAGCATATATGGTATATCACAAATATAAATAATGGCATTCTGTATTCTACTGGGCTGGGGATATTTGACCTGGAATGCCATTAATTAACTTATACATTTTAAAATCACATTTGAAATATTGCAAAACTAAGATTATAGTGAATCTAATTTCAAAGTCATTTTGGATGTCCTTTCAAACTGTATGTGGTAATCCTTGATTTTTGCACTGATGCTAAATGTTAATGAACAGAGCCACAGTGTACCATTTCACCTAGAGCAATGAAAACATTAAAATCTCTTTAGAAGACTGAATAAAACTTTATTTTATAAATATAATCCTTGTTGAAGCTCTACTATTTCACTGTACTTTTGAAATAAGGGCACATGGAAAATATGGAAGAGTCCCTTTGAGATAGCTAACTAAAGCTACAAAATGAGCACGGTACAGTATTTCCAAGGAACACGGTTCAAAAGTTGTACGATTACTACTAAGGTTGTTTTATTCTTTACCACATTTGGAACAGGAAGTCTGTGTTGTTCTTGAAGAATTCTGAAAAGCAATGTCACAGTCTGATGACCTCTTCTCCTCATTAAAACGTTCCCAAAGACAGCTCTCTGCATGATGTTTTGTAGCTTCAGCAGCCATGAACTAATTTGTACCTCTTATTTTGATCATGCACTGGTGAAAGAACCAAACAATATTTTTCTTTAAACACAGAGAGGTCTTTCAACAGCTCAGCATGCACTTCTACCCTCTTTTTAATCTTGGAGCACCTATTTATTTGCTCTTTTCACCACTAAATCTTCTTTGCTCCTTTCTGCCCCCCTGCAAAGCTGCTAGTTAAAATCTTCAGTGTTTTTTCTTCATAGGCTTAAACCATTAGAAGGGTATTATCATAAAAAGGGAAACAAGGACTTAGAGATCTGGTGCACCAGAATTTGCATTTCTAATTTTTAATTCAATTAAATTAAAATAATATTTATTTAGCTACAACCTTTCTATAATGGTATAAATTCACTAAAGCTAATGGAAAATTTTCTTCCTGGAGGAAATTAGTTATAGGTGTTCACTGCAATAACTGATTGGTTCTGCATACTGAGTATCTCCAGATTTTGCTTATAGGTAATTAGTATTCAGCTAGTTGGCATGTTTATTTTGCATAACTTCTTGCGCGTGTGTGTATGTATGTGCAATTCATTATGCAAGTCATATTTTTCTGCTCTATCTACACAGTGGATTCAATGTATGCAAATTGTTAGAAGGTATTGTATGGACATTATCTTTTAACGCATAAGTCATATACCTGTTAAAGAAGGCTGCATGGATTGACATATTTGCATTACAATCAAGTGTGTTTTTATCAGACAGCTAATGAATAAAAAATTGTGAAGCTATTACTAGTATTTCATTTTGAATGAATACATTTTTATATCTTCTACTGCTTGTGTACAAAGTACACAATTTTTATATCTAAGCCTACCTAAACCCACAGAAAGCCTGATTCTGCTCTCGTTGATTTTGGTCCAGGTAATGAGGTCAGCACTTGTACCCTCTCCCAGTCATGTCTAGCGAGGAGAGAGGGCAGACAGGGAACCCTTAGAAAGAAAGTACTAAATCTTCCCTTTTAAGGGGAGAAAAGCTCAGTGTTCTAACTCATGAGCCCAGGAATATCTGCAAGATGGGAAATTCCTCACCCAGCAAAATGCTCCCCTGTGCTCCTGTGCCGTCTACACTAGGTACATCTGGCAGGGGCTGCCTGACACAGGAGGAAATCTCCTTCAGTGACTGTTAACATGCTACTATTGGAACACTATATGGACATCTAAAAAGGCATCCACCTTTCTTGAGGAAAGTCTGCTCTAAATCCCCTTTCTTGCTCTCTCATGCTGGCTATCTCCACTTCCAGAACTTCGGGGTGCAAACTCTTCTGGGTGCTCAGCCTGTGGGAATGGTGGAAAAGATTGCAATGCCATAGAAACAGCATGCCCCAGATCTATAATCCCCAAATATGTCTATTAATATGCAGAAGCAGGTGGGAGAACTGAGGATGGGGAAGTACGCCGGTGATCCGAAAGTAATGCCTCCTATTTATTTTCATGAAAAATCCTACAGATACAAGGACAATAATAACACTATTTGATAGAGAAAAGTCTCCGCTACAAAATACTACTTTTCAACACAGTCACCACCATTAGCTGTGCATTTTCACCAGCGATGAACAGAAGTCTGTATGCCATGCTTATAGACATCTGCACCGGGGGAGGTGACCACTGTCACTGTCACTACTGCTGAAACACACCACCCACCACCTCATTGTGCCAACGCCCACTCTTTGGCCTCTGTAAATGTTCAGGAAGCATTGAAGAATGTCAATGGGTACCATTTTTTCCACATGGAGGAATTCAGTGACACACCTTTGCTTCATCCACATTTCCATGTCAGATAGACATGGTAAGAAAATGTAACGGATGTTGGTCAGAAGGTTCACCCTCTACTGCCATACCACCAACATTTGCTTCTGACATCATGGGCCAACGTAACAAAATGGGAGGCATTACTTTCGGAGCAACCCTTGTATTTCATTGTTTCACTCATTTGTTTTCTATTATACAGGATATTTTCCAGAGCTATGAATCACTCCATCCAAGCATTGGAACGAGCTGCCCAGGGAAGTGGTGGATTCCTTAGGGACATTTAAGAGGTGTGCGGATGTAGCACTAAGGAACGTGATTTAGTGGTTAGATTCAGTAGATCAGGTTGATGGTTAGACATGATGATCTTGGAGTTCTTTTCCAACCTAAATGATTCTACAATTATCTGGAGGAAATGAAGCCATGGCCAGTAAACCATTCCTAGATGCTATTCCATATTCTACAAAACAAAGAAACTTCTGAAAACAAGGAAAAAACTGGGAACTCCTGTTATGGCATTTCTTCTGGAGAAAAAACTTACCCTTGCTGGAAGAGGATCAGAATAGGGAACACGTAAAAAACTGAACATATGTACATGTGACTTAATGTGATGTCATTGTGAGGCCACTCTTCATTATACTTCCTGAAATAAATAAATGTCATTACTACTTCAAGAAGTGCAAAAGGGAAGATCCAGGGAAAAACAGTCCGTCCAGCCTCAGCTTGTTCCCTGCGAAAGCAATGGAGCAAATCCTTTTGGAAGCCATTTACAAAGAAGTCAAGCTTAGGAAGGTGACTGGGAGTAGTCAGCATGGAAAAAATGACTGATCAACCTGATAAACTTCTCCAGTGGTGTGACTAGCTCGGTGAACAAGCAGAGAATAGAGGATGCCTATCTCAACTTTATGAAGGATTTCATAACTCTCCCCCAAAACATCCTCATAGACAAAATAATGTTCAGGATAGGCAAGTGCTCGATGAGGTGGACTAAAAACTGTCTGACATGCTGGGCTCGAAGGCAGGCATAATTTCAGCATGAACAAAAGTAGCACTAATTCCAACTGGAGATCATCTTTTAGCATGATCCTCCTGGGGTCAGTATTGAGTCCAAGTTGATTTAGTATTTCTTTTAATGACAGAGATGATGAGATGATAGGAAGAGTGTACCCCCAGGCAGTCTGTAAAAGATACAAAACCAGTAGGAGTGGTTGATACAGCAGATGATTGTGCTGCCTTCCAGAAGAACCTTGGCAACCTAGAAAAATAGGCCTACAAGAACCTCAGAAAGGTGATTGAAGGGAAATGCCCCTAGAGAGAAACAACCACAAGCACTAGTACAGAACGGTAGACAACTGGCTGGGAAAGAGCTTTGCAGAGAAGACCCTGGACATCCCGGAGGACAACAATGAGTGAACAATGAGCCTTTACACCAAAGAAGGCTAACAGCCTCTCCTGAGCTGCACCAGGAGCAGCATCATATGACCCACATGGCAAGAGTGTGATCGTTGTCGTCTTCTCCATGTTGGGCAGGCCATAGCTGGAGTGCTGGGTCCAGTTCTGCGCTCTGTAGTACAAGAGGGACAGGGAATACTGGAGTGAGTCCAGCAGAAGACCATGAAGATGCTGAAGAGTTTAGAGCAAGTGAGATACATGATGAGGCTGAGAGCTGGGATTGTTCAGCTTGGAGCAGAGAAGTCTCAGTATCTGCATGGATACCTGATAAGAGAGTAAAGAAGATGAACCCAGAATCTTCTCAGTGGTGTCCAGAGACAGGTCAAATGTCAATGGGCACAAATTGAAATGGAGGAAATTCCAGTTAAATGCAACAAAATGTTATTGTTCTAACACTGTGACAGGTTGCCTGAGAAAGGTGCTAAATCTGCACCCTCAGAAACTCATTTTCCAACATCATTACGCATTTTACTCATTTAAAATCTTTATTTAGTTGAGACCAAAGATAGGGATATGACAAAATTGAGGAAGTTTCTGAAATCTTCTGATTCTCTAAAACTAAAGTAGTTATTGAATATGAGACAGGAACAGTTCCAGCTCTCTACAACTGCTATGTAGAGGTCATGCTTCTATGCTTTTTCCTCTAACTGCTGAGCTAAGGGAATACACTTAGTTTATGAAAGACAGGCCCTAGAGAAAAAGAAGAAAATGCTGCACCTTACATCAGAAACATCAGTCCTTCCTCAGAACTTCCAGAAGAGCTGTGAGATGCAATGAGGATCTTGAGGATGTTACAAAGAAAAAAATATAGGCAACGCTGTTTTAAGAACCTGATAGAATTACCTCACCATAAAAATGTAGCAGAAGTGGGACTTTTTTGTTTGTTTTTTTGATTTTTTGGTTTGGGGGTTGTTGGATTTTTTTGCAACTAACAGAAGCATCCCAAAGATGCCTCCCTTACTAGTAATAATGGGAGACATGCATTATACACAGATGTGCTAGAAAATAATGTCAAGATGTAGAAAGTCTGATAGGCTTTCAGGACATGTTGGGGACATCTTTCTTTTAAGAAGATGGAGGAGGCTACTGAGAAGCTTAAAGCTGTTTTAGAAGTGATTCTGACTAATGGGGAGGATCTGGTCGAGAGGCTGTAGGTAGAAGGTAATTTCGGTGAAAGTGATTACAAAACCATAGAGTTCACAAATCTAAAGAAAGGGAGGAATGAGAGCGGCAGAATAAGGACAATAGAGTTCAAAAAAGCAGACTTCATCAAACTCGGGGAACTGGAAGGTAGGGTCTCTTGGGAAGATATTCTAAGGAAAAAAGGACTGCAAGAGAGTTTGCAGTTGCTGAAAGAGGCTATATTAAAAGATACAATGGCAGACTGTCATGATGCAAAGAAAATATATGGAGTATAGTAAGAGACCAATATGGATCCATCAAAAAGCTCTTTAAGAGCCAGAAAAAGAAGAAAAAATATAAATTTTATTACAAAACCAGGAACAAGGATCTACAGGCATAGATGTAAGAGTCTCTAAAGTAATAAAATGTCAAATAGATCAAAGTGAAAATGAGTTTCAACTAACAAGAAATATAAAGTGCAACAAGAGAAACGTTATAGAAATGGGAAGATGACAAAGAAAATAATATGTCTGTTGCTTAACAAGGAAGAAAAGAGAACAACAGGCAATAAAGGCTGAAAAGTCAGTATCACCTTTGTTTCAGCCCTCACCAAGGGTGAGATTTGATCCAGTGTTTGATGTACACTACGCTTAGATACCGATACTGTTTGCAACATCATTCTAACTAGCAAAATCACAGAGTGGGCACAGATAAACATCATGAGTTTAGTGTGTAACTACCCAGGAAAAAAAGAAAGCACTCGTAAGACAGTTACCAAAAATTATCTAATTGTCAGAAGATATCAAGAAACAGACTGTAGAGATCCATAGCAGGCCGCATTTGATATATTCGTTGGTACCTTGGATGACTAACAAGAGAATATATTTGTAAAATTTGCAGGGAAGTTCAGACTGGAACAGGTTGCAAATGCCCAGCTTAATAGGAGACAAATTTTAAATAAATAACTAAATAAAAGGCATAGCTTGAAATCAGTGTGTTGTAATTCAATAAACATTAAGGAGGAAATTTCAAATGCATAAATAAAGCAGGAGGATCACAAACTAGTCAGCAATGCTGAAGAAAAAGCTGGACTTTGAGTAAACCAGACACCTAATTTAAGTCAAGAATGTGACACTATTGCAAAAGGGCATTCCAGGATTTGTTTGGAGAACCATCATCTACAAGACACAGGATTTGTTTAGCACAGGGGAGAGATGTAATCTACACTGCCATGTACACTTTAGGACACTACAATTCATTAAAAAGATAACTGCTGCTCTGGGAGATAGCCCAGGGGATAACAAGAATGTAAGAGATTTAGAAAACATGGCCTGCAAAGAAATGTTTAAAGAATTATCCTGGTTTATTCTGAAAAGAATAAAAATAAATAATAAAAAAGGAAAAGTAAAAAAAGTCATTTTGAGGATATTTGAGAATATTATTTCCATACATTAAAGGGTTTTATAGGTAGTATAGCACCCGCTATTCTTCACACCCTCTGCAGAATTGATGAAAATTAAAAGGATTAAGGCTTACTACCAGTAAGAACTTTCTAGGAATGAAGACTGGTAGATATTTGAAAAGACCGCTTCAAAAACTTCATTGGAGGATTTTAGGAATAGGTTTGATGAACAGAATAGCAGGGCTGCTTGTCAAACTGGAGAGCAAGAAAATATGCAGGCAGTGGAAGGAGGGACAGGTGCCCTGGGAGGAGTATTGGGATGCTGCTAGGATATGTAGAGATGGGGTCAGGAAGGTCAAGACCCAACTGGAACTGGACTTGGCATGAGGAGCAAAGAAAATCAAGAAAGGCTTCTAAAGGTACCTCAACCAGAAAAGGAAAGTCCAAGAGGGACAGTATTTTTGCCTCAGTCTTCTCTGGCAACTACTTTTCATGCAGCCCTCAAGCAGATGGGTCAGAATGTGGGAACTGGGGGATCAATGTCCCTCCTGCTGTAAGCAAAGATTAGAGTCACAACCACCTGAGAAACCTAAACATCCACAAGTCTATGCATCCTGATTAGATGCATCCCAGAGTCCTGAGGGAACTGGCTGATGTAGTCACCAAGACACTCTCAATGATATTTGAAAAGTCATGGCAGTTAGATGAAGTTCCTGGTGAATGGAAAAAAACAATGTCACAACCAGTTTTAAGAAGGGTACAAAGGTGATCCAGGGAACTACTGACCCGTCAGATTCACCTCCATGCCAGGGAACAGATTCTCCTGGAAGCTATGCTAAAGCATGTGGAAGAGAGAGAGGTGATACAGGACAACTAGCACACCGAGGGCAAGCCCTGCCTGACTTACCTAGTGGCCTTCTATGATGGTACTACTGCATCGATGGACAAGGGAAGAGCCATTGATGTCATCTATCTGGATTTCAGCAAAAAGCCTTTGACACCGTCCCCCACAACACCCTTCTCTCCAAACAGGAAAGACACGGATTTGATGAGTGTACTGTTCAATGGATGATGTTCTGGCTGCAGGATCGAACCCAGAGAGCGGTGGTCAATGGCTCACTGATAAGATCAGTGATGAGTGGTGTCCCACAGGGGTCAGAACTGGGACCGATGCTCTTCAGTTTCTTCATCAATGACATAAAAGTGAGATCGAGTGCACCCTCAGCAAGTTTCCAGATGACACCAAGCTATGTGGAGTGGTCAACACACCTGAGGGACAGGATGCCATCCAGAGAGACCTAGACAGGCTTGAGCAGTGGGCCCACAAGAATCTCATGAGGTTCAACAAAGCCAAATGCAAGGTGTTGCACCTGGATTGTGTCAATCCCCACTATTTATACAAGCTGGGGGATGAAAAGATAGAGCACAGCCCTGCTGAAAAGGGCTTGGGGTACAGGTGGATGGCAAGCTGGACATGAGCCAGCAATGTGCCCTCACAGCCCAGAAAGCCAACTGTATCCGAGGCTGCATCAAAAGAAGTGTGGCCAGCAGGGCAAGGTGAAGGTGATCCTGCCCCTCTACTCTGCTCTGGTGAGACCTCACTTGGAGTACTGCATCCAGATGTGGAGTCCTCTGCACAGGAAAGACATGGACCTGTTGGAGCATGTCCAGAGGAGGACCACAAAAATGATCCAAGGGATGGAACACCTCTCCTATGAGGACAGACTGAGAGAGCTGGGGCTATTCAACCTGGAGAAGAGAAGGCTCTGGGGAGACCTGAGAGTGGCTTTTCAGTATCTAAAGGGAGGCGACAAGAAAGAAGGCAACAGACTCTTTAGCAGGGTCTGTGGGGATAGGACAAGGAGGGGAGATTTAGGCTGGATGTAAGAAAAAAGTTCTTTACACTAAGGGTGGTGAAGCACTGGAACAGGTTGCCCAGAGAGGTGGTGGAAGTCCCATCCCTGGAGACATTCAAGGTCAGACTGGATGGGGCACTGAGCAACCTGATCTTGCTGTAGATGTTCATTGCAGAGGAGTTGAACTAGATGACCTTTAAAGGTCCCTTCCAACTCAAATGTTTCTATGATTTTGTGTAATCTTTGCAAAACTTGTAGTTCTTTTCAGCTTAAAGCTTTACTTAAATAACTGTAAGATTTTCAGTACTGACTCTTCCTCTGAGAAGGTTTTTACTTTCCTCGGCCATTATAAAAGTCAGGATGTGTAAGAGAAGAGTTCTGAGGAAAATTCCGTAAGAAAATAATTTATCACAGTCCCATAGATTCCAGTACCTGAAAATTTTAATCATATATTGAGTCTCTTTAATCACTGAACTTACAGCAGAACTCAGTAGTCCCACAACATGACCTGACCACATACTTTCTCACAGATCTTTGGAAAACAGTAGTCATGACAAGTGTGAACCTGGCCAATGTAACCCAAATTGTGGGAAAAAGGATTATCATGGTGTTTATGTGGAGAGGGGAAAATGGAGTTTTAGTGAATTAAGGTGGCAAATTTAACCCTTACTGATACATAATTCTCTCCCAAACTAAATGCTTTCCTATGTTGTCTTACAACTGCCTTTTATAGCAATTCCCAGTGGAGAAGACTCAGGGCTTACGTACCTTTCTTTTGACTTTCTCCCTTTAACAGTAATTGTAGTCTTCGCCATTGTGAAGAACTATCTCAAAAACTATGTTAAAATAGAGGCTTAGACACCTTGTCCATTATCCAAAAATTCCTTGATACACCAAGAAAAATACAGCGTATTCTGAGCAGAATAGGTAGAATGATATCTCTGTGGGTGAGCTGTTTCCTGGTTCTCTCAAGCTTCAGATCCAAAGCAATCCAGCTCTTCCGTAAGGTAGCTGTTACAGAAGCTGCACTTCTCTGCTACTTTAAAGACACTGTCCCATCTCCCTCTCTGAAACTCTGCTGCTGTTGGCTCAAAAACGTAACTGTCTTTCACCAATAGAAATGTGAATCAATACGTATCAGTGGTATCCCACTTCCCTACAGACCTTCAGCATTGCTTCATTTAGCTATAGTCCAGCACTATATCTTAATACGTACTCTCCCATGCTTTCTAGACAGAAGCATTGCTCAGGACGGTGTGACTCTCTTTAAATTTTTCTCCCGATATAACACTTTGGCTGCTCACCCATATATTTTTCCATAAGCAGTGATCTGGTGTATTACATGACTGCATCTTTTAAATTCCAGTTTTATTTATGTAATTACATATCTGTGAGGATTTGCTTGTAAGCAAACTGGGAATGTAAGTGAAGTGAGATAGATGGGAAGACATGTACAATGTATACTAAATATTATTTGTTCTGTCTGTAATAATAACCACAAGTTACATAAACATAATATTGATGACTGAGTAACAATTAAATCATCTACCATAGTGTATAAAGACCTTTGTTGACATTTATCAAGCAATGCTAATAGGAGGCCCCACTAAAGCAAAGTTTAAAATAAATGTAATTTTCTATGGGTGAATGGCCCAAATTTTGTGTTTAATGTCTAACCACCTCTCTTTGGTGTGACCTTCCGGGTGAACCTAAACATTCCGTACTGTGAACTCCTGATCCAGGGAGCTTCTTGACTCAAAGCTGTCACCGAGGGTGACAGACTCAGCAGGGCCAAGCTGCAAACACAAGCATGCTAACACAACACCAAAGCAAGCCAGAAACAGAGGAATGAATATTGAACTTACTAATTCCTCCTTTATTGAGGTTGACAGAGGTTATTTTGTGTTACTATAAAATGATATGTCTCCTTCCTCAGTATATGGCAACTCTTCAGGCAATTTGGTTGTGGTAACAGCTTCCAGATAGTTTATAAAACCTGCAGGCTCCATCACTTGAATGACCTGAAGGTATACCAGTCTCATCTGAGCTTCTGGAGAGTTCAAATTATTCATTATGAGGATTCAGAATTCAAGCCAGTGACAGACACTGTGGGGAGGGTAATCAAAGTAACTGTTTTGCTCTCTTTAATTCGAGACAATATGATAATACAGACCAAAAAAACAAGTTATTTTGTAAGGTCATATAAAAGTCATTTCCAATTTGCAGTTACTAAAAGTTATATGTAATAACGCTGATAATATTAATGATACAAACCAATTTCTTTGACTGCTTTAACTCTTAAAAGTAAAGAATATTTGAGCTACCTGTACATATCACTTTTAACTTCTTCTATCCAAAGATCCCAAAATTATTAAACTGGTTGGCAATTATAATTTGGTAAACATTATCCTTGCTTTATTGCAGCTATGGGGTTTGAAATGAATCTAAATTAGTTTACTTGACAAATAAATAAAACTATATGTGGACTTTATATTGAGAAATGTACAATAAAATACCACATCCAAAATTAAATGAAACTATTGTATTATTTAAAGGCAAGTACAGAGGAATAGTTGGCTCTTCTACAAAAAGAAAATCGTTTTATTTTATACAGAAGCATGTGCTTTGGAGTTTAAATAGAATGAACCCTTGATAAATTGTGAGTCCTGATTTTGATTTTGCTATGACAGAGCAACATTTCTGCTGTGTATTTTTACTTTCTGTCCACTAGATGTCCTCAGCATGTCACACTACGCTTTGCTTTCGCAGTATCTTTAATCTGAAAGGATCTATACTTCGTTTGAAGTGAGTGTTATTAAGATATCATGATTAATGACTTTCACTCCAGAGTTCATTTTATCTGGAATATTAGCAAGACATGAGTCCTCAAGAAGAGCACAATAATTTAATTCTCTCCTTAAGACACAGCAGCTTTCCAATTTAGGAAGCAATTAAGAATCATGTATGCTTTCTTCTCTGAAAATATTTAAGCAATTAAAGCCTTAAAACAAACGACAGTCCTTGCAGTAAAAATCCTTATATATCAAAAGGGAAGCCTTAGCAGTTTTTTTCCTGTTATTCTATACTTTCAAAGGATGTGTGGTAGTTGCACAGACCCATTCAAAGCTGGCTGGGCTAACAGCAGGAGTCTTACTTAATTTGAGCTTTAATGGACCTTTAGAAAGAAGATGAGAGTAAAATCTGGAATGATCACAAATATCATTTTAAGCCTTTCACACCTCCCCAGAAGGGCCTGTGTAACAAAGCACAGGAGGCTGGAAACAAAGCTGTCATATTAGACTCTCAAAGCAGGTAAGCTGAGCTAGCACTAATCTTGCAAAACTTTGGCTTTTCTGAAAATGCAGTAAGCTCTGTTGTGCTGTGTGAAAACCTAAAGCTTCAGAGCTTCAGAGCTTTAGGATTTTAGCTTTTTATCACATATTCAGCTGTAAGTGCTGCGACAGTAGAGCAATACCATGGAGGGCTGTGTGTCTGCTGTTTTCTGGGATGCAATAAGGATTTCTAAAAGGCACTAACAGGTCTCCAACTGGAAACACTCTAGCAGCATGCTTTTGACTCCCAGGGCATCAGGTAAAAAATTAGTGCTGTGTAGTTGAGCAGTTCCTGTCCCAGTGAGAAAAACAAAGCAAGTACTCTGAGTGACCTTTTACTCGGTTGCTAACACACATCCTTGGAACAATGGTAAGCACTGACTGGGGTTCCACAACCTTCAGCGGTTTCACAGCAGGGCCACCAGGACTTACCACGACAACAAAAAGCCTAATTCAGCCAATAATAGAAGAATTGATGTAAGAAACAGTGAAACAAAGCCTGGTGCTTCTGTTGTCAGACATTTGCTACTTAGATTTCAGTTTCCAGAAGTCAGGTAAGACACTACTTGTTTATGTGTGTGTAAAATTCCAAAGAATTTTACAGTCTTAAAAGTGATCTGGCCAGGAAGGCTGCTGAGGGCCTTTTTCATCTTCGCTATGACAGGAATCTTGGAAGTTTTGTGCAGGGTCTGCTTTTTGAAGGAAAATGAAGAGTACAATTTTCAACTCCTTCCTCTCAAAATAATTTCCTCTGTAGCCAAAGTGAGCAGAAAATGAACAATCTAAAGTGGCATAGAAAAAAAAAAAGCTTCAAATGCCTTCAAAACTTTCTGTTGTTTGCTTTTCCTTCTCTAACATTTGAGCAATAAAGGGATTCCCCTGTGCCAGAGAAAGTCTTCATCAACCCCATTGTAGCATCTTTCTGGTACCTGTATGCATCAGCAGGAGCTGAGCATGAGAAGTTCTCAGTTGCTGTCATTTGTGGCAGATTTTGCCTGGGGTTTGTTACTGCTCCCTCAGGAGTCAGACTGAATTTACTTAGCCTTAAAACATTTCCCTTCCACTTAAAGACCCTGCTCCTTTGTCAGATAGATGCACGTGGACCATAATGCAGAGACAAGGCCTGCTTCTGAGGATGTTTTCAGTGGGTTGGAGGCCACTGTACGGGTTTGGCTCAGAGCAGCCCTGGTGCTGACACAGGGCTGCCATTCTGTGGCCAGGTCAGGCTAGGCACAGGAAGGCTTCAGCTGAACTACTCCTCTTGCCTCATGCCTCAGCAATAATGGCAATCCAAGGAACTCTTAGGTCCTTCCCCCAGGGGACAAAACAGAGCAATCTGTGCCTCCTGCCCCCAGCCTTGGGATGAGCGGCCTAAGGGCTGACAGTTGGCCCAGAAAGAACTGGCCATGCTGAGGACCAGGTCAGGCCTCCTAGGGACTGCAGTCTCCTCTGTGCCCCTGCCCAAGAATGGGCCAGGCCCTGGCCCCTTGTTGAATCAGGGATGGTGGCCTGGGGAGGCTGCTGAGGAGATGAGAGCAGCACAATCATGCGAGGTTTGTGAGAACAGAGTTGTTTCTGGCTCTACTCACATTGTCTAAGCATGCGGGGCAGTTTCCTCCACCCACAGCAGTGTGCAGCCTCAGTCTATTACTCAGTCAGATAATTCAAAGAACATCTTAAAACATCTTGAAAATATCTTGAAAATAAGTAGCCACCCTAGCGAAGCATAGATCAGATGAGATCCTCGATTCCTGTTGTTTAATCCTTTTTAACTTCAGCTAGATATAGCACTATGCATCCTCTAATACATAAAATTAGTTAAATGCATCACCTTATGAAAGGTGATATGGATTCAAGAAAAGAGAATGTTGAATTACTTCAGTACTTCTTCACCTAGGCCTGAAGGACATTAAGCCAAACAAACTGCAATAAGTGGGTAGGACACTAGGCCTGAAGTCACACAGGCTGACAGCACAGTTTTACTGCTGGCTTCCTTTGTCACCGTCAAGTCCCTAAAGAGCTGTCTCTCTGAGCATTCACATCTATAAAGCAGAGATAATTCTCAACCACTCAAACTCTGTAGGAATGTGTCAGCTTCTATTAAATTTTTTCACGTTCTACATGTTTATTTTGTCATATAATAAGTGACAAACTTTCTCTGTGTAAGATAACTTACCAAATATTGAAGGTTTCCCTGATTAGTGTGTAGAGGTTCATTTTTACCTCCCAGGTAACCTAAAACTAATAAAAAGGATTCTAATACATTCAAAACTGAGAGATGAGAAAGTCTGTGATTGATTGGGCAAAATTTTTCTGAAATTAAGAGTATGTGAATTGATACAATGCAAAATTTCTCTGACTTCTCTGTGGCAGAAATAATGTTCAGAGTGCTCAAAACGTACCTTGCTCAAAAGAAGTGTTTGACAATGTAAAAGAACATTTCCTCTTCGAAGTTCACGTGATAGGCTAACTAAAGCTCTCTGGGGGTTCCCCTTCTGCAGACCTCACGCAGGGGAAATATCATCAAATATCATCTGTTTTCTTCTGTTCTTTCCTGTCTACAGGCTGTCTAAGGTCCTCTGAGGTTCCTTTGGGGTGGAACTGCCCATTAATACCCCATAACACTCTTCTAGTTGACAAGGTAAAAGCCTCAGCTTTTGTGCTAGTCATATGCTGCACTCATAAATATATCCCTCCCCATTCCTGTCTCTATTAGAAAAACATGTTTTCTCCATTCCTCAAGTGTCCTTATGCCATAAAGCAGGAAAAGTTCATTGACTACATAAGCTCACTCATTATACCCTTCTACAGGGTATTATTTATCCTTCTTATCTTATTTATCCTTCTCATCTTTTTCCAGACTTCATTTGGCTTGCTGAAAGTTCTTGTGTGGTCTAAGCTCGCCATCTAGGCTCCTTAATGGAGACACAGAAAAATTATGAATTTCACCTCTGTTTTAAAACTTCAGAGGATAAAATTATACACCTTGGAAGGAGTTTTTCTATCACTTCCCTTCTCTCTCTCTCTCTCTCCTTCAGAAGCCTAGACAACAACTTTAGACTGCACACAATACTGCTTTGGTGAAAAGTAGGTAGGATGAATGTCAGTCCCACTCACCAAAAGCTTCCTTCTACATAGCTGCTCTATTCCTCCACTCTCTAGTATTTTTCGGAAATTGCATGAACTATCAGCATGAATACTTCTTTGTGCACATTTATGGCATTTAGTTGCATGCAAGTCTAAGATGACCTAGCCCTTTCGTGTGGGATATTCACAGAATATTTTAACTAGATCCAGACATCAGGAAAGAGGAGCAGTTGGTCTTTCTTTACAATGTCCCATCCTTAATCAGCATATATACTTGAGATAAAAATATAAATATGAAAAATCAAATAAGACTAAATGTTTTGCTGTATGTTCTATTTTTTTCCATGTTTTGTCCTCTGTAAAAACTTACACAGAGGGCTTTTTGACAATTTCAGCTGTACTCATAAATTATATTTATAAAGCCTTCCAACTTCTCCAGTAATACGAGCCTTTAGTGTTTTCTAGAATCTTTACTACTCTTGTAGCTAGAAATAATATACTTTTCTGACATTATATGTATTATGACACAAAATTCATGTGGAATTCAGTGATACTCCTTCTGAACACCACAGTTTTGTCATACGTTTTCATTTTTTGTAACTCATGCTGTTGAAAGGTGAAATTCAAATGACTTGTCACACCTAGTGTTCTAGTAAAGTATTTGGGAAAAAAAAAGTCTGCTCTGCAACAAGTTCCTATGAAAGTAATAACAAGCCCAGATTCTGGAATATGTTTCAGCAACTGTCCAGAATAAAATTCGTAAAGTAATTGTATTATTTGCATTCTTATTGTTAAGTATGTGTTTAAATGTTGGGAAAGCTGAAGCATTCTGCATTTTAGTTTCTGGGTAGACTGTATCATTAAAATTGTTTTAAGATGTAAAAGAAAAAATAAAAAAAGGAAGGCTTGCCTTAAAAGTTCAATTTCAACAAAACTGTTAATTACCTTGTTAGGAGTTCCTCCTTAATGTGAATCTTTTTTCTGACATGAAAGCTGTCAAACCATTCAGATGTTCAACTATACCTCAGTAAGGTCTCAGACTCCCTGTTAAATCACTGCAACCTATGAGCACGTCTTTAAAAGAGGCTGATTTGACACATTTCTTTTATTAGCAGAGATTTTTTAAAAAGTCTCAGGAATTAATAGCAGTGAAGAGGATTTGCCAGTAATTCTGTGGGAGTCCCTAAAACCAGTCCTCAAAGGCAAAATATATGTTTTATTTTAGAAGACATATCCCTGGGCAGAGAAAATAAAATATTTTAGGATGATAATTGCATGTTTTAAGGAATGCAACACACACACAAAAAAAATCCCACAGGAACAGTGCTAAAACCTGTGGAGTGCTGTAGAATTGAGAGGAATAATAACTGAAAACTAACCTGAAAGATGTATAAAATCAAACAGAGTGAGAATTGTGCTAATTTTTTATCTGGGGGAACAGCAGTCTTCCAGCACAAGCCCGCGCATTTTCTATTGGCTGTTGACTAAACTAACAAAGGAAAGAGAACTCCAGTTTTTCCTAACTACCAAAGAATATGAACATGGAATAACAGCAATCCCATGTCTCAGCGACAAAATACAGATTTGCTTGACTACTACGGCATTACATCAGCACCTCTCAAAGAACTACTGGGAGAGGGAAGCAGTAAAATGCTCATCATTAAGCCTTTTAGCACTTGCAGAATTCTGCTCACTTTTGGAAAATCTCTATGGAATTTAGAAGAGCATACAACACACCAGAAGGCTGTGCTGCCATTCAATGAGACCTGGACAGGCTGGAGAGTTGGATGGAGTGGAATCAGATGAAGTTCAACAAGACCAAGTGCAGAGTGCTGCACCTGGGGAGGAATAATTGCATGCATCAGTACAAGTTAGGGGCTGACCTGCCAGGAATGAGCTCTGTGGAGAAGGACCTGGGTGTCCTGGTGGACAACAGGTTGGCCATGAGCCAGCAGTGTGCCCTCACGGCCAAGAAGGCCAATGGTATCCCGGGTTGCATTAAAAAGAGTGTGGCCAGCAGGTTGAGGGAGGTGATTTTCCCTTCTACTGTGCCCTGGTGAGGCTACATCTGGACTGTGTTCAGTTCTGGGCTTCCTAGTTCAAAAAAGACAGGGAACTGCTGGAGAGAGTCCAGCGGAGGGCTACGAAGGTGATGACGGACATGGAGCACCTTGCTTATGAGGAAAGGCTGAGAGACCTGGGGCTGTTCATCCTCAAGAAGAGGAGACTGAAAGGGGATCTTATCAATGCTCATACATACTTAAAGGATGGGTGTCAAGTGGGTGGGGCCAGGCTTTTTTCAGCGGTGTCCAAAGACAGAGCACGGGGCAATGAGCACAAACTGGAACACAGACAGCTCCATACGAACACAACGAAAAACTTCTTTACTTTGAGGGTGACAGAGCACTGGAATAGGCTGCCCAGATAGGTCATGGAGTCTCCTTCTCTGGACATATTCAAAACCCACATGGACAGTTTCCTGTGCAATCTACTCTAGGGAACTGCTTTAGTAGGGAGTTGGACTAGGTGACCTCCAGAGGTCCCTTCCAACTCCTGCGATTCTGTGACTCTGAGATTCTGTGATATAGTGGTCAACATCACAATCATAAAATAAAATATAAAAAGTCAAGATTCACATGCTTTTGCAGCAAAATATGTGCGTGAAAAACCTCTGCTGCTACAGAAGTACTTCAGGTAGTGACTGCTCAAAAAAAATCAAGGGAACTCTTTCTGTCTGAAGTTCAACTCAAGATTAATAGATCTCAGTTTTGGAGCCTGCATTCACATTGTGTAAGGTATCTTAGGTGTCCATTATACTCACTGGATATCAAGGCAGCAATCAAACCTCAATTCAGTTCACCCTGGAGGAGATTGTCAGTTGAATCACTCTCCAGACACCTCTGACTATACTGACTGGATCTTCATTGAGTTTAAGGGAGTTCAGGCACCTAGCTCACAGGTAGACACATTGGCCTATAGGTGTCCAAATCTCAAATCAAATCCAATCTCTTTAAAGGGCCTTGAAGCATGATATTATGGTATTTACTGAGAAAGGTAGAGTTTCATTCTGCTCAGACCTGTTTCCACTAAAATTCAGCCTGGTCCCTGTCTTGGAAGAACTAATCATATTCTGTGTGCCAAGCAGAGTATGCACTAGCAGTTCTTCCATACTTTGTGTATGTGACAGGCTATATTCATTAATTGTGGGACGGTACACTGTTATTTTTTAACTCAACACTTTGTTTTATTTATTTCAGAAGTCTAATGGTACATGTGATAAAAAAAGAATTTCAAGTATAGAAGAAGAAGACATTGCACACCTCCTTGAGACCTCCTTCCATGGTTCTAATTAGATTTACAGAATATTGTTCTGCAGTATTATGTTCTTGGCTATTGTATTTCTCAGTGATTACTCTCTCTCCATTCATTTGTTGCAGTCAAGTGAAAAATATTTTTTTTTTCTCTTTGATACTAATTTCAAATCATCCTGTGACAGACCTTATGTGTAGGAGATGGGTATCTTCATCCAGTCATGACATTATCAAAAGCAAATAGAAAGAGACCGATTTATGAGGCACTTACAGGCTACATCTAACATGCTTTGGAGTCATCGCCTTCAATGAAAAATGACAGTAGTCACATTGAAAAATTTGACAAAGGAACTCACAGTGAAATGGTTAGAGTGTGCTCCAAGAACTCTGAAACCTAGATTCAGCTCATCATCCTTAGTCTGATGAGGCTGAAATCCATAATCCACGACTTCCTGAACCACAAGTTCTTTGTTCCACATCTTTAAAGTAGGCCACAATTCAGCCAGTCCTTGGGACAGAGAGCAAGTTTGAACTCACAGCCCATGGATAAACAACCATGAGACACAGGGGTCAAGGTCTTAGGACTCTACACTAGGCTCTGCTTACACATCATGAATGAAAACATCAGTGGACAAAATGTACAAATGACTTTGGTAGAGGGGACTAGATGCTGCTGTTGGCACCAGGAAAAAAAATCTCTCTGAAGCCTGGTCCTAGCCACAGCCCCTCCAGTATTTTTAAATGCATTTAGCTCCTACACTAAATGAATGATTTAATAGAGGGTTTTTTAATCCTTTTTTCAAGGAAATGAACACAAAAGACCTATAAATAGTTTTTAAATTACTGTCTCTATCACACACAGTTGTGGAGGACATGAAACCTCCTGGGAGTTTGATCTGTGTTAATTAAATCCAGAAAGAATCTCCATAAGGTCTAAAGCATGCTTAATGAATTAACATGGAGGCCCCGTTGAGCAAAAGCCTTTTAAACTCCTGTGAAACAAATCAACTCACATTTTATTATTATCCACTTAACAAATTTAATCTGTCACTTTATATCATGTGAAACCACAGCTTTTCATAAATGCTAATTAAAACCATTAAAAATGGAAATCTTCTTCTAAGGGGCTTATGCAAAGTGTGAATATTGATGCAAAGAGATAGGCCTATTTGTCCTTATGAATGAAAGATAGTACTTCTGGTATAACAAGCTGTACTTGAGAATAAGAATCTTCCGGGAGCGAGCACAGATGCCTAAATAAATATGAGACATGGAGGTACTTCAGCAAGCACCACTTAAAGGAAACTACCATTGCCATGGAGTAATGTTAGTTTTAAGGAATGTCATTGCACTTGAATCACAAAAAGCTGAAGAAAGTAAAACAAATTGAAATGAGAAGTACCTCCTGATTTGAATCCTTAGAATCCTTAGAATACTGAATTCAATTTAGGGATCCTCTTGACCCATGAGTTATTAATGTACAGGAACATTGATGCTCATAGCAAAACAGCGGAACTGAATCTGGTACAATGCACGGAGCACCGAAGTGAGTAACCCTCCTAGCAAGGGTTAGAATTCACATGCAGTCCATCCTTTCTTTAGCAACTGCTTTTACTCTCTTAACCAATTTTTTCCAACCATACATTGAGGAGCACATGTGTATGATTACTGCCAAAACTTTCTCTAGTAGATCCTAAGCAGAATAATTGATTGGTAGAAATAAAAAAGAAAAAAAGCTTTGTTTAAAAATCTACTTGAAATTCATGTAAGCAGCCTTTAAATCTTTTTCTTTACACTTTCTTCTGACTTTTACTCTCTGTCTTGCATGCACAGGGTCCTTTTTTATTTCTTTCCTAAAAATGTTCAGACCAATTAATTTTCCAACACTTCAGCATAGGCCAGGAACAACACTGAAGCCTCCTGCAAAAGCACTGAAAAATACATCTGGAAGGGCCTTGAGGAAACCGCTTCATCCATTCCCCAGATCCACTTTGTGATAAACTATAAGCCGTATCATTTCTGATGGGAGTTCATATAATAAGGTTTTTAAAGCTTTGATGGTGGAAATTCCTTCACAGACTACCTGACACTTCTCAGTAGCAGTGTGCATAGGCCCCAGCATAAACTCAAATGTTACTGTTATCTGTTTATTACTATTTGTCACATGAGAAGTAACTTCTGTTTGCTTTATGCTAATATTTATTTCATATTTATATTTATATTCTATATAGAACCATATATACATATACATAAGTATTTTACTATACATATACTGTAAAATGTATTCATGAACTTCATAACAGGAAAATACTCCTGGCTGTTTAACTTTCTCGGACAAATATAGCTCACTATTTGAAATGGTGTTTTTTAGATGCTGCATAATGTGTTTTTAATATGACTACTTATTTTACTTTCAATTGTCATAATTATCAAGGTCTGTAGACCTCCAAGCAATCCGCCAACATCAATTCAACTATAAACTATATTCGCTGTCTAACAAAAGTTTACAATAACATGCCACAACACAAAATTAGCAAGCTAAGTTTACCAAAAAGGGTTGGCACCTATTACTGGTAAATGTGATGGTATTTTATTCAGTTGAGGAAATCCAGGACAGATCTGAGTCATTCTCACTCACATGATGTTCAAGTGTCCCCACACAAAAAATAATATACACAACTTTTTACTCCAGAGACTTTATACCTCAAATGTCTTAGATTAGTGCTTTCACATCTCTTCTACTTTTCGTCAAATTAACACTCTGAAAACGAAATTTTGCAAACATGGGATCATATCCTCAGACCTGTTTTAGGAGACATTAAATTGACTCAGCCATTCCAGCAAGGGATTTTTCCTCAGTCAGGGGATTCTTCATATCTTTTGAGCTAAGATGCAATTTTTACCCATTTTCCTGAAACATAACTCAGTGGGAACATGAGAAATAAAAACCAAAGGATCACTCCAGATAAGTGTCTGCAGTTATAAAAATGTCTTCCAAGTAATGGACCAGCACCAACACACTGAGCAGTGACAAAAAGCCACCTTTGTCATGTTTCTCTGGTTCTGTGTCAGAAACAAGTGAGAAAATTGAGGAGACAGTAAAGAATCAGAGCTGCAAACCAGATATATTTAGGAGAGGAGAAAAATGAGTCATTTCTGAAAAGTCAGTAATTTAATTTTCTCTTATTTTCAATAGAACTGTTGAGAGGAAAAAGCAATCTGTAAATCAACATATATAGGGGTGGCAGCAGAAATGAATACGGTAAGAAGGAAAAAAAAGTCAGATAGTCAAGCTGGAGATAACAATGGGACATTTCCAAACTTAAAACATGAACTATAGATATATTAAATAAATAAACTAACTAACTAAAAAATAAATATGAATAAATAAATAGGAAGCCAGTAGGAGCATTTAAGCAATAACAAGATAATGATTTTTAAAATGACAGAATGATGTGACAGTGACAGACTGAAAAAAACACAAGCTATCTCAAATATAGATGTTTGTCCTTAAGCACTAGCTGTAGAACAAATTGGCATGGATGGTTTTTAAGACACTATCAAGAGCTCAGATAGGGGTATCTGATCTGCAAATAGTTATTTTGTTTGGGTCAGAGTATTCACAGTACTGAAAAAGCACCATCAATTTCTACATCTCCACATCAGCCAAGGTTAGAAAGGATCTCAAAAGATCATCCAATCCAATGTTTCATTGGAAAAGGGAGCCTAGATGGGATTATCTAGCACTCTGTACAATCACTTCTTGAAAACCTCTGGTAACGAGGAGACACATACAAGGTGTTCATGACCTAGTGAACAGTCTGTGAGAATTTTGAGAACAATGCAACAGAACACATAAAAATATAAAGAATAAAAAAAACCCTACATTTTATTGTAAAAGAGAATGACATGCAAGTGACAAGCTTAAGACTTTCCATAAGAAAATTATCTGTATCTATGCAAACTGAGTGGAAAACAAAGCCAAAATGATAACATTAAAATCTGCTACATTATAAGATTAAAATCTGCATACAATATAAGATAAACCTGTCTTGTGCAAATGTTCATAGTTTATCACATTACTATCTTAACATGTACATCAGGCAGTAGCTTTGCATTTAATAAACACTTTTTTCTCCAGATATTGCTACTTTTTATGTGCTTATCACCAAAAAGCCTTAGTCACTAAGAAATTGCCCTTTTTGTGTGTGTGTGTGTATGCTCAGATAAGTAGAACAAACCAAGAAACTTTCTGTGTTAGACAGTAGAATTTAGATGAAAAGGGTCACAAAGATCCTGAAACTACAGTGAGTCATTTGGACATGACACAGAGACGATCTTATGGAAAAAGCTACTGACAAACTTTGTGGTCAAGATACAATAAATTAGTCCATAGTTAGGGGGAAAAAAGTCATTTTGGAATTTAAATACATGAAATTAAAATCTTCTTAAAGATACAGCAACATTTATTTTTAAATTAGCCTTTTAGCATCCATTCCTACCATAACATCTTCCCCTACCAAGAGGACAGCTTTTTCAGATGAGTACACAGCCCTCTCTCATTCTTAGGCCATGAAGAGAAATTTTCTGATCATTGAGGGTAAGTCAAAAGAGAAAAAGAGGATTCATGATACTTTCCACAGAAATCTACTTTCATAGGGAGTCAGGCACTCAGCATCGTGTACATATGTAGATATGCACATGCATACTGTGCACATACACATCTATCTCCTACACGTGGTTATGCTCCAGGAACTCCGGTCAACATCATAGATGGGGTGACACTAGACCAAGGGCATACACAATGCGCACACACACAGAATGAGCACACACAGCACAATCTCAGTGTGTGCTGCACCTCTGAAATCATGGGAAGGCCAAGAAGCCCTCAGGTGCAACATAGACTAGTCCTTCATAGAATCATAGAAACACTAGGTTGGAAAGGACCTACAAGATCATCTAGTCCAACCGTCCTCCTATCATCATCCCTACCCACTAAGCTACTAAATCATGTCCCTTAGCACCTCATCCAGACGCTTCTTGAACAGTGGCAGGGACGGTGACTCCACCACCTCCCTAGGCAGGCCATTCCAGTGCCTGACCACTCTTTCAGAGAAAAAGTTTTTCCTTATATCCAGTCTAAATTTACCCTGGCGCAACTTGTGGCCATTCCCTCTCGTCCTGTCATTAGTTATCTGGGAGAAGAGGCTGACCCCCTCCTCACCACAACCTCCCTTCAGGAAGGTGTAGAGTGCGATGAGGTCTCCCCTGAGCCTCCTCTTCTCCAGACTAAACAATCCCAGCTCCCTCAGCCGCTCCTCAGATAAGCCAAGTCCTTGTTCCTAAACTCCAAGACTCATTTCCAGAAAAGGAACTAGCAAAGAAGGATAACTGCATTGAAGATCCACTGGAAAATGGCATGCATGATATCATGTTTAAATATCACATGTTGTGCAATATGTTGAAAGAATATAGATCCCCCTTTTCTTACATCTAAAAATACATAGTGACATTTGAAAGGAGGAAGTGTGCTCCAAATATAGATGTGGGAGATTTCAGCGTTGTCATCCTGTGGTGCTAAAAACTTTGATAAAATAACTGAACACCTATTGTTCCATATACACAGAGACATTACCAGCAACTGAGCACTTACAAGACACTGTGTATTTTCCATCCACCCAGGGCATGATTTTGATGTCTTTGCTCATGCTTCATAGTGCTTTGCTTCTTGAGTAGCTCCCCCTCATGACAGTGGTAGCACTCATGCAATATGAATAAACATGTTTTAATACCGGATATTTTATTTTTTATTGTTTTATTGCTCTTTTAGAATGTAGGTAAATATAAACATATCCTTCTGTTTGGGGGGTTTATTTTGGAAGACATCTTCTTTCGAGGATAAATGGACCAAAAGAAGCACTGATATACTTTTAAGCAAAGTAAAATAGTAAAATTGCTATTTTAAATCTTAGATCTCTCACGAAAAGATAATGATCTGCTGATGAATTGAGAAGTCAAGAACTTCCTATTAATTATGATTATTAATTGAACAAAATGTGTTAAGTGTTTTGGAAAACACAAGGAAAGTGATTGCTCTCAGGAAAGAAAAAATAGATTTATGAGAGTAATCCTCAATTTGTGATGAATAGCTAAACAAATCTATTTTTACATGACATTCAGTCCTATAAACAGTAGCAAATGCATAGGCTTCTTGCTTCCATCAGATCTGTAAAATCTGAATGCCAGTGAAACATCCATGTGCTTTTTTCTTTTATTAATGGCCAAAGAAGGGATGGAGAAATCAGTACATGATTACCTCCTCAGTGTCAGAAATTTTAAAGAACACACTGACATGTTTCTTTCCCTTTCACCTAGCTCCCTTTTTCTTGGCTTGAGAAACCTCTGACAGCCTGTCAGAGAGGAGATTACTTTCATGCTACCTTGCACCCAGGACAGCTATTCTAATTAGAAACTAAAGCTCTTCATTTGTCATTGTGCTATTCTACAGCTTCTGACCAAAGTAAGCAATGATGATGCAACTTTATGTCCAATGCCATTATACCAACACCTTGCAGTTGAGAGAAGTCAGGGTGAGAGAGTCTAAATGAACGGGAAATCATTAAGTTTACAACAGATTCTACATTTATTAAAATACCATACCAGATTTGCTCCTCCGTATTTTATTTAAAAGAAAAGAAAAGAAAAGAAAAGAAAAGAAAAGAAAAGAAAGAAAGAAAGAAAGAAAGAAAGAAAGAAAGAAAGAAAGAAAGAAAGAAAGAAAGAAAGAAAGAAAGAAAGAAAGAAAAAAAGAAAGGAAGGAAGGAAGAAAGGAAGAAAGGAAGGAAGGAAGAAAGGAAGAAAGGAAGAAAGGAAGAAAGGAAGAAAGGAAGAAAGGAAGAAAGGAAGAAAGGAAGAAAGGAAGAAAGGAAGAAAGGAAGAAAGGAAGAAAGGAAGAAAGGAAGAAAGGAAGAAAGGAAGAAAGGAAGAAAGGAAGAAAGGAAGAAAGGAAGAAAGGAAGAAAGGAAGAAAGGAAGAAAGGAAGAAAGGAAGAAAGGAAGAAAGGAAGAAAGGAAGAAAGGAAGAAAGGAAGAAAGGAAGAAAGGAAGAAAGGAAGAAAGGAAGAAAGGAAGAAAGGAAGAAAGGAAGAAAGGAAGAAAGGAAGAAAGGAAGAAAGGAAGAAAGGAAGAAAGGAAGAAAGGAAGAAAGGAAGAAAGGAAGAAAGGAAGAAAGGAAGAAAGGAAGAAAGGAAGAAAGGAAGAAAGGAAGAAAGGAAGAAAGGAAGAAAGGAAGAAAGGAAGAAAGGAAGAAAGGAAGAAAGGAAGAAAGGAAGAAAGGAAGAAAGGAAGAAAGGAAGAAAGGAAGAAAGGAAGAAAGGAAGAAAGGAAGAAAGAAAGAAAGGAAGAAAGGAAGAAAGGAAGAAAGGAAGAAAGGAAGAAAGGAAGAAAGGAAGAAAGGAAGAAAGGAAGGAAGGAAGGAAGAAAGAAAGGAAGAAAGAAAGAAAGAAAGAAAGGAAGAACCTGCAATTAAGGCCAGTAAACTGTTTTCACCTCCACACATTGAGTTTCACATGGCAGGAAATTTTCCACCAGAAAAGCCCAACTGCCCCCGACCTGGCTGCAGAATGGACCAGCGGGAATGGGCAGGGAAAGCCACGGCACTCTCCCATCGCTCTTCCCTTTGCCCTCTGCCCACACCTCCGGTGCTGTGCAGCTGGAGCACAGATGAGAAGCTGACCACCAACAACTAATGGGTGCTGCACTTGCACACACTGCTCTAACAGCGATGTTTAGCAGCGTACATGAAAGAATATGACTCAGCTAAAAAAAGAAGAAAAAAAATGCAGCCCTCTATCTAGACATCCCAGCTTTGACCTGGTGAAATACTACAAAACTACAATACCATAGTAAAGGCAGTGCACCCAGTACATCACATGCAATATTTTACACATAATAATGAATTTCAGCGCATTTTCATGAAACAGATAAACACCCTGGTTACTAAAGTTACTCTCCTCCTTAAAACAATTATTTTCTCATCTCATTAACTTTTTAAACTGTGATAGATACAAGGCACTTCATGGCAATGAAAGGTGTTTTCCGCTTTGCCCAACGAAATGAGCCCCAACCAGTTCAGAATATCTCTGGGCATCGCTGTAATACAAATGCACAATTAAGAATATCTTAGTTCTCACAGCTAGCTGCAGTGAAGCTAGGCTTCTCCCTCTTTTTTTTTTTTTTTTCTTCCAAATGGGTAATATATTTCAATCAACAATATCTGCTTTCTTTTTTCTGTTTCCTGAAGAAATATCCTGAAAAATGTTACCTTCAGTATTGCTGCAGGCACATGATTTGCTGTGTTCTGTATTGGCTTTTCAGACACAGAGTATGTTCTTCTTCAGTTCTGTGTAGTGACTGTCTCCCTTTAGACAGGGTCATGCTATATAAACCAAAGTTGCTTCCTCTTTTTCACAGAAAACCCATTTCCCATTTATTAAATAGAAATCTTAAGCTGTGACTAATGTAAAAGCATAAATATTTTGACTACTGTCACCCTCTCAGAGAAATTTCAGGATGTTATTTAAAAATAAACAAGGTGTTTCCAAAATGCTGTTCTTCTATCACAATTTTAGTAAAGAGGCCCTGAAAAATAGCAGTGTTCAACATGGCATGTGGTAAAAATAAAATACACATTTAGACTAATGAATACCAATACTACTCAATAGCAAAAGCTAAATGAAAAAGAGTAAAACTGATTACTATTTTCCTTGTAATGACAACTATATTTAGGAAAAAAATAATGTTTGTAAGTATTTTAACATTACCTTAGATTATGTGCATAGTTTACCTCCTTATCTATTCTAGGTATTCCAGTAATTCAGTATACAGTTTGTGTTATATTTTACAGATCAAAATATTTTATAGATTTTTCAGTACAACTGTGCATATACTTAACTAAAGTTGTGATGCTTGGATGCAGACAATAACATGTCACATTTCATTGTTAACACTTCAAATACAAAATGTATTTCCTGCTCTGAAAAGAGTTCTGAATCCAATTCTACTTTGATTTCATTTGTTGTTTAAATGTATGCTATTTTATTTTTTGTCTAACTGATTCAGGTGTTATTTTGATAGACTCAGCTTTAAAGAAATAAACTTTTATGCCAAATCTCATTTCTTCATAACATTTACTGTACATGAAAATGGCATTTCTGAGTGGAAAAAGTATTGTTCACTTCACAGAGATTTACAAACTCATTTTTCTGAGTTCAAGGCAGTCTTTTCCAAAGTTGTTATACATTGTTTTTTTCTTGGGCATGTTCAATTTTTTCCATACAAAATTATTTTCCAGACAACATTTTCAGGATTTTTTTTGCCTTTGTTTCAAATTTGAGGTGTATTTCAACTTATTTAAGATGTAGTCAACTCTGAAGATTTCTGAATATTTCTGAAGTGCATATAAGCATCAAATGTAGTTTGTTTAGGGCTAATTTGTACCTATGAGATATATCTGGCACATTAGAAAATTTCTGGATACACTATGCAAGAGCCTATTATGTACAGGAAATTCAGTGCTCTCCGTGACTTTTGAGTTGCTACTGCACTCTCACTAGAAGTAACATATCTCCCCAGGAAACCCTTTGCTTGAGTGCTCCTACTCTTTCTTTAAACAGGGATCAGCATTTGTGTTTTAACATTCCTCACACTAGCAACTTGCGAATCTAAAGGGCACCAGTATGCAACTGCAAAGATTAGCAAGTTTGGTTCCTGAATGCTTCACTATAACTAGTTTGTCTACCAGTTTGCTTGCTATTTCTATGTTTTGCCAATAATGGGGAACAGGCCAGTATGCACGCTGATGGTTTGCCAAGTTTCTGCACTCGGGACAAAATCACAGCCCTTCTGCTGGCCATCGAGGACTGACCTGGGTTCCCCAAACATGTACAGGACCACTTGGGTTCCTTCCACCTCTGCTGAGGCCACATTCCCATCTTAACATGAGACATAACAAGATCTGACTGAAAGTGAGTTATCGACCCTCAGGATGTCATTTTAGTTGGTTTCCACCCACGCTACCCTTCTCTGTACTCCCACGGTTTCATTATATTGCTTCACCTGAAATTCCCGGACTAGATACCCTGCTCCCCACCCACACATACAAATAGTGTTCATCATGCCCTTCCACTTACAGACTCTTGTGAAGGAGCTTTAAATGAAAACATTCAGAAAAACGTCTCTCTTTCACATCATTCAGCCTCTTACTCCTAAGTCCTCATACCGCGTAAGCTATCGTAACAGCAAACGGCAGAAATGGATGACACTGTTAATAATGCTTGATAATTTTCTTCTTCTTTGTAATGAATATATCTGTTCATTCTGTCCAAACCTTCATTCAACATCAAAAGAAAAATCTCCTAAACCTTTAGAGATGAACCCGACCCTTTAGCCTGTAATGTTACACAGTCTGATGTGATAAGTGCTTGCAGAGCATCCTTTAAGATCCAAAGGCTCTGACCACTTTTCACTTACTTAACTCTAGAATAATTAGGTTATCTCAACAGTCAAGCTGAAGTAGGAAGAAGAAATATTACTGGCATTTTAGTTACTATCTATTTAGTTATAGGAAGTATTTCTGTGCTTCCCTCCTCTACTTACTGGTTACTTCCTCTTTATTCAATATGACTAATTTATAAACCGATAACAACCTAGTTCTTGTTAGAAACTCCCAGGAGGTGCTGCTGCAGCAGATGCTGGAGTTTAACTGCTGAGTCATTGTGTCATCTGATGGTATCAAAAACAATTTCTAAATTTATGGGTTTATGTCAAAATTAAATCAAAATCACAAGATGGTAGTAAAATTCTTTGTCTTGGATTCATATTTGCAGAAAATTACTGTAAAATCTTTGGATTAAGTGAAGTTACTGCAGACCTTTAACTATGGAACAGTATGCTCAGCCCAATGGAGTGCCTGAGCTTCCTACCCACCACTAAGTGAGAGCGCATCACCATCCCCCTAGATAAGTCCTCATACTAGCCCTATACTAGTCCTAAACTTAAGAAGAAAAAAGCCTCCATACTCCTCAAATAACAAATCCTCAATGTGGAGAACCATCAGTGGTGGAATAATATTTTATGACACTGATTTCATCAGCGCTCTATGGAGAGAAATTTTAGTTTATTTTCAAAATCTAAAACAAATCCATGACAATGACTGTAAATAGGAAGACGGAAATAAATAAAAGTAAAATAAAATAAATAAAATAAAATAAACAGAATATAATTACCAAAGCAAGGAGATGACCAAGGTATTGATGGCCTCTATCTCTCTCAAAATATCTGTAAGGACACAGAAACTCAATACAGGTGCTTCAGGTTGGGTACTGCCACAGGCTTTGTCCTCAGGAAGATACACAAAAAGGAACCTAGCATAGGCACTCACCCTCACCCAGCTCATCCTGTTGATTCCCTACTAGGGAATAAAGGGAGGCAGTAATACAACCTGCAACAGCTGAGTATTGCCAATAGCACCCAGCACTCCACACCACCTAAATGCTTGCCTTAGGCAGACTGTTGTTCCCTTTTCTCCCTTAAAGATGAGAACCTAACTTCAGCAATGAAAGTAGTTTGATGCCCAGTATAGATAGCTTTGTCTCATATGCATTTCTTATTAAAAAGGATGGCTATGTATACCTCCCCCTATAGAAGATCTCCCTTGATTGCCTGCTGTCTGAATACACAAGTTGTCCAAGCCTAGGAAAAGAAGGAACCAAGCTATAAGGGAAGAATTACTCATTGTTTACTTGGGCAATTCCATCTTTGGTCACGTATAAATATGGAAATGCTTTATGACAAAGGATAAATTATGTCACAAACAAAAAGTTATTTTTTCCTTGTGGTAAATAACTACAACTCATGCTAGAACAGGAAGTATAATTATTCCTTTAAAGCCAAAAGGAGAGACTGCTGGAATGAGAGTTATACAGAGACATGTTGTTTATTCTGTAATTGTATTCATCAGGCTTATCATATGACATACTTTTAAATTCCCCAAAAATACTGATTCAAGCAATTCATGTAATTGAAATATAGCTGCATAAAAACCATCCACCCACTGCATTTGCATGTCCAGATAAAGACATGCAGAAAAAAACATGGAAGTAGTGTTAGACAAAATAATATATTTCTAAATCTAGAGTGAGATCTACAATCCTTTCACCTCTCTCGGTGCTTTTAATGCAGGCCTGACTTGGAGAATTTGGCAGCTTTGCCCTAGAGGTAGCAACTACCACTGCTCCCCAGCACCACCGTCCCCAAGGACCACAGCCTGCTGCAATGAAGAAAAAAGTAAAAATGCTGGGCTCCCTCCTCACTGCAAATAGCAGGATCCAGCTTGGAGTCCTGGGTCCAGTGAGGAGCAAATGCGAACAGTAATGTGTAAAGGATTAGAAGACATTTCAGAACAAACCACTGCTGCAGTTTGCGTTGGTCCAAGCAAGCACCATCGACATTCATCTCTAAGCCACAGTCAGCCACTAGAGGGAACACTTACATGCTGGAATTATTCACATAGGAAAATCAAATGTTTGCATGTTCTTATTTGCTTATCTTCCTTCTAGAAATCTTTTGTCAAAATTCTCACCCACATAATGTTTATGAGATGTGCACTATCGAGCCACTGCAAGAGACAAAGTAGAATACTAAGGCTTAAGTGAAAGTTGTACATTGGAAAATACTGGTTACCTGCAGTCCAACATTTGAAACCCAGTTTGCCCCATTTTCTTTCAGATTTGCAGAAAAGTCAACGTCATAGAGCTGTCTGACAGCAAATCTGAGAACTTTTCAATGAAAATAACCTAACACAAAATGCTGACTCACTGAAGAAACCTTTTTTTGCAGAAATGAAAAAGGCATTTAAATTAATTAAGTTCCCAATTTCAACTTTGGTGGAATCTCTGGGTGGAGGAAAAGTGTGAGTTACAGTAAAGGAGAAGCAGTTCTGTACTCCTTTACAGCTTTTCTGATGCTGTAGGTGAGAGTTAGTCTATACAGTTAGTCTAGAAGCTGTTTCAGTTTGCATAAGCAATTAAACATGCTGATAGAAGCAGGGTTTCTCTCCCTTTACTTATGAGGTGAATGTACTATCTTGAGGCACATTTACTTCCCTGGAACCTCTTTCTCTGTAAATTTTCTAAAGTTTCTGGTTTTATTTTAAGATAACACAAGACATTTTATGGTAAGAAACTTCCATATAATGTAAAAACTTTGTCCCATTCAGATCCATTCACCTAAATAGCTGTCCCAAACAACATGTAATTTGTTAATTTTAAAAAATTTTATGGGAAATATGCTTATAGAAATACAAGAGTTCAAAATCTGCCTATAGTTGGTCTTTCTTTCACTGCATTTATCAAGTGCAATATTTTAGGTCTCAGCTTTTTTACCTTACAATTTCAATTGGACAAGTTACTGAAATGGTAAAAATTAAGGAAATCTATTGTTATTTAAGTATTTGCTTCTAAGATGCAAAATGTTTTATATATAGTATGCAGCAAGATCAGTAAATTCTGTAGATGAGGAACAAAACTCCTTCGGATAATAATAGGCAAGTCCAACCAGTAAAGCATGTAGAGCGTTAAATGTCTGTCATCCGTTGACTGGGTTTTAAGAGTACTAATTTAAGATCTTCAAGGGTAGATAGTGATAGGACAAGAGGGAATGGTTTTAAGGTGAAGGAGGAAAGGTTTAGATTAGACATCAGGGGGAAGTTCTTTACAGAGAGAGTGGTGAGGCGCTGGAACAGGCTGCCCAGAGAGGTTGTGGATGCCCTGGCCCTGGACATGTTCAAGGCCAGCTTGGATGGGGCCCTGGGCAACCTGATCTAGTCCCAGATCTGGAGGTTGGTGGCCCCGCCTGTGGCAGGGGGGTTGGAACCTGATGATCCTTGGGATCCCTTCCAATCCAGGCTATTCTACGATTCTATGAAAGAACTTCTGTTAAATAATTAATAGAGAATATTGTAATCAAAAAATATAGATAAGCTGCAATTAATAAAATATAGGAAGGTGTTTTGAGGCATGAATATTTTCCGAGTGTACTGACATTTAAAGCACCAAATGAGACAGTTAAAAAATGAAAAAAATAAGATGCGGTCTTTGAAAATAAAAATGGAATAAAAATTAAAAACAAATTCAGTCTGGAGACGTAAGGGTCTCACAAGATTATCTCTACATTAAGGAACAGGGCTGGTTTAGGATTAGTTTTAAGAACTATTAGTGTGTTGGAAGGAGAAAAATACTTCACAAACCCATAAGGTGGCAGCAAACTCCTTTTTAGGAAGAGTTGAGAATTTCTGCTGTCTTCTGTTTTCCACAAAGTCACTGCTTTTCAGGATTTTCAATACCTTCCCTTGATCGTTCAGTTGACACAAAAAGTTCTAACATAGCAATTGAATGCGAATTTGTCTAATTACAAAAATATTAGTCCTCGCTAGGAATATCAGATATTTTTATAAAGATCAAATGCCATTTAAGTAGACCCTCGGGGAAAAAAAATCTCTCACAATGAAAGGGCAAAATGTGTCACACTATGAACCGACTGGCAACTTCATTACAAATCAGCTTACCTCACTGCTCTGGCTTTTGAACAAGTAAAACTAACAACAGAGCTTATGCTACAGTTCAATGTGATAAAATCCCCTTCTCTGAGTTTTTATGTTACTGAGCCCCAAGCTGTTTTAATACTCGGTATCACCAGAAAGCATACATTTGCAAGAAGCATGAAAAATGTTATTTTTCATAGTCATGTTTATTGCTAAGGAATTGCTCTGTCTGTGCACAAGAGAGAGATTCACAGTCAAAAAAGGAAAAGTTGTAATGTATATAAAGTATTTTCATTGTTTCTACAATGCTAGGGCTGCAATATATTATCTGTGGTGCTGACAAGTCTGTAATAGTCTGATCTAGAAGCTCTGTCCTGTTTTTTAAATCTTCATGATGCTGGAAACAAGTTACTGCAGGCTTGGGTTTCCCCAGATATATTTAATCTCTCTGCACTGAAAATGTGTCCAGGCAGAGTATGTTACCATATACTGTATATCCATCAAAGATTGCAAGGCACACCGACCAGGCAGGAAACCCAGACAAGGATACTCTGCATGTGTACTCCTAATCCATGGCATGCGTATAGTTAGCCTGGCAGTTTTGCAAAGTGCTCAATTCACCAAATGTATATTGCACAAATAGTCCTATAAATGCAGGACATACCATGTCTGCTGAATCTATAGAAAAGCCAGCCTACGGGACCCCCTGTACAAAAGTCATACTAACAAAAATGAACAAGCAAAAAAGTCGCAGTTAAGTGCAGACTGTGGTCATTTTAGTTCTGTTCATAATGTACACAAGTCTAAGTACATTACTGGAGTCTGCATTTAGCTGCCTTCACTGACTCTCCCAGTTGATTTTTTCAGTTTTCAAACAAATATGATTTTTATCATTTTTATCTCAGTCCAAAATCTTGCAAATCAAGCCATGGCAAAACTTTTCAGCTTGTGAAACGCAGCAAGAAGGAAGATGCACATTTCTGAGTTGTTGCTTTTCTCCTGGCCCATCAACAAGCTGAGAAAATGAGTGACTGGGAAAGGTCTGCAATGGGAAAGCAGCTGCCTGAACTGGATCCAAAGCAGACCACACTGTCTTATGCTCTGCAGGAGTAATGGCTACAAATGTAACAAATGTCACATTTTCCTTGCCTGCAAAGGAGGGAGGAAAGTAGAATTCCTAGTTTCCCGACCTCCTAGCAGGTGTTTCCTATCTCTAGGTATCTCCTAGTTCAGTTATTACACAGTTCAGAAGGCATCACTTTCCCTATTTTTGCTTCCACAAACAGTTGCCAAATGTTGCATTTTGTCAGCTGAGACAAGAGATGTCAGTGTGCACTCTGCTGATACAGATATACCCAGTGTCACAATATTCCCCTGACCTTCAAATATTACATTCATTTTGTCTGTATTTCATGTAATACCATGAGCCATCTGTTTTTACGCTCTCCTGATTCCATAAAATCATATATTACTTTGCCATGATTAATTCGCCGGTATTAATGACTCCACATTACTTTAAATCAAGAGAAGAAAAAGGAAAAAGAATAAAACAAGTCTCACATCTGCTCATTAAATTAATATGATATCTCATGCGAGTTAACTTGTCTGAAAATTGAGCTGTTTTACTCAAGAAGATTTATCGGCAGAGCTTTTACGTGAAAGTACTGTGACCTTTAGTCAGCACCATACTTTCTTTCTTGGACTTCATTCAAGAGCTAAACTAGCTGTACCTCTTGGGGCAAAGCAAAATAAGTAGTAAAATGTCTTCTCTGCATAACAAAGAGTCGTTCTTCAGGCAGTTGGAAGAGTTCCTGCTCTAACACAGGCATATTTTGGGAATGTTTAATGAAACCATAAAAAATACAGTGTTCTAATTACGAAATGTTTTATATATGGAATACACAGATATTTATATAGTGAATAAAATTAAGGCATGGGAAGACATCTTCATTCAGCATTTACTGAAGATATTTGAATCAACAGCAGAAATAAATGCTCTGGTGTCACACAGTTATTAGAACAAACAGACTTTGGACGCAGCCTAACTAACCCAGTGGGGTTCCACAGGCATAGGCCTGAAGATGCGTGGCATCACCCCCCGAGGTCAGCGCCACAGACGACAGGCCACATCCAGAGATGTGGTGACTCCATCTGGCTCACAGCCTCGGGTGTGTGCACCGCAGCACAGGGCTGACAGTGGCCTTTGAGAGCACTCAGTTCCCTAAGAGCTTGGCACAGCTCTCAAGGTTGCCATCTTGGGCAATGGAAATCACAGGCCACCCACACTGCTATTTCTTATAGGAGCAGCTCCCTCATACCTCTACCTTTTCTCTTTCTGAGTTGTAACCATTTCATATTTATACGTTATTTTAACCAAAATTGTTGGTGCGCGTTTACAGCAGAGGTGGTAAAACACTGCAGGCAGGAGCCAGAAGTCCTGGGGCAGCCTTCTGCCAACATCAAGCTCAGAGTGAAGAGGGAGGGGAAGCTCAAAGGGGCAGAACTTGACCAACAATGGGTTTGTGGCTTTCAAAAGGGAGAAAAAGACTAGGGGTGAGGGGAGCTGCAAACCGCTGCTTTTCAACACTTAGAATGACAAGTTGGGAAGACCTGGAGACAAGATCGATTATAAATGACTAACTAATGCTCATTATGTTATTTGTTTGGTTTTCTGCTTCAAGCAATAGTAATAAAACTTACTTTTACTTCATTACTTTGTAAAAGTCAAAAGGAAGTTTAGTCTGTCAGTACTATAAAATGGAAAAAGTAGTATTGCAATCACTAACTGACTCAAGCATTGACTAGATTGTGCTGGAGGAAATGGTTAAGCAGGACAAAGTGGAACAAGAGGCAAAGAAACCAAAGTAATCAGTGTGAGATGGAACCTGCAGGCTAAACTCTAAAAAAGTATAAATACTACTGACCTGGTATTCAGATTATTTTGGGGTCCTATGAGTAATTTGGTTGAACTATTTTGTTAAGTTTCTACCTTCAAAGGAGCTTTTAATGCTGCTTTCTTCCAAGTGTATGTAAACAATCTTGCTTTTGATGAAAAGCTATTAAGACAAAGTTGCATGCCTAGAAATATCTGAGATAGTCAAACTAAGCAACATTTCTTGCAACCTTATTTCATGGTTACTCCCAATTAAAATGTTCATTTATGCAGTCCTCCTGCCACCATTGTTTGGCTCTAATGTATGGTTAGATGGTCTTCCAAGCTCAGCTATTCTGTGAAAAGAACTCTATGAAAATTCTATGAAAAGGAGCTAAACTACCCCGGCCTCAAGGCTGCAAATGCTCACCACAGCTAGGGGGGATCTGACAAGAAAGGATGTGATTAACTGGATATAAAAGATTAAAGAAAATCACAATCTCTAGAAGATGAATCACATCATTCCAAGACTCGTGTCTAAGTAAGCCAGATGAATCACCCACTAGTAGTATCTATTTCTTTCCACAGACTGTAAAGCAAGCTTGGAGTGACTAGCTCTGACTCATATATTTGACTCCTGCACATCTAAAATTCAATGAAGAAAAGCTGTTCCTTAACAATGAGAGACAACAGTATTTGTATTCAGAGGAATTACAAGAAGATGTAGGCTACCCTACAATCTGCTTTTATACCTTATAGTAATAATGATGATTGGACAGATTTCGGTCGAGCAACAATTTGTGGTAAAAGGGGGTACTACTGTTATACCATGTGTATCTTCTCCTTGTAGCTCTTTTCCTCCCAGTAGCTGGGCTTTAATTCTTTATTTGTTTATCCCAGTTTGGTGTTTGTTCTATTTTTCACTCTTCCTGAATTCAGGCTGCTGTTTCTTGTAGCTTCTAGGGGCATCTGCAGATAACAGCATCTGGCTGATTGCAGCTTTTTTAGGCTGGTTCTTGATTAAAAATCAGCTGCCTCATTAGTTTCCTACTGATTAGGAAATAATCTGCTGTTTATCCACTGTGGGGACATAAGATTTAGCTGGCAAATGGGAATGCAACAAACAGTTTGTTAGTTAGTAGGGCAGCTTGTTTGGAGAGGGTGTAAAGAACTGCTCCCGGTGGTATGAGACTGTGCAGCAATGATAGCAATGTGCCGTGGGGTGCAATCTCTGGCAAAAGCTGGAGAAGGCACTCTCGCATGACAGAACTCAGCCCAAATGGAAGTCTGGAGGGAATGTTATGGCCAGATGACAAGCTGCAAGGAGTCTCTGGACTGGTCACTTATCACCATCCAACTTCATCCACAGGATTGTGCTCCTAGGTTGCTAAAGCGGTTATGGGGTGAGGTAATTGACTGCACAACATCACAGAGGAGGAAGAGGACACGAGCAAGGTCTTCTCACACACCTTACGGAGGCAAGAGCCTGAGTCAAACAATGAAGGCAAGAAGCATAGAATGAGACTATGTTTGAATCTATGGTGGATGGAGTGGGGGGAACTGGAAGTTTATGACTTCTGGAACCAACAGAATGGGTCCTCCTCTGACTTCAGCTCTGAGTTTACAGTGCCCTAACACAAAATCTGTTGGAGAGATGCTGGAATCTGCAATGTGCATTTGCACCAAGAGAAATTGTGGATGATAATGGTTGCAGATTCCCATATGTAAGGGATGGACTTGCTGTCATGGAAGTTTTGCACCCTACTGTAGACCTGTTTCAGTACATTTTGGAGAGACTGATGGGAACCATGATGCCCTCAGACTTATTTCTCAGTAACTATCTATACAAGCACGAAGGGAGACTTGGAGTAAAGCAAAGGGGATTGCAAAGGTCAAAAGATGAAGGTGAAGGACATGAGAATCCAGGGGGAAGTTTCCTCAGTCCTACGGCTAAATAGGACAGGCCTGGTGGGAGTGAACATCCTCTGAGTTACCAGCTGGTCGCAGAGCTGGTGCCACAAACAGTACTTCGATCTTTATGACCACATTGTAAATTCCCTTTTTCCTGGTAGGCGATCAAGTAAGGGGAAGATACAGGTCACAGCCAATGTATATTAGTGCATTTCATTATTAAGCTGTTTGATGACCATTCATGCAGTACATTTCCCTCACACAGTTCACTCAGACACACCTACACAATTACCATTTAGAGCAACAGTTAAAAGGCTAACCCCAGCTGCTTACTCAGAAGCAGAGGGTTGATGCATCAGTGGTTTCTACGTAGGTGTTGAGAATAGTCCCTCCAACAGTCTGTTGTTTCACCAACTATAGCTATAATCCTGAAGCACTTATCTGTCTACAGCTGCTCCCACTTCTTGGATGTGGTCTGAGTTATACGATCTGCTGTTGATGCTGATACATACTGACAATCAAGTACAGACTCAGTAAACTCTTTATGCTCAGAGTTCATTGTTCCTGTGGATTCGAAAAGATAAACAGTCAGTGGAGACAGAATGAAGACATTCAAACAATAGTTTCCAGCATGTACTTTTTGTCTCTTCAGCCTGCTGTCTTCTGGTTATTTCTCCATCTACTCCCAAGATATCTATAGAGACCATCCTCACAATCTCATATGGAAAATGTTCATGTGACAACCTCAGATATCTGTCTCAGGAATAAGGACTGTTGGAAAGAGATAGGATTCATTTGAGAAAGTTGGCCAGCTTGGCCAAGGTAAGGTGATCATCAGAGCTTGCAGTTAAGTGAGGAAACAGAAGCTAGTATTTGTTAGCAGATGGGACAGAGTGTAGGAACAAGAAAGTCCACAGGAAGAATCAAAGACATCAGAAGAGTTCCCACATGAGTACAGTGTCGCAGAGCTCGGAAGCTGTTCCAATGATGTTGAGTTCTGTGTCTCCACATGCTGATGCAGAACTAAACATCAGTGGAACATCTGATAAGCGATGAGACAACTTGAATGGTGGGACCACACCGATGTATGGATGCACACTCTGACAAAAAACTGGCAGAGGAGAAGGGGGTAGGAGGGTGATGGGGATGGGGAAGAGCTGTCCATTACATGAAAGAGCAGTTTTGAATGTATGGAGCTCTTCTCAGGAACAGGTGGCAGACTGTGTGAGGGCTTCTGAGTCAGGGTCAGAAGAGTGACTGGGCGGGGCACTACAGAGAGAATTTGTAACACATCCTCCAACCAGGGTGAGGAACTAATCATCTTATAAGCAACTTGAGGAAATCTCTAGATCACAAATTCTGGCTCTTTCAGGGGACTTTTACTTCCCTGACATTCATTGAAGTGGCAATACAGCAAGAAGGCAACCTAGGAGTTATCTGGAGAGTGTCAGGAAAAACCTGTTACTGCAGATGTTAGGTGAACTAACCATACTCATGGACAATCCTCCGAGTGCAAGTCTACTGTGATACTCAGAAAAATGAGCACATGTATCAAAAGATCGGTTTGACTAAACAGGATACACAACAAAGCTCCAGTGTAAACCCGCAGTATGCAGGAGGCAGAAGCAAGGACAGGATAACAAGGAGAACACAGAAATATTGCCTGGGCAATGAAAAAATGTTGAGATACTCAATGTCTTCCTTGCCTCAGTCTTCACCACGAGCTCCCTCCAGTATTTTGGCTTAGAGGCGGAATCCCAGAAGAGAACTACCAGCAGTGGAAGGGAATTGAGACAAGAAATATTGAAGCATATAAATCTGTGAGATCAGATAGTTCTTCACTGAGAGGGTGGTGAGGTGCTGGAACAGACTGAGTAGAGAAGTTGAGGATGTCCCCTTCCCTGAAGGTGTTCAAGGCCAGGTGGGATGGGGCTCTGGGCAGCCTTATCCAGTACTAGTTCTAGAGGTTGGCAACCCTGCCTGTGCCAGGGGTGTTGGAACTTTATGATCTTTGAGGTCTCTTCCAACCCAAGTCATTCTATGATTCTATGGCAAGCATCCGATTGCTTGCCAACATCACTATGAGGTTGCTTCACACCATATCTGAAAGGCTGTAGAATTCAAGGAAAGTCCTGCCAACTGGAGAAAGATAAATGTTACATTCATCATAAAATCTTGTTATCTGCAGAACAACAATCTGGTCAGCCACTATTTAGTCCTTGGGAATCAATGAACATTTCCTTTTGGAAGCCACCTCTGGGCAAAAGATGGCAAAGAAGGTCATTGGGTATAGCCAACACAGGTATAACAAGGGTATACAATGGTTAACAAATCCAGTACCAAATGCCTGCTGTGATGAAATGATTACATTTGTGGATGTGAAGAGGATAGTATATGTTATCTACTCTGACTTTAGCAAGGCTTAGGAAGATCTACCGTTTCTGGAGTACTATGTCCACTTGGACATCCCTCAGGACAGGGAAGATGTTGATTAACTGGAGTGAGTTCAGCAAAGAGCCACCAAGATGGTCAGACGCACTTGCCCTGTTAGGAGAGGCTGAGGGAGCTCAGTTTCCTCAGTTTATTCAGAAGAGTCAATGACAGGGAATCTTAGGGACTGCTGAGATGACAGATCCAGGCTCTTTTTTAAAGTGCACAGTGGGAAAATGAGAGACAGTAGCTGTAAAGATGGAACATTCTGATTTCATACAAGGAAAACATTTTTCTCTATAATTGAGCACTGCCCAGAAAAGTTAGATAAAATCCATCCTTGCAGGCTGTAACTACCCAAGAGGACAAAGCCCTCAGCAACCCGGTCTAAGTGTTTGTCTTGCTCTGAGCAGGAGACTGCAGTAGATGATCATACTTCCAGTCTGAACAGTTCTCAGAAATATTTTTCCCTTCCACTGTTTGCATGCAAGCAACATATTATGGGTAACTCTATGAATGAGAGTGGGCATAACTGAGAATGGGGAGGATCCCATTCCCATCTATGCATGATCAACTCTGGAAATTCCATCTGTCTTTCCAAATTCAATTCTTACTTTTCTTTTTTGGTAGGAGTTTTTAAAATGCTTACAAAAAATAGTCTTTTGAGGAGACAAGTAGTCTTCCTTCACCAAACCCTAAAGTACTATGATTAAAATCTGTGTTGTTCTAAGATCTCATTGTAGTTTGATCATTTGCTTCTCAACAAATTCATCTTCCCTCCAAAAGAGAAATTAAAATGGTGAATTATTTTTCTCACAAAAAAATTGATATCAAATTTATAATGGCAACCAGGGTAAAATGTCATCCTTTGTTAAATTTGCATTTCAAAGTAGAAGGTAGACTCATGCCATAATATCCTAAAATGAGCTTTACAATTTAAATCATAATTGTATCTGAAGGCTAATTCAAAATCTCTGGCATATTATAGTGATAAACGAAAAATGTGAAAGTCTATAAAGCAACTAGAGCATTCTCAGACTTCACAATAAGACTACTTTTAGCATAATTACAGTAATTAAGACCCTGCTATTAATAACTTACATTTCAGATTAACAAGCCACTTATGTAGTACAATATAAGGAGGCTTCTAATAACAGTGACAACATTGTGATTTTTGAAAACTGCTTAATAATGTGTGATAAGTGACTGCCAACTTGTATTAAGATGTTTTAGGAATCCTGCTTAGACTTGATGTTTGATAATCCTGTTTTGAAGACAGGATTTGAATTGCAAATTGAAATCAAAGGCAAATGCAGCAGTCTTCTGCCAGGAAGAGCAGAATCTTTATTTCTAGTGCTAAGCAGACCTTTAAAAGCACAGCAGCTTGATAAACCAAGTCTGTAACTTGTCATTATTTGATGTAGCTGGCCATCTGATTCAAAGAATGCTGACAACAATAATACTTCTGTTAATAATCTAAGAGGATCAAAATCTCAAGTGATAGGCATCCACCCAACAGGAAAGATAAAGTAGTTCTGGAGAAATAAATAGATACACGTTATTTGACTTATCTAATATCATGAAATTGTGAAATGTTAGAACTGAATCTCCATTTGATTACTCCAAAATCATGCACCTATTTAGGTACATACAAAGTTACCACCTTACTACATAAAAAGATCTTGTATTCTTGAATGATTTTTTCAAATGTTTTGTGGGTTTAAGGAAGATTTGTTTTTCTCATTTTACACATGAACAATGAAACACAGAAACAAGCAGATTTCTGAAAGGGGAAATTGGTAAGACAAGGAACGTTAGCTTAAAGTTTTTTTTCTGAACGTCTTATCTTCAATACGTTGTTCAGAGTCACAATAACCATTTCAGTTTATTGAGCATAAGATGAGTGGTTGCTGAGGTACATGGTAGTGAAAGATTCAAACTAAGCTGCCAAATTGTGACAAGGTTTTGTGAACAAAATATTTCAAAATACTATAACATGTTCAAATTCATCCTTACAAAACATGAAAAAAGACAGTCCAGACTTACCTTTTGCAAAAATTCAAGTATTCATTGCAAAGATTTAAAACATCAAGTTTACAGTTCAATGCACTGCAAAAATACAGCTTTACTTCAACTGATTGCATTTGTAAAGTTGGGCTGAACTTGAAAAATCGGTTTAATTAAGTGAAAAAAATAAAAAATAAAAAAATAAAACCTACCAAAAGAAGAGGCGGGGGGGGACAGATGAAAGAACAATTTTACAGAGGACAGTTATAAAACCAGCAAAGGGTACATTTTCTTCCCAAAGATTATCATTTTGTGCATAATAAAAACGCCTGAGACTACATGAATTGCCCAGTTTGTATGTTCTAGACGTGGCTACATTAACATCTGTCCCACACTGAACGGAATGAACAATCATCCAGAAGCAGGGGTTGGTCCTTTACAGCAAGGGTTTTGGACAAAAAGAGGCATAACTTTACTTGTTTGCTAGATATAGTCATTAACTTCTGTACAGAATGCCTCCAAAATGAGCCTCTAGCTATCAATAAAATTTCCAGTGAAACAGGGACAAGAATTTTTTAATTCTAACAAAAGATGCCAAAATATTCTCCACAGTTCACGTTTTAGGAAACACCTGAATTATCTGGCATTAACAATAAATCAACTTGTCTTTCCCCTCTATTGTTCCACTTTCACAAGAAAATCAAACAAAAAACAAACAATGATAAACAAATAAAAACACATATCATGGGTAGGATGTGAGGTAGGTAAGCTTTCATTTCAAATACGGCAAAGTTAATGTTTGATAAGATTACAGGAAACTGAAAATAGACTCCATTCCAGGAAGTGCTGGATGGCCTCAGCTACTGGTATTATATTTCGCCATTGATGGAAAAACGAGTAAAGAAAGGAAGGAAAGGAAAAAGCATTTAGAAGTAGACGTGTACATGGGCATGTTGACTGCTGACTTTCTTTCTCTGTGCTTCTTTTTGTATATATTCCCTTAGTAACAGATAAATACAAGATGCTATCAAGTTATATTAAAATACCTTTTTGAGTAAGGAACGCAAAACATGGTTGAGAAAGGTAAACTAAGACTTCAGTCACTCCAAAAAAGGATGTGGGAGGAAGACGTAAACCATGTAATAGAGCAGCACAGGGTAAGAGAAAACAGACAGTAAAAAATAATGAAAATATTTTAGAAGTTCTAATCTGATGAACAATACTGTTTGTGTTGTTTCTTTTTATTAATGTCTTGTGAATCCTCTAGTATTTACCAGTAAAGAAATACAGCTGATGCACATATAAAACAAACGTCAGAAATTCCGCTGCAGCTTTTCAAGCCTGATGCATATAGAAAAGAAATACACCATATGGGCAATGAAGAATCAAAAACACAGGTTTGTTTCTTGCTGTATGGTATGTACAACAGCCAGTTCCTCAGTGATACAATATGGATTAAATAAATTCTATAGTGTCACCTGAACAACCACCAGACATCCACACTTGCTTCTGCCCTTCCCATCCTCAATGTCCAATGCCTCATCTTGTCTGGATCTTGTTTTGTAGTAAAGCTGCCTTATGCTGTACTAGCAGTATCACCACTTCTGTTTATGCAACGACTTCTCTCTGAGGAGTTCCACAAGAACTCTGCTCACAGCTACACCATCCTGCCCCTGTCCTTCTGCCCTCCTGGTGTTTGATTTTCAAACACAATTCAGCTCACTAAGCTGATGGGAAACTTACTAATCGAAAGGTGAATACATTTCTCCTGCTTTACTGAGTGGAAATGGCTATCCAAGGCATCAGCAAAGCACCAGAGGTGGCACAAGGACGGTCCTGAGACTGCGCAAAGGGCAGAGGGAGGGAAGACGGAGGAAACAGAACTGCTGCTTTAATCAGAATTGGCTGCCAGATATGTTTAATTTCTCTTCTAATTGCTCCTCAGCTACATATGTATCTTTACTGAATTACTTTAGTAAGCATAGGATAAAAGAAATTCTCCCCAAAACACACCATTATTAATTGTAAGTAAACTGATATACCATCATATCTACTAGGGCCTTGTGTTTGTGCAAAGCCAAACATGCAGGCAAACTACTTACAGAACAACAACAAAGAAAAACTAAACACAGTAAGCACATTTAAGCATCAAGCTGTGTTCATACTCGTCTTTCTACTCTCTTTGTCACAGAAAAACACATCAACTCTCCTGTACTCTTTTGAAATTATTTCTCATTTGTTGAAAATGCAGTTTGCTCTGATTCTTGATTTGATCTTAAGATAATGTCATCCTTTTTGTGGTGAATACCACTCCTGCAGACCAGACCTCTTTGGTCATGCTTTTCATCTGTTGGAGAACTAGAAATCTCTACACCAAAGGCTTCCAAACCAAACATCAGAACACACGGGCCAAAGTGAATTGCATGTGACAGACTCCACAGCTGCTACAGATAAAAATGACATATTTTCAATTTAATTGAAGGCACAAACATGGTGAAACGCTCTCCACAGATGAATTATGCATCTTAACTGGCATTCCCATCAACATGATTACATTCTAAACTTGTATTTAAACAGAGGTAGCAGGTGCTAGACATACAGCAAACGTATTACCATATGTCAGAGGAAGGATTAGAGAGCTTGAGAGAACATTCCAGGACTGGAATAAAAAGAAAAGCAGCAAAGCAAAGGAGGGAGTTTACTTGCTGTAAGTTTAGATCATCGTCCTAATTTTAATTTTTCTTACTATATGCCATGTCATCAGAAACTATATATCAGTCTTACAGAGACTAGTCCTTTGACCAGTTTTAAGTTACAGTGTATGACCTCAAAAGGGTAAGATCTCATATGGGTACCTCTTTCGTTAGTCTAAAAGTGGTTTTGATCAGTGACAGAAAAAGCAAGAGCATCCGATCTATCAAAGTGGCAGCTTGGAGGTACATGACCCTAATGACCACTTCCATCCACTTGAGAAAAAAAAATTGTGCTTGCAGAGCACAGCTTGAAGGCTTTTCTATGGCTATAAAAGGAGTCAGTATGCAGGAAAGTTGATGCGCAGTGCCTGTTCTCTGAGACAGCCTTGCTTTTCTCAGATGTGGTTGGCAAATATTATAAGAATCTGTAATTATAAACAGATACATATAGAATTCAATTACCTATTAATGCTCCTTGGCATTGTAGCCATAAAAGCATGATGTCATATACCATAACTACTTCTTTTCAATAGCGTTAGAGATCATCTCTGCAAGCCTATGCTGAAGTTATTAAATATACATTACAGCAAAAGAGTCACTATGTTTCTATCCATCTGGTAGTTATGTTATCCCCTTTTAGATATTATATACAATCTTTATGTAAATTATTACTAATGGAAAATCTGAGAACTGTAGAATGTTTACTGGAGTTCTGTTGCATGGGAAAGGAGCCAAACAAGTACTCATAATATTATTTTGCTAGTAGAGGAGCTGTGCAGGAAATTATTTCCCACCCCCACCTCCCCACCCACCCCCCTTTTTTTTTTTTTTAGAGAGAGAGCAAGAGAGATCAAAAATTTTCTTGCACTGCATTGAAATGAAACCTAGAATGTTCAAAGTGAGAAATCCGACAGAAACATCCTTTGCCCTTTACTGAACTATCCCCATAGTCAAAGCATTCACCATGGTTACATTCTTCTAGTGTAAGCCAGGCAGAGCAGGATCAGATATTGGTCTTCTGTAACTCATGTAAATGCCCTAATCATAGGTAAGAAGAAATCTTTTTCCTCTGTGCTCCCGCTGTGATCAGAAATTCCACTCCTAATGTCAGCATTCCTGTAGAAAGTTTTGATTTCAAAGAACTTGCCTGTTCTTGCAGGGAAAATTTTTCTGGCAGAAAATTTCTGCCTAATTCCAGTTTTCAAGTTTTTCTGCTGTATGTTAGGAGATCTTTGACAATTTTTAGCAACTAAAAAGGGTTGAAGTAATTTACTTAGAGTCAATGTAACTGCCAGATAAACATCAAAACTTCTGGCTGTCTCTTTAGATGGAAAAAGGTGTCTATAGCTGCTCCAAATCAAAGTAAGATATTATCACCTAACAGAAATCATAATAAGGAAACTATAGAATCAAATATGACAACAGAATTCCTTTCTGTTCTCCTCTTTAGATGAAACAGATTTCAGGTCTCAGCAATGTCAAAAATCAAATCACAGAGTCACAGAATAGCTGAGACTGGAAGGCGCCTCTGGAGGTCATCGGGTCCAACTTCCCTGCTTCCCTACAGCATGTTACCCAGAACCATGTCCAGACAGGTCTTCAGTAACTCCAAGGAAGGAAATTCCACAGCCTGTCTGGGCAACCTGTGCCAGTGCTCCATCACCTGCACAGTACAGAAGTGTTTCCTGATGTTCAGATGGAACCACTTGTGTTCCTGTTTGTACTCATCATCACTTGTCCTTTTACTGGGCATCACTTAAAAGAGCCTGGCTCCGTCCTCTTTGCACCTTCCCTTCAAATATTTATAAACATAAACAAAATCACCCCTGAATCTTCCCTCCTTCAGGCTGTTATCCTAGCTCTCAGCTTTTCCTCAAAGGAGAGGTTCTCCAGACCCTTGATCATCTTTGTAGCCCTTCATTGGATTCTTTCCAGTATGTCAATGTCTGTCTTGTACTGAGAAGCCCAGAACAAGACACTGTACTCCACATATGGCCTCATCAGTGCTGAAGAGAGGGGAAGGATCCCTCAGTCTCCAGGTTATGCACTTCCTGATGCAGTCAAGAATATCAATAGCTTTCTTTGAGGCATAGGCACATTGCTGACTTTTGTTAAACTTGGCATCTACCAGAAATCTCAGGTCCTTTTCTGCCATGCTGCTTTCCAGCTGGGTGACCCACAACCTGTACTGGGGCAGTGGGTTGCTCCTTCCCAAGCACAGGACTGCTTTTTCCCTTGTTGAACTTCATGAGGTCCATATCAGACCATTTCTCCAGCCTGTCAAGGCTGCTTTGGATGCCAGCACAACCCTCTGAAGTATCAGCCACTTCTCTCAGCTTTGTGTCATCTGCAGAGTAGCTGAAGGTACGCTCCACCCCATCATCCATTAATGAAGATGCCAAACATGATTAGACCCAGTATCAATCCCCAGGGAACTCTGCTAGTTACTGGTCTCCAACCAGACTTCATTCCACTTATGAAATTTAGGGCCTGTTTTGCAACAGGATGTGCTGGTCCATTATGATCCCAGAAAGAAAGGCATTCAAATTCTGTAAGGTATGATTTAAAATGGCATTTATTATGGTTAACACTATAAGAAGAGAATGGCATAGACTATCTCACATCCTTTTAGTTGCTGGGAGCCCTAGGCAGTGCAGCATTGAAGGCCACACTGTACGTGCAGGGTAGCATAGTACAGTACGGGCCTGGGCAAACTCAGGTTAGCTGCTGTGTGGATCGCTAACTCCTCCACGTACAATGAAAGATCTGGTAAGGATCACTACAGGGCTCAGCTGTTCAGACAGTTCTCAGTCCGCCTCACTGACTGCTCATCCAGCCTATACTTCAACAGCTTTTCTGTTAGGATTTTATGGCATAGTTGAAAGCCTTACTGAAGACTAGGTAGACAAGATCTACTGTTCTCATCTACCAAGACAGTCATCTCATTGTAGGTTATCAGGCTGGTCAAGAATGACTTTCCCTTGGTGAATTCCCACTGACTACCAATCACATTTTTTCATGTGCCTAGAAATGGTCTCCAGGATTAGCTGCTCCATCACTTTTGCAGCATTGAGGTAAGTAAGGCTGACTATAGTTCCCTCCTCTTCGCCCTTTTTGTAGACAGGTGTGACATTTGGTTTCTTCCAGTCTTCAGGTACCTCCCCAATTGCTATTACTGATCAGAGATTATTGAGAGTGGTCTTGCAATGACATCCAATTACTCCCTCAGCACTTCTATGTCTATCCTATCAGGGCCTGTGGACTTATTTCCGTAAATATTATTTCCTTAAGTTTCCTTAAGTATTCTTTAACTCCAGAGGGTCAACTCTGTCACCAAGGCTACATCTTCCTTTTTTTTTTTTTCCCCCTCAAGGGCCAATCTTACTAGTAAAGACTGAGACAAAGGCAACATTCAGAATCTCAGCCTTTTGCACATATTGTGTAACCAGGACCCCTGCCTCATTCAGCAGTGAGCCCATACTTGCCCTAGTCTTCCTTTTGCTACCTTTGTACTAAGCCCTTCTTGCTGCTTTTGACATTTCTTGTCAGATTCAACTCCAGGTGGAATTTGGCTTTCATAAATACATCTTTGCACACTTGGAAAGCGTCTTTGTAATTTTCCCAGGTTACCGTCTCTGTTTCCAACGTTCGTACGCTCTCTTCAAATGTTTGAGCTTTGCCAGTACCTCCTTTTTCCATAAATTAAATATTTATGGAAACTTAATGTACAATAATCTTTTCAAAGAACAAGAAGTATATCTCTGGCCCTATTTAGTATTCTTCTGACACCATATCTATAATTTATTTGTTATACAGTGTATGATAGATTTTGAGTAAGTTGTTGAGGTTATTTTGGTTTCAGTAAATTTACTTCAATTGGAGATTTATTAACTCAGGAACATTCTCCAGGTTGGCATGTTTGCAACTACTGATACTGTGACTGACAGTAAGGAGAAGAGGTAGATTAAAGACTTAGCTCCATTCTCTACTACATAGTTTCTGAGTTATATCCAAAAAAGGACTAAGATGCCTAGAAGTTATGCACTATAATGCCTAGCCTGTATGCTATGGTACCTAATGTACATAGAGTTCATGGAACCATTCCATAATCCAAAAAAAACTCAAAGCTACAAAGCACAGTGAGTGAGAAATGAAAAACAGTCAGCAAGCAGCCACCTGCTAATTTATCTGAATCGCCTATACTTGCTAGAAACCATCTCTGACTGTTGGGAAAGAGCCTGTAACTTCCTCCTCTAATTCCAGTTTTAGAAGAGGATTTTCTTTTATTTCCTCTCCTCCCCTTCTCTTCCTGCCTCTGATACTGCCCATGAGGTGGAAGACACACATTCAAGTTCCTCTTCTCATTAAAGAAAGCTTTGACCTTTCCATCAAGTGCCATGATCATCAAGCTTATAGCATAAAATAGCATATTGGCTATCATTTTGCTTTGCCGCTATTTCAAGAACTGAAGAATCACAGGGACAGACAGGATAACAAAAAAGAGCATGACTGTAGCCTTAATAAAGGGTTCTTTGGATATTAAGTCTTTCTCTCTTGTAGAACCAGTTCTATAGGTTTACCTGACATTTGGTTAACTTAGGTCTGACAACTGCATACCCATTAACTTAAACACACTCCTCTTAAATATGCTACTCATAAACATACTACTCTTCCACTAATTCAATGGATCTCCTCTTCTGTGCGATGGTGTCACTGAAATTGGGAAATAAACTTTCTAACACCAATTTGGTAATTAGAAAGCAGGCACTATTTATTTTGACATCTGGAATACTGGGTGTCACTGCACCACCAGATACTCAACCTACCCTACAGAACACATTCCCTTATATACATACTAAAATATGCATAAACATTACATTTCCCAGAATTCTCATTCATATGCAAGACTATTTCTGGAACTAATGAATATACGCAAATGTCCTCCCATGCATGCATTGCAGTTGTGTGGGCAGCTCTGGGGTTCTCCTGGTGGTCATTTGGGTGATCTTCTTCACTACGATCATCCATCATTTTTCTCTTTGGTGAATTTTACTTCATTGCCATGGGTACTATCTGCTGCCACCCTCTGGTCACCACAAATCAGTCTTTGTTCCTTCGTACGTAAAATTGGCAAGGCTAGCGCTTCTTCACAGAACTTCAACAACTTCATTGTCTTCAGTAACCTCCTGTTACTATAACAGTCAGATATGGCCACACTAGAAAGATACAATTTCTACTAAATATGCACATATACTGTACCAATGGCACTACTTGCTCATCTACATCTATGTTACTAGGTCCAACCATTCCAAAGCCTGTTAGCTAGGCCACTGACCTAACAGATGGAATCTGCAATTTGAATCCTTATCAGGTTGAGGAGAGCTTACAACTGGATATTCCAACTTGGGGACAAGTTCACTGTCTACAAGGGCATTAGAGAAAAAAGTGAGTCAGAGCCTTTTCCCACTATTTTCTTCAAAATAAAATATAATAAAATGAAATAAAAAAGCAATAGCTGGTCCTGCATTTTTTGAGGGTCTTTCTTTTATGCATGGTCTGAAACATCCTAAAAGATCAAGCCTCTCTAACGTGTTAAATATAATGAACTTTAGTCTCCAGATCTTGAACAGAACAAGTATGACCGGTATTAAATTATACAATCAATATTAATGTTCACAGAATCTCAGATCTAGGAAAGCAAATGTAAAACAACGTAAAATGGAGAACTAAGAACATGCTTAGCTGGGAAGCAGATAGTAAGAAGACGATAAGATTTGCAACTTTTGATTTAGGCACCCAAGTTCCATTCTAGTTTTTTATTGGATCTACCCCAAGAAATTCCACATAACATTCCCCTGTTTTATTCAGATGGATACAAGAAGGCAAATGTTATCCTTTCTCAAGCTGAAATGTTTTTTGAAAACTAAATTAGTGCATTTAGCCACTTTGATGCAAGACAGACTCCCATATTTATATTACACTTAAGATTCTACTTAAAAAAGCTTAAAAGCACACAGTGTCATTAGTTACAATGTATGACACACTGAGTAAACAGTGCAGCTAGAAGAATTCAGCTGGAGGCTAGTCTGATATGCCATGCCTGCTTCAAGGTTTAAACAAAAGAACTGTTTAATAAATAACAACTTTCCCAGAATCAAATACTCAGCATTGCTAAGATATTATGATATCACTCTTCCTCTCATTCAAAGACGTATTTATACATCACCTATGTAATTTACCTATTTAATGTTAGGAGACAGGCAGAAATGCATTCATCATTATGGTATCTGCAATCAAAACTGCAAAATCAGGGAGATCAGATAGATTGTCCATTCTTCTTACTCCATGTTCCCCAAAGCGTATATGGTAGAATTATTATGCACCATGTCTCATTTCAATGCTGTGTGTCCAGCAACTTCAGAATCCTTCTGGGGAAAAGCTGTACAGGATCACATTTGCAGAATAGGAAGTTCTTTCTGCCAGACCAATTAAAATGGTAGAAAATATAGAAAAGAGAATGTTATAATGCATTCCTTATTGATCCAGGTCTCAGAGGAAGTGCATTCCAACAGTACTCTGTTGGTCTGCAAAACACAAGTCTTATATTACTGTCTGCATTTTTCATTATATATATGAATTTATAGGCTTCATATACAAATTCGTAGAAAGGAAGGTTGTTACAAGTTTACTACACAATTGAAAAGATGAACAAATCCTAACCACAGCATCTTCAGCTGAAGAGGTTTAAGGAAAAAAATAATTGAAATGATAATAAACCCAGAAGAGTCATAGCTTACTAGGGAAAGAAAAAAAAAAGAAAAAAAGAAAAGAAAAAGAAAGGAAAATGTCATAATTAAGCTATAATTATGCTTATGTTATTCCCAGGGAGATAGGAATAAAAAAAAGTATTACATTTTTTTAGCTTCTCATAATGAAAATATGGCCCTATATCTATTCCCTTATGAAAAGCATATAATGAGGACTACGAGATTTTCATTCCTCTGCTTAGCACAAAGGTGCCTAGCAAGTCTTTGTAATTACTGGCATTTTTCACTGCTACATTAGATCAATTCTTGTGTTCAAGAGCACAATCACTGCACAGTCGTGGTGTCCTATTCAGTCCTTTGATCTTTGTCTGAGGAAGTTACGAGCATGGATGGCATTCAAACCGTATTGGTTACACGCTTACCAGTATTTCAGGCACTTTAATTTCCCCCTTTCCTTTCACCCCCCAAAGTAGCAAGGAGGAACCACTAACACACACACACACAAACTCCTCAAAAACAAAGAAAGAAACAAAACACACACACAAAATAATAATAATAATAAACAGAATGAGAGTAAGAAATGAAAACCAAAATTTTGAAACCAAACCAAAGTTACACAATACCCATTTTCTACGTCTTCTGAACAGAAACACCCTGTACAAAACAGTATCACCCGATAGCCCACGCCCTCTCCATTTTTTTCTAATGCTACAGCTTGAGACCATCCTCTCAGTTTTGTGTCGAACTTCTGGGTCAGACTCTGTCGCATGGACTCTTTGGTAGAAACACACACACCACGACGCCTGTTCCTGCAGAGAAGCCAGAGAATTTTGCTTTTACCTGTTAACAGACCACAAACAGACACAGTCTCATTTCCCTTTGTTGCAATCACCTCTCAGCAAGAAATACTGAAAGAGTATGGTCTAAGACTTGAAGGCAATTAGTATGTGGGGAGAGATCAGACTCTTCTGGCGAGTCACCAAATAATTACCAAATTACTCACAGCGACGTCTGAGGGTAGCTCTAAAGACTATGACTGCTATCTTTTCCAAAGATCAAAAGACGTTTTTTTTACCATCATTTTATATTATATATACATCATATACTAAGTACATTTTACACTATCGGTTACCACCCAGGTTTGATTGTGTATATATGAACTTGAAGACTGGGATCAAAGTCTAAATTTTTTTCACAATTCGCCCACAGCAACCAGGAGAGAATAACGTTGCTAGGGTCAATGCCCAGATAACAGTCGCTCCCATAAATCAGCAGTAACACACGATGAGATCACTCCCGGAGTGCTAAAGTCTCTCGGGTGGGTCCAGGTGGCATCCAGTCCGCACGGGCAGCAGCCGTATCCTCCGGCTCTGGCGCGGGCACAGAACCACGCTGCAGGCCTTGGGGCTGCGGGCCCCGCAGCCCGGCCANCCCCGCAGCCCGGCCAGCCGCCACGGCCCGGGCCCACAAACACCGCCCCCGCGCCTCCCGCAGGCGGTGCCAGCGCAGCGCTGNCGTTAACCTCAGCGCCGCGCCGCGCCTCAGCCGCCTCTCGCAGCGCCGGCACCGGCTGGGAGCCGTCCCTCCGCCCTGGGCTGCGCCAGAACCCCGTCGGGCAGGCGGCAGCATGGACCTGGAGAGCAAAGTGAAGAAGGTAAGGTCGGGCTCTGCCCGCCGCACTCATTGCCTCGCTGCAGGCTCCGCGCTGCCCCAGCGCCATCGCCCGTGCGAGGGGAGCGGTGGGGTTGCCCCCTCGCCGCAGGTGGTGCCGAGCCCTGCGTCCTGCTGCCGCCGGGCGCCGCGCTGCGCTGCGCTCCCCGGGCCGGCGGCCCCACCCGGGTGCCTTCGTGTAAATCCAGTATGTGTCCTAGCGAAGCCGTAGTCCTGTTCGGGTGCTGTCTGCACGGGAGGGTGTAGAGCCTACATAGTATGTAACCGAGCTGCTGTTAGCCTGTGCAGTAAAAGTAACTCCGAATTTTACAGTTGCACTGCCCGTCAGTTCTTGTACAGGCTTCCTTCTTGGTGTAGGAAGTTAGGTGTGTGTTTTTTTTGGTTTTCCGTTTTCCTTAATGGCACTTTGAGTAGTTGACTTGCAGACAAACTGGCAAACAGTGAAGGGTGAGTAGCAGCAAGTGATGAGCAGTCTGGTTCTGAGGAGCTCTTCCCAAAACTCGCTATTGAAAGCTTCACACGTAGGACTGAGTTCCTGTGGGATGTGCCTCCGGGTCCCTGCTCCTAGTGCTGCCCCGGATTAAACGGGCACTTAAGTGACAGCTCCATAGACAAGCACTTTATCAAGCCGTCTGATAAAAGGCACCATGAAAGTAGAAGTCTTGTATGGAAGCATGGATTGAGTCTGTATGTAACTCACGGATACATGTAGGTGGACATGCATGATTTATGTTTGTTATATTTTAAGTGTAGTTACTTGTTTTAAAGTGCACATTCATATCTCCGTACATTCATATACACCATACACATTCCTGTGTTCTTTATGCTTTTTCAGCTTACCAACTAGGGACTGGCTCAGATACCAAAGCGGCTGTACAGCGTGGAAGGCTGTCGGTCACCGCAGGGCTGAATCCCACTGAAGCAGGTTAGCCTCAAGGTACAGCTTTCTCTGCCATGGCAGAGCTTGTCCGCTGGGAGTTCCTGGAACTCCAGGAGAGGTGCATACTTAGAGGAGATAGAGCAGTCCTGCTCAGAACTTCTCTGCCTGAAGTGAGAATAAGTACATGCTGTGAGATAACGATAAAATTCTACTGATAATGGAGTCGTGGGTTGAATGGACTTGTAGTGGCTGAACATGTGCTTTAAATTACGGTGAAATTATTGGACAGTAGTGTTGTAAGTTTTTGTCTATTCTTGTCTTATTTCAGTCACGTATTTCAGTCATTCTCTTTCATCAACTTCAAAGATTCCTGAAGACTTGTCAGAAACCAGCCAAACAGGTGGAAACTGGTGCAACAAAGGAAAGCAGGAAAGCTCTGTAGGAAATAACTTGTATTTTCTGTTCTGTTCAGCTCTATGTCATAAAACATCTCTTAGTGGTATTAATAAAGAGTTTCTCCTGTGCATATGTTCAGAAGAATGCTTTTCTTTCCCTTTTCTCCCATGTTCACCTCTCCTTATCAAGTTCTTTCCCTCTGTAGTTTAGCTGAAGCTCATTTCCCGGGAGAGCATGAAGTGATCTGCGACAAGTCAGAGCCAGGGTGAATGGGGAAACTTTGCAATGTAACAGTATGTTCTGTAATAAATCCTTTCTTTTTTGACCACTGTTATTTACTTAATCAGAATTTCTTCAGATTCTTTGTACGCTGGAATGAATAATTGTTCACATCAACTATGCAATAGCTACATGTCNGGGCGGGGCGGGGCGGGGCGGGGATTGGCTGCCGCACCGCCTTTGTTCGGTGAAACTGCTACCTCAGGGCAGCGGAAGTTTGAGCGCCGCGCAGTGTGAGGGGGTGACGGCGGCGTTATCTCAGTGGCGTTAACCTCAGTGGCGTTAACCTCAGCGCCGCGCCTCAGCCGCCTCTCGCAGCGCCGGCNGTTTTCCTTAATGGCACTTTGAGTAGTTGACTTGCAGACAAACTGGCAAACAGTGAAGGGTGAGTAGCAGCAAGTGATGAGCAGTCTGGTTCTGAGGAGCTCTTCCCAAAACTCGCTATTGAAAGCTTCACACGTAGGACTGAGTTCCTGTGGGATGTGCCTCCGGGTCCCTGCTCCTAGTGCTGCCCCGGATTAAACGGGCACTTAAGTGACAGCTCCATAGACAAGCACTTTATCAAGCCGTCTGATAAAAGGCACCATGAAAGTAGAAGTCTTGTATGGAAGCATGGATTGAGTCTGTATGTAACTCACGGATACATGTAGGTGGACATGCATGATTTATGTTTGTTATATTTTAAGTGTAGTTACTTGTTTTAAAGTGCACATTCATATCTCCGTACATTCATATACACCATACACATTCCTGTGTTCTTTATGCTTTTTCAGCTTACCAACTAGGGACTGGCTCAGATACCAAAGCGGCTGTACAGCGTGGAAGGCTGTCGGTCACCGCAGGGCTGAATCCCACTGAAGCAGGTTAGCCTCAAGGTACAGCTTTCTCTGCCATGGCAGAGCTTGTCCGCTGGGAGTTCCTGGAACTCCAGGAGAGGTGCATACTTAGAGGAGATAGAGCAGTCCTGCTCAGAACTTCTCTGCCTGAAGTGAGAATAAGTACATGCTGTGAGATAACGATAAAATTCTACTGATAATGGAGTCGTGGGTTGAATGGACTTGTAGTGGCTGAACATGTGCTTTAAATTACGGTGAAATTATTGGACAGTAGTGTTGTAAGTTTTTGTCTATTCTTGTCTTATTTCAGTCACGTATTTCAGTCATTCTCTTTCATCAACTTCAAAGATTCCTGAAGACTTGTCAGAAACCAGCCAAACAGGTGGAAAATGGTGCAACAAAGGAAAGCAGGAAAGCTCTGTAGGAAATAACTTGTATTTTCTGTTCTGTTCAGCTCTATGTCATAAAACATCTCTTAGTGGTATTAATAAAGAGTTTCTCCTGTGCATATGTTCAGAAGAATGCTTTTCTTTCCCTTTTCTCCCATGTTCACCTCTCCTTATCAAGTTCTTTCCCTCTGTAGTTTAGCTGAAGCTCATTTCCCGGGAGAGCATGAAGTGATCTGTGACAAGTCAGAGCCAGGGTGAATGGGGAAACTTTGCAATGTAACAGTATGTTCTGTAATAAATCCTTTCTTTTTTGACCACTGTTATTTACTTAATCAGAATTTCTTCAGATTCTTTGTACGCTGGAATGAATAATTGTTCACATCAACTATGCAATAGCTACATGTCTTAAGTCTAGATTTTTTTTTTTTAATTCTCATTTGAAACCTTTTTGTTTCCCTAACTTTTAGTTCTTTCTTGTTTTTTGCCAATATCCTCCTTTCTTGGAAGGTGAGAGAGAATATTCTGTGAAGCTTTCAATCAAGTTTATGAAAGCCGGTGAAGCACTTCTAGAAAAACTCGACAGGGAGATGGTCCCATCAGATCTTTTTGTCTGCCTGCAGTAGGGGGTTACTTACCCACAGCTTGGGGTTCTCACCATGTCTTTCTGCATCTTGGACAGGAGTATCTTGAGTTCTTTAACCAAATCTGTGTGCTACTTATGCTAACTTCCTATTTTGTAATGACTTCTGCCATTCACCAGGCTCTAATTAGGTACAAGCTAATGAACAGCTGGACCTGCCCAGTAGATAGCAAGTTCCAAGAGTGAATGCAAGACAGCAGGAATTGCCACACTAATACCGATTACACTGTCCTTTTTCTACTTCTCTGAACTCAAAAATCTGAGTTCATAAGTTTGCTGTTCTGTAACCCTCAGATTCTGCGGAGTGCAGGGAAATGAATGCCCTGTGGAGCAGGGTGTGGTGTGGACGCCCAGCTGATTGTGTAAAACAGCTTCTTCCCCCACCTACAGTTGCTAGCTTAAACTGGATAATATAACGGGCCTTGTTTTCTGCTTCTAAAAAACTCCAGATTAAGTTCCCAATGTGACACTTGTAAGATTTATCCAAGTGTCAGTAGCCATAGTATGTTCTTCTGTCGTGTGCTTCTATGCTGGCTCCTTGCGTAACTGCTGTTAGCTTTGAAGGGGGTTTTTAATGTACTGGAGGAGAACACGTGTGTGTGAATGGTGTTTATATCCAGGTGCCTGGGTTTTGTGAACAAAAATAAACAATACATGTTCAAAATGGCTCAGGAAAGTCTATTTTCAGTGTTGACATCAGATTTCTTTCCTCAAAGCTTAATAATTCTAGCATAGGTCATCTCACAGGAATTGCTTCCCCTCCAGTAGAAGACCATTATGATTGAAGCAACCTACCTGTCCTTCTGCAGGAGGAGCTGCTGCCTCATCCACGGTGTTTTCATACCTGTTGTTTTAGCAGTAAATAGATCATATTTTTGCTGTCTTGTAAGAAGAAAAACAGCAATCCAGTGTAACATACCTTTCTTACATGTTTTGCTGTGAGGCATCTAAGGACATAATTGCTCGAGCTCAGACTCTCTCTTTTTTGTTTCTTTCATGTGCTGTAAAACTCATCTCACTGTCTTTACAAGTGGCTGGAAGAGACAAGTCTGCTGTGCATGCTGATGGCTCTTGCGGTCTGAATCCTGAGTTCTAGGCAATCACAGTCTGTAAGATATGCAAATTTTGGATTGAGTTTTCAGGAGAGAATATACGCAGGATGTGTGTAAATATGTGAGCTTATGTTCATCTCTTCTGTAAATAGTCTGGTTGCCATTATCCTTTAGACACAAAATAAAAACTCTGGCATACATCTACCATAGAATAATACAGGAAAAGTATAGGTGGAAGGCAGTTTGCTAACTACCATGTAAACCCTGGGTCCAGTTCCGTACTGTTATACTCACTATATCCTTTCTCTCCACAGGCTAACTGTTCCTTTTTCTTAGGAGGAGGTGGTTTTGCTGTTGTTTGAGGCTTGTGAAGGTGGCTTTGTATATAAAGAGATTGCACAACTGAGTTGAAGCCTGAGAACAGCAGCTCTAGCTTGAAAAGTACTTCTGCAACAAACAGACCACTATTCTCCCAAATACAATATACACTGTGTTCTTGAACTTGACTTGGGGGAATAGCAGAAATGAAGATTTAATGCTTTCTTAGAGACCCTGCTAGAAGAAACAGTCTGAATTGTTGCCCTGTCTTTCACCTCGGTGATCTTCTTAAAATGAATCAGTAGGCAGCAGTCCTGTTTTTCATAGTCCTGCTGGCGGCACGGTCTCATGCTTTACTAGTGAGAATAAGAAACTCGCATTGAGTCTGCTCTGTGTAAGCTTTTATGGTATAATACTTCTTTGTAAATTGAACTTTGTGCTGGGAAGAGGGCAGTGGAGTTTAAGGGAAGAGGTGCGACTGTTCTCCAGTGTGGAATGTCTGCGTGGTTTTCAGTGTGCGTAAGGTTTGGTTTGTTCGGTTTTTGTGGAAAACCAAACAAAGAATTCTGTAGACATGATTAAGTTAACAGCTATAATCACCTCCTGATAAGTGAGTGCTGAGTTATGTATAGGAGCAAAGTCAACTTTCCCATCTTTTGTAAAGGGTGATTTAGCAATATTGGTTGGGCTGTGCTTCCTGCTGATGTCACTCATCTCTGTTTGTGTTGGTGTTACTGCTGTGGAAACCCAGGATAGGAGAGGCTTTTGTTTCTTATATGGTAAAATCAAGGAAATGCAAAATTCACACACAAGTCAATTTGGCTGCAAGAAGTATGAAAACAAGTATGGAGATCTGAAAAGAACAGGTAAAGTTTCTTTAACAAAAAAAAAAGAGCAAATACTTCTTGTTTTCTGGTGTTTTGTGTGTGTTTTTTTAACCTTCAAACTTGAGTGGTGGGGAGAGAAGTGAGAATATTGTGTTGGTATGAATTATTGCCTGGAATGCCTGTCTAAACACATCTGTTACTTTTCTGTCGTTCCTGTATATCAGCTTTGCAAAGAAAGCAAGGCTGAATTAAACTTTTCTGACTTTGCTTTTTTTTCCCCTCCTCTTCTGTGGTGAAAGTATTTCCCCAGGTATTTGACCATAAAATGTGACAAAATGCCTGGGTAGTAAGCCAAGGAGCTCCTTGCATGTAGGAGTGTGTGACTTCTGAGATGAAGTAGAATTTCCTTCAGCTAGCATAATTTATAAGCCAACTATTAAACAGTGAGTTGGAAAACTAACTTTTTTGTTTTGACGTTGTCATTAAAGGCACAAAGAGCTGTTTCTGCAAGTGTTCCTGGAAACCAGAAATGTTTTCTTCCCTCTAGGTAAAATGATAATGGCAACTAGCAATTATGAGTGCAACTTTATTGGTAAAAGTGGCTAAAAATGCATTCCTTTCCCATGAGTGAATGTATGTTCTGCAGATCAGTGATTTCTTCCCAGCAAATGCAAAGCTTACAAGTGGCATGGGGTAGACATAAAACACACATTGTGAAGCATAACGCATACAACAAGACCTTTCTTAAAAAGATATGCATGTTTATAGATGGAACATGCTTATATATTGTGCACATATCTGCTGCCATGAGGAGCTGATTAGGTTCTTCTAGGTTCTGGAGACTTGCAGGAGGAGTGGGGCTGTGAAGATGAAGCACTCGCATGCTTGTTGTAAGGAATAAGAAGGCATCTGTCATTCCACATCACCTTAAATGTAACTTTACTTTAAGCACAGCTCTGTGTGCATCTCTGATCTGTTTGGTTTTTATCTTCCTCTTTGGTCTGTTTTTAGTCTGAGGCTATTTAGCTGCTGCTTCTAAGTGCATTGTCTTGGGCAGGGGGGAGGGAGAAGAGAGAAGGGAAAACAATAAAGCACGTTTTCCTGCAAGACTGAAGATCCTAGTGAGTACGTAGTTTGGTACGTCTGCTTCTGCAAACCGGATCATAAAAGATACAGCTGGGCAAGAACACTGATTTCAAGGCTAAATACACATCATGAAAATGAATACCTCACTTTGTTGGTTATTATTCTTCTTCTAAGCAAAATGACAGATGCATCTCAAGAATGCCTCTTCTTAAACAGGTGATTGGGAGAAATGCGTAGACTTGGCAGACTTGAAACAGCTTTGATTAATCTTTAGGAAAGGTGGCTGGCCTGTGACATGGGTAGAGTGCTCTCAAATGACAAAGGGCATCTGGGATTCCTTGGTGCTTCAGCACACTGTTAGTGCTGCCCAGTGGTACGTGCTGTGGGCTGTCTGTGAAGTACTCCTGGCAGTGTCTCCGTTGCGCTTGTCCATGCGCGTGATAATTGCAAGTCTGTCTACCATAAGAAGTTCTTTGTGGGCAGCTTGAAGACTCTCCGTATTTCTTGTTTTGTAGGCTGTTGTACACCACTGAACTGTATAAGGCTGGGAGTGACAGGCAGTGCTGTCTTGTTCTTGTGGTGGATTGGTTTTTCCTGGTAACCTGCACTCTAAGTCCAGGCCTTTCAAGAGGAGTAGGACTGAGCAGCAGAGGAAGGATGGCAACTCAACTTTCCTCTGTGGCATTGGGTGATGGATAGTGCTGTATTGGGAGATGATAGAGACAGTGTTATAGTGCACGTCCTCTGCACTCCAACTTTGTTAGCGCAATACAGAGCTTTGTGAATAAACACCACTTATTTTCTATCTAGTTGAGATCTTTAGTAGCTGTTAGTCTTTTGACAGTGGATTTCAGTAGTGTCTTAAATATTTATATTCTGAGCTGTTTGATATTTAGTAAAGACATCAAAATAAAATAAGTTCCTGGTACTTGTGTATTGTCATAGTCTGCTGCAGCTCCTTGATTTATACTGATGTTTGTCCTGCTCAGATTATCTTTCAGATATTTTTCTTGGATGCAGGCACTTCTTGGCATCTTTCTTTCTGTGCAAATGTTCTTCCTTACAAGAGCTCCTCCGTGTTAATCCTGGTCAGCTTTTCCCTACATCTTAATGCATGCTTAAAGAAAAGTTAGAACAGGCTTGCTGTCAGTTAAAATTAGGTATGTTAAATAACAAATATAGAATGGTCCATACAATATTTTTCTTGACTACAGATTTCTTTCTGTTCTCATAGAGTGTTCATAGAAGCCCTATGAGAGAGCGTTGTCCAGATGTTTGTATTTTTTTTCCCACTCCATTCTGGAATTGTAAGAAATAACTTCAAAAACAGATAAGCTATGGCAAATGCTTTAACCTATTTCAAATTCCAGTTTGTTTCCCAACCAGAGAAGAAGCCTGCAGGTATAGGATATACTAATACAAGATCAGGTCTCAGCAAAAAAGCATGCATAGCACGTAAGAGTTCTTTTTAATTTCTCTTTCCCTCCCACTCCCATACTTGGCCTTGACCTTGACTTATTTATTTTTTTTTTTTGGAAGTTCCTAAACTACATTAGAATCTGTTAAATTACATTAGAATCTGTTCTGTTGTGCTGTATGGTTTGTTTTTTTTTTTCTTTGTTCTGGTTTTGTTCCCCACTAACATCTTAAACTCAACAGCTAAGTAATCTTCAGACCAGAGGAGTCCTGGTATTTTGTAGTAAATTCAAGAACAGCTTTAGCAGAAATTACTTCTTTTCTTGGAGTGCTCAGGAACGCAGGAAGAATATCTGCAAAAAGGACAGTGAAGATTCCTTAAGTCTCTCCAGGGCTCTGGTCTTAAGTACTGCAGCGCACTAGTGACAGCTTTGTCACTGTATAGCCACAACCTTTCAAATTCAGAGATCTCCAACAGTGGAAGTACTTCAGCTCTTCTGTAGAGACTGGGTCCTGGTATTGTGCCATCCTGTCCAGGGCAAGGTCGAAGATGAAAATGGATCATCTGCTGTGTGATGTGGGAGCCCCTTTGCGGGGAGAGGAATGATGGATGAGGAAGCAAGCCCCGACCTGGCTCTGGCTTCTGGCAAGACTCAGAGGGTGTAAAAGAAATCTTGTGGGAGAAACATCAAGTTGAACTTCTCCTTTTTTTTTTTTTTTTTTTTTTTTTTTTTTTTTTTTTTTTTTTTTTTTTTTGCAGCTTCCTCTCTTACCTTCTCCTTACTGTTATACCTTAGTGGTTCCCCTTTAAGCAGGCAAGAAGTTGTGTGCAGCTAATCATATTTGAAGGCTGTATTTGTGATGAGTGTAACTATTAAATGATAACTACAAAAATAAGGACCTCAGCAGAGTGTTATGAGAATACTCTTAGTACCATTTGTGCCTAGCTAATTAGCAGGAGGAATTAAGACAAAATTGGACTCTAGTCATTGTGCAGTGATAATACAAGACAGTAAACAGAAGCTGCAACATATGAAATTCTGATAAAACTTAAATTCTTTCCTGTATGTGGTCCAGAACTGTAATAAGTTATTGAATATGCAATTAAAATTGGTTTGGCAAGAGCCTTGTCCTAGTTGCACCTGTTCTTTCTGGGCAGCTGGATGACCTCCAGAGAGCCCTTCCAACTTTAAATTATCATAATGAAAAGCAAGTATATGCAAGCTTTAAAAACTACTGTTGTGAGTTATAGTCTAATTCACCCAGGATCTATTAGGACTCTTTTTTTTCCGCTGTTATTATCAACAATCTTTTGTGATGAATGGAGAATTATCTTTTAGTTGTTAGAGAAGTATAATGTCACAACGTTTTGGTTTTTTTTGCCAACGCTGAGTGATGGCAATTCATTGGCATCCTATGAAGGAGTTCCAGTGAACTCCTATGCAGTTCATTCTGCATAGGAGCAAATTTCTTATACAAATTTATTAATATTTTACTACATAGGAGAAACCTATGGCCCTGGACAATCTGATCTAGTTCTAGGTCTGGAGGTTGGCAGCCCTGCCTGTGGCAGCAGGGTTGGAACTTGATCCTTGGGGTCCCTTCCAACCCAGGCTCTTGTATGATTCTATGACAGCTGGCAAAGCACAATTTCATTTGTGTCAGCTTTCAGACCAAACAGGCCATCTACCTCTACATGCCCGACGTGTTTGTCCTTTATATTTTTTGTAGTATCCTGTGTAAGGAGATATTTTGTTGGCTCGTGCTCTTTCAAGTCTTTTACATATACAGGAATACAAATTATGAAATTAGTATTCTAGAATGGCTTATTTGCCAGACTTAAGTATTTGTCAGAGGATTTAACTTAATAGGAGTGGGAAGCAGGATCTCTTGGACTTTTCTTGGTCGTATTCGATAAAGCTAATCATAAACACTTCTGATAATCCATGCTTAGACTATTTTATAGCAACTGCCATGTTTCTTTTACCCGTCTGAGCAAACGGACATTCAGATTGGACCATTTGGGTTTTTAAGATGACACGACTCTTTGAAGTTAACTTTTCATACCGTCTTCCAGCCTGAATGGAAATAGAGCAGAGACTTTCAGTAATTCTCACATTGCTAAAACCATTTAAAATTCTTTACCCTTGAGAACTAGTTAATCATGATCTCAGTCATATTTATATCATATTCCATACTCAGACTATTTAAATCCGTACTGGTTATGTTACTCATACCAGATGGTTTTAGATAGCTTTCACTGTAAAATGAAAATTAATGGCAGTAGACTCGCAGAAACCTCCTTCTGGCAGTATTTCAGTTGACCTATCTGGGCTGCTTCTTCCATGATTCCATTTATGGGGAAAATTGATTCCATCCTGTTTTGACGCACATTCCCCTGCTAGTGTGTGCTCAGCCCACTCCGTATCTCTGGGTGCTCCAACACAGCACCAGCTGCCTCCTTTGGAGGGCCTGGGGAATAAACAGGCAGCAGCAGTGATGAAGCACACTGCATTTCAGGCTCTCTGAACTTCCTGAGTTACAGCAGAATCAGCTACTGAAAAGAAATGGTCACTTCTGAGGCTGATGCTTCCTTACCACTGAAGCAGGTCTTGTTATGGCACTGTAGAAGGTTATTGACGTACACTGACTGTTAGGTACAGCCAAGCTCAAAAAGCTGTGTCTGTGCTATTTTATGTCCTTAGTGTTTTGGGCAAGTGGCTATGTAGTGGGTCCCACACAGCAAAGGCAGAGGATGACTAGGCCAACATTTTCTTCTGTTTTGTATGACTTGAGAAGAGCACTTAGTATGCCTGTGACAGATCTATGGATTCCAGATGAGAGGACCCCTGTAAACACTCATCTTCACTGGAGGCAAATGTCTATTAACGTGTTAGCTTTACATATCCAATGTAGATAAACAATGTGGATGAAAAATAACTATTCCATCTTTAAACTTACCATAGGATCATAGAAGGGCTTGGATTGGAAGGGACCTTAAAGATCTTATTCCAACCCCCCTGCCATAGGCAGGGCTGCCACCCACTGGATCAGGCTGCCCAGGGTCCCCCTCAGCCTGGCCTTGAACACCTCCAGGGATGGGGCATCCGCAGCTTCTCTGGGCAGCCTGTGCCAGTGCCTCACCACCCTCTGGGTAAAGAATTTCTTCCTCACATCTAACATAAATCTTCCCTCTTTTAGTTTAAGTCTATTCCCCCTTGTCCTGTCCCTGTCAGACCATGTAAAAAAGTCAGTCTCCCTCCTGATTATAAGGTCCTTTTAAGTATTGGAAGGCTGCAGTGAGATCTCCCTAAAGCCTTCTCCAGGCTGAACAACTCCAACTCTCTCAGCCCTTCTTTGTCGGAGAGGTGCTCCAGCCTTCTGATCATCTTCAGGGCGTCCTCTGGACCTGTTCCAACAGCTGCATGTTTTTCTTGTTCTGTGGCCCCGGACCTGGATGCCTTACTCCAGCTGAGGCCTCATGAGGGCAGAGCAGAGGGGGGACAACCACCTCCCTTGCTCTGATGGCCACCCATCTTGATGCAGCCCAGGATGCAGTTGGCCTTCTGAGTTGCAAGCACACACTGCTGGTTCACATCAGCGTTCTGGTAGATGAAAAGCTTGAAGTCCTTCATAGGGCTGCTCTCGATGAGTTCTTCTCCTAGTTTTGTGTCTGGGATTGTCCTAAGCCAAGTGCAGCACCTTGCACTTGGGCCTATTGAACCACATTAGGTTCACGTGGGCTAATTTCTCAAGCTATGTTTGTTTTAGATGTCTACTCATCTGGCCTCAAGATAGCTCATCTACTGTGTGAACTTGTTGAGCCATTAGGCTGATAAAGACATTACCATTATCAGGGCAGGCTTGTATTTCTTCTTCCAGATCATAGAATCATAGAATGGTTCAGGTTGGAAGGGACCTTAGAGATCATCTTTGTCCAACCCCCCTGCCATGGGCAAGGACGCCTCCCACTAGACCAGG
>WBMW01004749.1:0-85989 GCA_013396635.1 Penelope pileata | reverse complement strand
TTGATGCAGCCCAGGATGCGGTTGGCCTTCTGGGCTGCAAGCGCACACTGCCGGCTCATGTTGAGTTTCTCATCAACACACACCCCCAAGTCCCTCTCCTCAGGGCTACTCTCAAGCCATTCTCCGCCCAGCCTGTATGTGTGCTTGGGATTGCTCCGACCCAGGTGCAGGACCTTGCACTTGGCTTTGTTGAACTTGATGAGGTCGGCATGGGCCCACCTCTCAAGCCTGTCCAGGTCCCTCTGGATGGCATCCCTTCCCTCTGGCGTGTCGACTGCACCACACAGCTTGGCATCATCTGCAAACTTGCTGAGGGTGCACTCGATCCCACTGTCCATGTCACCGACAAAGATGTTAAACAGCACTGATCCCAGTACCGATCCCTGAGGAACACCACTCGTCACTGGTCTCCATTCGGACATTGAGCCATTGACCGCCACTCTCTGAGTGCGGCCAGCCAGCCAGCCAGATAAAAGGAAGAAATAACTTCATGTCCCTCTGCTCATCCCTGCCATTGCAAGCAGTAGCTGAATAGCTGCCAAAGTACTGCTGCTTCCCAAATTGCCCATTATCTGCAGGAAGCCTTGTGGTTTTGTCAGGGTTATCTAATTGCTATGGTGGCAATGATCCTTCAAATACAAAATGACTGAAACCATAGCTGTAGCATCTTTTCGTATGCTCTGTTCTGAGTAAGTGGCATGCAAGTAATCTGTTCCTTTGCTTTGGACAGAAGCAAGTTGAAAGATGAACTGTCGCACTCAGCCTCATATTGGTTCAGTAGGTCTTGACAAACTTGCATAGTGTTTTTTCTGTTCCTGTGGGAGCATTCATGTACACAGTGAAGTACGAACTTCACAATATTCCAATGTTGCTGCCATCACTTGCAATGCATTGAAGCAGATACTCAGCACTGTACACAGTTGCCTGGTGGGAATCTGCCAGTTCACATGGATGAGCTCATTGACACGCTGTTTCATAGAGTGACAGCTGTGTATGGCCGTCCAGAATGTGGCTTGTCTTTCACGTTGCTGCTGCCACGGAAACACACCAACCACCACCTCACTGTGCTCACATCCACTCTTTGGTCTCTAGAAATGGTCGGCAAGCATTGATGAAAGTCAGTGGCTGCCATTTTTTCCACATGGAGGAATTCAGTGACACACCTTTGCTTCATCCCCACTTCCATGTCAGATACCATTGTGTCAGACTGCCCCTCTGCTGCCACCTGTCACACAGCAACAAAATGTAACGGATATTGGTGGAAAGGTTCAGCCCCTACTGCCGTCTCACCAACATCTGCCTCTGACATTGTGGGCCAACATCATAAAATAAGAGGCATTACTTTTTGGGCAGCCTTTGTATTATTGTTGGGAGAACTAAGATGAGTACTGGAACTTACCATCATCTATCTTGGTGCCTTTTCCTGGTAAACTGTGCCAGACTGGAAGAGACCTGGCTGAGTCCTGACTACTGCCCCTCCCATGGAGTATGCCCACAGCTAACTGGAAGTGTTCTTCATGCTTTGAAACAGTGGGTGGGAGTGTGGGAATGGATTACCCTCTGCCTGAGCAGCAGCCTGCGCGCTCAACCATGACCATAGTTCCATAGTCCTTAATCTATCTGATTTAAGAGTGGCGCTTCCCAAGGGTCAGGAGAGCTAAGATAAGGCATTTGAAATGAAGTATATCATATAGATGTGTAAGTTACAGTGCTTGGTGTCTGTTCTTCACTTTAAACTTTCAGGTGCTGCTATCCATTTGAGTTTGCTAATATGTTGATGTAGTGCATGAATATTTGGCCTCTGTTACGCACTGGTTTTTGTATTCTCTCAAATTACTTCTGCGTTATGAATTGGTTGTGTGCCCTTTTAATTTCTTCACAGTGAAACACTGTGTATCATTTATAGCCATTGTTCTCACTAACTGTGCTGTCTGTCTTTCTCCTTAGAAAGTAAGCTGGTATTAGTCCAGCTGAAACATGGTCATAAAAGGCATGTTCTGGTCTCCATCACTGTCAGAGTAGTTTCGAAAATATTAGACTAATCACTTAAATGTTTCCTTTATTTCTGTCTGATGCTCAGGTTATTGATATAAAAGTGGAATCTGTTTATTTCTTGATCTTCTGTATCTTGTCAAATCATACACTGCACCTCACTTGGTCCTGACAGCTGGATTAAATATCTTTTAGCTTGGACTTGAGGTCTTGCAGCCTCTCCCCGTGGTTTCACAGCTACAGACAGGGCTGTGAAGTCTCCTTACTCCTTTGAAGTTTGCAGTGTGAACTGGTCTGAGTAGGCAGGTCACACATACCAAAAACAGCTTGGTTTTGGTTAAGGCTAACTTTCTGCCTGCTAGATCAACCCTATTAACGGGCCTGGGCAAGCAGCGTCACTTCTCTAAATAGAATATGGTGAGTGGGCTAAAACACTGTCCTGATGTTGGCTTAGTCAGATGCTTAATGTTCTGCTTCAGTTGTGGATCGTAGATTGTAAAGGAAGCAGTGAGATCATTCATGCAGCATAATTTTTGAAGCTGACAATAGTTTTCTTGATGTTTAAACAGATGGGCCTGGGCCATGAGCAAGGATTTGGAGCCCCCTGCTTAAAATGCAAGGATAAGTGTGAAGGATTTGAGCTTCATTTTTGGAGGTAAGTGAATCAGCATACGTTGACACATGTATGTAATTGTGTAAGTATCTGTTTTTGTTCTATGTTCCCATTAAACTATTCAGATGCTTTAAAGAACCTGTGTCCAGATTCGGGGCTACAGTTCCTCAGCAACATTGCTGCATTTAAGTAGATAATCGCTTATGAATATACATTTTATCTGCACTGAAGTCACTGGTACTACTCCTACTGAAACATTCGCTTTAGTTTAATAACTAGGCTGTGTTATTTCAAGGAAGTTAGACATCTCTTTGCCTTGGATGATGCTCTGCTCCTAAAGCAGTAAGAGCTGATGGTAGTTGGAGCAGACAGACCCTACAGTGGTCGGTGCTGTTACTTCTACAGAAACGTTGTCTTTCCTTAAGACTTTGCTTGTGTTACTGAAACATCAACAAATAGCTCAGTTCACAGATCATACCGGGTTTACATTTCAGAAGTAGCTTAGAGATTCTGATATTTAAAAAAAAAAACAAAAAAAAAAACGCACAAACACTACCACCACTGCCTCTCAAAGAGAAATGCCTACAAAAGACAAATAAAAATGATTCTTATTAACACTAGCACAGGCTTCCTAATGAAAGCAGTTGCCTTTCACCTGTGCTATTTAGCTACAGCTGTAACTGTATCCATGATAGGATTTTATTTTTTGATGATTTTAACTGTAGTCTTTAAAGCACAGCCAGAGTGGTATTGGGTGCAGGTTAAGACCTAAGAGACTTTGCATCTATGACTGAGTATTTGAGTGCAGCCAAGATACAGTTGAGAAAACAAACAGACGGCACACAGCAAAAACTTGCTGTAAGCTGATGAGGATATACAAGGGCTGCTCTGAAAGCAATGCCTCCTATTTTGTGATGTTGGCCCACAATGTCAGAGGCGGATGTTGGTGATACGGCAGCAGAGGCTGAACCTTCCCACCAATATTCCATTACATTTTGTTGCCATGCAACAGATGGCAGCAGAGAGGCAGTCTGACACAATGGCACCTGACATGGAAGCGGGGCTGAAGCAAAGGTGTGGAACTGAATTCTTCCATGAGGAAAAAATGGCAGCCACTGACTTTCTTCAACACTTGCTGAATGTTGATGGAGACCAAAGAGTGGATGTGAGCACAGTGAGATGGTGGATGGTGCTTTTCAGCAGTGGGGCCACCTCCGCTGGTGCAGATGTTTACGAACATGGCATGCAGGCTCCTGTTCATTGCTTAGCAAAAACGCATAGCTAATGGTGGTGACTGTTGAAAAATAGTGTTTTGTGGCTGAGAATTTGCTCTATCAAATAGTGTTATTGTGCTGTTTTTATCTGTTGCAGTTTTCATGAAAATAGGCATTTTTTTCTTAATATTCATTTCACTGTGCTGCTTCTGCAGTTATGGCTCATTGTGCTACTTTCTAAATAAATAGCTTGTCAAGATGCTTTCTTAGAAAGAGAAAACCTGTAGGTGGCAGTGCGTTAAAGAGCAAGTAAGAAGACATGAAAACAGCGTCTGTTTAGTTTGAAGTCTTGAGCATTGAAAAGATACGGGATAGTCCAGGTAGCAAGATGACCAAGAAAACATTTCCTGTAGGTGTCAGACAAATGTAGCATATTAAGAGATGAAACCTCGGCAGTTAAGGCCGTTCTAGAATAGGTTGGTATGTAGGTTTTATCCACTGGATGTGCCACTGGGGACAGGGAGAGTGTGAATTTCAAGTCTGAAATTAGTTGTGTAAAATGTTCTTAAAGGAAAAATTCAGTAATATGTTCTGCATGGTGCAGAGAGATTCCAGGAGTTAATCACTGGAACAGAAAAAGGGTTGGATTCTGAATGTCTGTTCACTTGGCTGTCTGAATACTTTTCTATGTAGTGTCTTGGATTTTCTCCCCTAGCTATGTCCTAATTCCCCTGTTCTCCCCAGTTTTATAGCTCTGCGTAATGCCATGTGGTATGGAACATACCTTTGGTCAGTTTGATCAACTGTCCTGGTTCTGTCCCTTGTCATTTCTGTGTACACCCCCAGCTCCACTGCTGGCAGGGCAGCACAGGAAGCTGGAAAGTCTCTGGCTTTGTGCAAGCACAGCTCAGCAACAGCCAATGAATCAGTTACCAACGTTGTCATCCTAAATCTGAAAGACAGCACTGTACCAGACACTATGAAGAAAATTAACTTTATCCCAGTTGAAAACAGGACACTTGGGCTATGTTAGTCTTAATCTGAAATTCTATTTCAAATAGAAACTAGAAGAAATGGACAGAATATTGTCTTTGTAACATGAATGATCAAAGTCGGTTCAAGTTTTGTCACTCATTTTCTTTTATTCATCTTTTAAGTGTAGGCATTCAGGTTGGAAAGAATTGCTGTGGTAGGTTGACTTCAGCCAGCAGCCAAGCACCCACAGAGCTTCTCATTTGCTGTTTCCTTCACTGTGGGCTTGGGGAGAGAACAGGGAAGAACAAAAGTGAGAAAACGCATGGGTGACAGTGAAGACAGTTCAATAGGTGGAGGAAAGGTAAGGGAATGCAGCTGATACAAGGCAGTCACTCACCACTTCATGTGATGCCCAGTCAGTCTCTGAGCAGTGGCTGCTTTGGAAGCCAGAAACCCTGCTTCCTTCATTCGCTATCCCTTTATTTTTTGCTGAGCACCATTTTGTATGGTATGGAATATCCCTCTGGCCAATTCAAGTCCGCTTGTCTCTCCCAACTTGCAAAGGGGAGGCAGAGAGTGAAATCAAGTGCAAGCACTGCTCAGCAATACCAAGAGCTAGGAGCAATGTTTTGATCACAAATCCAAAGCACAGCATCACAAGGCACTATAAGGAAAGTTAACTCCGTGCCAGCCAGACCTGAGGCAGCAGCGGTAGGACAGCGCGGGCTTTCCTCCGTGCTGTGGTGTCAGGGTGACGCTGCCCTCTGGTGGATGGACCTGAAGTGCATCAGCAAACTCTAATTCATGTTCTCTTACCTGTATGTGAAAGCTCTCGTGTACCTTTGAGATCTAGGTGTAATTCCCCTATTTCTGCACAAGAGAGCATCAGTTCTGCCTCTGACAAGTCAGACTGGAAAGTGCACCAGAAATATCCGACTATACCAATCAAGTAGCAAGGTTTTACAAAGAGTTGCTGTGCCATTCATTCTTCTCTGTGCTTGTAGTGTTTGGAAAATATATCTGCTGAGGTGACAACCTGAAGTCTTTAAGCACTTTGAGCTATGGTTCTTGGCACAATGAGAGGGCTGACTTTACAGATAGAGAACCATTAATTAGGGCTGGTACAGAAGTAGTGATAAACAAAACCCTTCATAAAACTTGTTCCCAAAGCTTGAAATTCTGAAAGCCTCAGTTTTGTGACCCACCTACAAGACAACACAGTGAGTGGCAGACCACAATGGTAACCAAATGGTAAAAACTGACTTGCTTTATCTCAGTGTGCTAATAGCTTTCGCTTTTTAAAACTGTCTTCAGAATTATGTTTCCATCCAGGTTCAGCACAAGCAAGGGGCAGAGTCTTCTGAGTTTAGATGTTATAATTCCTTCAGATTGCAAAACTGCTTCTACAAAATTAGCATGGCAAGCTAGCTGTGAAAGTCTGGTATAAATATTCATTCTTTGGGAATGCATTTCCCACTAGAGGGAGGCGTGGAACGAGAATCAGGTCCTCACAAGAGGGAAGGAAGATCTTGATCAATCTTAGTCGTGGACTGGGAGGTGGTAATTGTGAAGATGTGAAAAAGCTTCTGGAGACAAGAAGTTTATGCTTGGGAATGACCATTATCGGCGGCTGGCTTTTTTGCACAGATACGTCCCCTGGAAGGCTGAGAGAGCTTAAGGTTGACTTCAGCATTCTCTGATACTAAGGCTGTCAGACAAGTACTGAGGCACAGTACTAATTGCATTTGCAATTACTACAGCTGCATTAAGAACAAGAAAACATGATGGAAGAATCAAGAGTTTAGTTTCTTCCTGTGTAGAGGACAGACTCAGGTCTGGCTGAGACTGGCTCAAGACTTGCCAGGTATTTGTTCAGAGTTGATCTGGACTTGCAAATGCTTCTTCCTGGCACTTCACAGTTAGCATAGAAGGAGTTGTGATCTGAATTATTCTTCTCTGTACACAAAAACCTAGAATAGTAGAAGGATGAGAGTGATATTTAGTTTTGTAGAAGGAACCTTGCAGTTAGTAGAAAGCTAGGACATGGGAACTTACAAGCCTGGAAGATGGGGAGAAAGTATAGAATTATCTTTCTTTGTTTCTACCCACCCAAGACCTGAAAGCAGGACATGGTCCACTGAATTTTTATTTTACAATGATACATAACTTTTGTTTTCACAAATTTTAAAGCTTCTTCTTTACCTTCCATCTTTTGAAGAGGAAAAGCTTCCCAAACTGCTAAGATTGGACTGGAGGAAAACTTCTGTCCTCTGCTGAAGTTCTGAGAGTTGTGAACGCATAAACAGGAATCTCTAATATCCGCTTTAGTAAAGATTTTGATGAATGCCCTCTTTAAGGGAAAAAAAATTTTTCTATGCTACTCTCATTATCATCATCCATTAACAGAGTAGACAAAGAGAACAGTCTAATTGCCTGTCTTCTACTTAGAGCCAAAAGAGATGAATGTAGGTCTGTTTGTCTGTCTATGTATAAAAACAACTGGCTGCCCAGCATGGGAGGTCCTTGCTTCAACACTGAAATTAAAAAATTGTCAGTTACTGGACAGGCTTGTGAAGTGTAAGTTTAAGGTAATGTGATACATTCACTTAAGTAAGATAGCTGTATCATAGTCAAAGAAAACACAAGCAATGGTGGCAGATGAACAGGACTCTGATATGGCAGTTTAGAGGAAGAAGGTACAACTGAATTGCAAACGGTACTCTGCATTAAGAGTTGTATGTGTGAAAGATATCCTGTTGACGTTTAGGGCTAATAATTAATCAAGAAAAGGGATTATAAATCAGAACAGGAAACCTTTTTTGGCTCTTTCCAGTGTACAGATGTCTCCATGTGGCAGAGATCCAGTGGAGCCTTGGGGAGCAGGGGAGATGGCAGCAGCCTCAGGGATTTTCTTGCAGCTTCCCACAGCAGGCTGAGATCAGTTAGGACTCAAGATTCTCTTTTTGGATTGATTTCTTCTGCATTTGGAGACTTATCCACAAGTTTTAATGCCAGGACAATCACATTTATGATCTTGTCATGTAGCCCCTGTGACAGCCTCCTGCAAACTGCACGTGGGACAAAGAGTCATTCATTGATTCCTTGAAAGAGGAAGGAGATAACTTCAGGCTAAAATGTACACAGTCAATTTCTTAATGTGAGTAAGCATGAGGTCGGGCAAGTTTAGCAAGCATAGGGATAATGACCTTTCTTCTCAGTGTGAGTATAAATCACAGTAGTTTAATGCCAGTTTTCACAGTGGGACAAAGGACGGACCCGAGGACAAAGTATATGCTTCTGTTTCTTTATAAGGTTTTGTTCATCTGTTTGATGGAAAAGCTCTCAAGAATACTGAAACTAATGAGGCACACTAAGCCTTCAAGGTGGGACTTAAGATAAAAGCAGGTAAGTCAGGGTATTCTAGTTAGGAACAGAAACAGTCTCAAAACTCTAACAGAAAATAGAAAGCAGATATGCCATTTCATGACTTAGCATGAGCAAAACCAAGGTGTCCTTGTGGCTCTTCCAGTATCTGTGAAAATCCAAGGGAAAGAGTTCCCCCACTGCTTGTTGGAGATGGCTCTCATCTCTGCAGGCTGTCAATGCTACAACACCGTGGGTGAAGGCTGTGTGGAATAGGGAGGGCTGGACAAGCTGCTATGCTGCTGTTGTGACTACACAGGCAGTGCAACCACATGAATTGTTCTCTGAGTTTTGTTTTGCAGCCAGAGTAGTTCTGGACAGCAGGGCTATATGTACTTCACTTGCTGACTGTGCGGTTTACCTGAGGATGTCTATTCGGTCACCTGTGCTGTTAGAGCACATACTGTCAAGAAAAAAAGACTGAAATTGGGGCTTCTTAATTCTAGAGGCTTAAGTTGAAAAAATAAAGAAAACGTGTGGTAAATTATTGTTCAAGTTTATTGTACACTGTGGGGCATGGAACTCTGTGTAACAGTGCACTAAACCTAGAGTATAGAGCACTGGCGTAACAATGAACTAAATCTTCAAAAAGTCAGGTCTGATGCTGCTAGACAGCATTAGATCTCAGAGGAGGAATGATTAAGAGTTGGTAATGAGGTGTGCATATGACTATACATAAACCAGTAAAGCAATTATAAAGCAACTATGAAATAGACTGAAGTAACAGGTTGTTAAGAAACTTGTGTAGGCCAATGCTGAAGATTTTACAGAACTCTGTTGCAAATGCTTGGGATGCATGGTATATTATTTCGGCTTAATGGGTAGTGCTAGCTCATGCTTCAATGTTTTGATAAGCAGGAGACTGCAAAGTGTCAGGTATTCAAATAAGCATCGACTTTGAAATCCTCTGCCTTTCTCCTGTTGGGGGAATGAGCGAGTTGGAAGTCATACAAGCTGTCGAATAGCCCGTACTTCTTACTTCATGGTTACCTCTTAAGTTTTCTGAGTGTAAATGACACTCATTGTGTGACAGACACGCAATGTCTGTTCTGCTTAACCTTGTTGTTCTGCTAGCTGTTTTTAGAGCGACCTCACTCATTTCCATAGCACAATTGACTATTATTGTTTGGAGCGGGTTTTGTAACTTAGGAAGCTACGGTCGCTATATGATCAGATGACCAGGACTGCATCCATCACACACTGAAGTGGTCATATGGTATTCATATAGTATAGTGGTTAGCTTTGGCAGTGGCTGTGCATCACTTTACCTGACCAGTTACAGACACGTCCTCACTCTTTTATCCTTTTCCCCTACCTACTGGCCCTGCTGTAGTCATGGCATGTTTTTCCTACACACCTGTTACATGTCTTACAACAAGATATATATTTTGTCTTCAAGGCTTCAGACAGCAAGTGCTGAGAACTAGATGAATTCTGGCAAACAGATCTATAGATGGCAGCTTTATGCTATTTGCTGTGTGAAGAATAAATAATTGGGTAAAATATTGCTCATTCTCAAGAGATGGGCAGAAAGTTGATCTGTTCTTCTCGTGTATAAGGAGAACCATTAGTTAACATCCAGCTTCACTAATTTCCATATACTGTGGTTGACTGCTTTGAGTGAGAGCTCTGGGAAAGCCATTAATAAACAGTGAATCATCTTGGCTAATCCAAGGTTCTGCTTATTAAATGTGAATTGTTTAGTTATGCTTAAGGTAATAAATTGCTATCTTATGCCCCTTAATCAAAGGAGCTCAAAAGTGTTCTGTTGTATATGGAAGAATATTTCCATTTCCATTTATCTGAGTAAGTGAAGCCTTCTACCTTTTAAGGATGTTATCTGTGAAAATTCTCTGTACAGCGTGTACCAGAGTACCTCTGACTTGGTTCAGAGCTGTCTGGAATGCTTTGTCCGTGTAAGCTAGTCACTCTTCTTTCACCTTCTCTTTTAAATGCTAAACTTTAATTGCACCACGTTCTGTTTGCTGTGTTCTTTTTTCTTGTTCTAGAAAATACTTGTTTCCAGTTGATAGTAACCCTGTGATGAGACCGTGCTTATGGAGAAATAGTACAGCACGTGTAATTTTGGATGTAGAAAGAGAACCTGAAAAAATTAAAAGCACAAATAAATGATTGCTGGGGATCATGTTGATGCACTTGAAGTCTAAGTCATGTGTGACTACTCGCAATAAATCTGATGAGTGGGTGATTGTGGACACATACATGCATGGTGACATAACTGAGGGAATGACAGTCAACTACATTAATGCATTTTTAATATGGTATTATACATCTAATCACAGTCTCAGTGGACATATAACAAAGAATATCCTCTAAATATGTTTGACAAATTGCAGAAAAACTTGTGTATTCCCTAATCAAAGCGCTGAAAAAAAGATTTTCGGTCCCTAGTGATGTTGTTACTGCACGTGCAGCTGGGGAGAGATGTTGGTTGCAGCTGAGACTATAACTTTCTTTGCCGTTTCCGTGAATTTCAGAAAGATATGCCGCAACTGCAAATGTGGTCAAGAAGAGCATGATGTCCTCACAAGCAATGAAGAAGATAGGAAAGTGGGGAAACTCTTTGAAGATACAAAATACACAACTCTTATTGCAAAGCTGAAAAATGATGGCATTCCCATGTATAAACGTAACGTAATGATACTGACGAATCCAGTGCCAGCCAAGAAAAACATATCCATCAATACTGTGACTTATGAGTGGGCTCCTCCTGTTCAAAATCAGACACTTGTAAGTTGGACCCTCTTTTTTTCATATTCAAGGCAAGAGTTGATAGGAGATTTTAAGTACATTTTAATAGAACAGTAAATCTGCCTCTAGTAGTTCTTTTTTTTGTGTACATCTTCTTTTCTTTCTCCTCAAAACTAAAAATATGGTGCATGTTTAGTGAGTCTTGCCTGTGCAATCTTGCAGAAATTGATGTTTCTCTGTGGAACTTCTTGAGAACTGGGGAAATAGTGTCTATTTGTTTTTTTTACTATCAAATAACTCTCAAGTCCCTGGAGTGCAATTTCTCTAACCTGCCTTTTTCAGTGAACTTGAAAAATTTGCGTGGAGTGTGTATTTAGAATCAAATACACACAAGTTGTACTCAAGGCAAAACAACTTATGTCATGGTTTAAAGTTAAGGGGAACGCCCAGACTTACATATGGCTTTTACTGTATATGGTAAGAACAAGGTCAGTGTTGACATCTCAGAGAAGAGCTCTCTTTCAGTGTGTTTGCAGCTCAAGTAGATGAGATGGTAGATAGCCTTCTGAGGATTTCTGCTTCACTTTTCAGGCTTTGATTGTTAATTTACTGTACTGCAGTGTTGTGTAAACATGATTCCAGCATTGGATATCGCTGATTTCCCTCTCCAAATATTCTTTTTAGTGAATGAATCAAACCTCATACATCTAAACTCACCGTTACTTAATATTCGGTTAACATTTTCATTTTTCACTTGTCTTTGCTTTATTAAAATGAAAATACTTTCTCTTTGCTAGAACTACTTTTGCAATGGGCTTCGTGCCTCAGGAAAACTATTCCAGCTTCTACTACTTAAAGCTGTGCTGGTGATCAGTAGTTCTAGACAGCTTTGAAGAGACAGGGTGCTACGTAAAGTGTTAATTGTTGTTTACTCTGAACAGTAATAACTTTGCATGCTCTACATGTTGTAAATAGCTTAAAAGGAAGCCTGTCTCTTAGTCTGGGAAGAAGCAAGTCTGATTCTGCTGTATTTTGTCTCTACCTACTGTACTTCAGGACCTTAATGTTTATGAAAAGAATCTTGGTTTTGACAAGTTTGTCTGTCGCTAACAACAGTAGAGAGAATTTTAATCACTTGCTTGCTTAGAAGGATAGATCTGTAATTGAAATGGCATCTGATGTCTAATTCTGCCTGATTTAGGCTAGACAGTATATGCAGATGCTACCGAAGGAGAAACAGCCTGTTGCTGGCTCTGAAGGCGCTCAGTACAGGAAGAAGCAGTTGGCTAAGCAGCTGCCTGCTCATGATCAAGATCCCTCAAAATGCCATGAGCTATCCCCCAATGAAGTTAAACAGATGGAGCAATTTGTGAAGAAGTACAAAAATGAAGCACTTGGTGTAGGAGATGTCAAGCTCCCTGGTGAGGTGGAAACTAAAGCTACTGACAAGAATAACATGAACGGTGGGGACAGAAGCACCTCAGCTGCTGTAGGAGCAATGGAGGACAAGTCAGCAGATCAGAAGGCATCTCAGTATGTAAGTATAAGAGAGAAGATACAGCAAGAAGGTGCTTTTCGATTTCAGTGTTCTCTTTGGTCATTTCAACGCAGTGAACTTGTTTGTTCATTTGGAATAGCGAACATCTGGGAAGGGGGGAATAAGAAGGGAAATTAGAAAACACTGCTAGTGTCTGCTCAGAACTCTTGATTGCTGACAGTATTTAGTATGTTGGTGCAAATAACTTCCAAGACTACTTTTTCATGCTCATTGCAAAAAATGGGTTAGTTTGGAGATAGGGTAGAGCAGGGTGACTTTTAGAGAATAACGAAGAGGTTGTATGATCTTCTGGGCTAATACCTATACTTTTTTCTCAAAGAGTTTAGTTTAACTTTAGTTCAATTGTGGTAGATTCTTTCCTGGGAAAGAATCAAAACCGTCCAATTGTCAAATTGCGTTTAAAACTTAACAGGACTTAGAAATAATGCAGTAACACCTCTCCCTCCTGTCAACAAGCCAAGCCATTTAACTGGTGTTTTGACTAGCTTTTTTCATCATCAGATTTATTTTTTCCTCTTTAATTGATTTCCACCTTATAAAAGCTCAGCCAAGTTATGTAAAAATAACCCATCTTTAATAATATTTCTGAAACTGCAGCCTTTATAAAGCGTTTGTGACATAATTTGTAGAATTTTGCTGTGCATGTCTCAACGACCAGTTACAAACGCCAAGTAAGTGTAGGATAACTGAAGTAACATTAAACTAGTTTTTTTCCAGTGATTCCATAAGGCATGCATTCAGTCTTCTGTTTTCTGTTGTTATCCTTTCACATCAGTGCCAAAAGCTCCTGCACCTTGATTTCCAGAAGTGTTACTGAATCAGAAAATCTGTCTCCTGGGTATTTATAGAAAATGAACATTCAAGTTCTAGATGGAGAAGAAAGTGTGTTTGACATGTTTGTGGAATATGGTTTTCAGTGTTATTGTGGGATTTTCTTGGGTTTTAGTTTTAAACTGCCATGCTGTGTTGCTTCAGGTGCACTTGAGATACAATACAAAATCAACACTTCAGTTTTAGCTGTGAACGTGCCCACAACATAAGCGGTCATGTTCTGTGCCACTTGGTTACCTGTGGCTGCTTTCTAAAATTATCTGATTATTTTTGCCATTGTCTTGGAGATTCTAAAATATTTAAGTTACTTCGTTGTGGTCTGATAGGTTGCTGTTGCTGTGTCACTCTCCTGCTGGGTCACTTTAGTTTCTTCACAGCAATTCCTCACGTGCCTCCTTGAGAAAAGTGTACAGAAAGGACGCCTTACATTGTAGCATACTGGCCAACTGGTTTGGACTACATAGAGTCAAGGGAAAGCAGAATTCCCTCATGTTCAGTAACTATATGTGAAGGTGCTTTATTATTACATCATGTCTCTTTCTCACTTCCTGAATTTTCTTCCTCAAGCACCGACTGAGTATACCTGCCAGCGTAAGCCAGACATAACTCAACTATGTGCAGTGATTTAGAAAGAGACATAGAGGTTTTTAACACTGTAAGTGAACACTTGAATTGCCTGTGTGTTAGGTGCTAAGTTTATCCTAGCATAAATTATTAGGATTTATACCTCTTTTAAGCATTTTGTGTCATTTCTGCTGTATTATTTAATGCTGTGGCATATGGCTGAAACTATCTCCACTTTAGCTCTTCTCTGCGTTGGTGATTTTTAACTGCTGTCAAACAACCTGCAGAAGAATTGCCATCCTTGTTTACCCTTCTTGTTCCTATCCATCAATTCTGAACCTTTGTTTTCCAGATTTTCTCATAGTCTTTCAGACTGAGTTTGAAGGCATACCCATGTAGATGTGGTAGATGAAATCCACTTTCTTTATAGGAGCAGTTGACAAGTTGTTTTTTTTTTAAACTCGACTACCTATAATTATTGCCTTCGTGAATTATGTTTAGAATCTACTTTACCACAATTAAAAGCTGAATAACAGAAAACTGGATATTTAGCAGAATAATAAGCTTTACATTTAATAAAGAAGGAATTATCTTTGCCTCTTAGTCTTCTGGGCTGAGGACTTTGCAGGTGGTAGATAAATGAGTCATCTTGCACTGATTTGGGTCTGTACTACTACTGCGCCTTTTATTTGGCTCATCTTGATTCTGGAGTAATAAAAAGTCAAAAAGCTTTTTGTACGTACACATTTGTACCTTGCCTTTCATATGTTCCATAGACTATTCTTTGTCCCTTGTTTATGTCTTTCTGTGTATTTTCAGATTGTTCATCTGAAGCAAGTGTGGAGATCTGATCCATATGCTTTACAGCTGAGACACATGAAAAATTCATACATTAGATATACACACATGTACTTACGTATACACACAGTTAGAAACTGTGACTGGATTTGCAGTAGTGTGAATTGTGGAAATAACCTTCTCAGGGTGTTTAACCCAGTCCACAGACCATCCGAAGTGCAGGAAGTGTTACACTGGTCATTAAACCATAAATGAAAACTTCTGTTTCTGTTACATAAAACACGCATGTTCTTTCACTTGATGACAAAAAGCCTTTCTATAAGCAAGTAGAAAGCAGAAGACCAAGTATGAACTTCTTGGTACAATTTTTACTGTAGCTGTGTCTGTAAATTACTGTCCCACTCTAATTTTGTTCATCTCAAAATATTGACAACAACAACTATAAACGATTTGCATTCCTAGAAGGCAGCTCTAAACAAAATGAGTTTTAGAAATGTTCCCAACTTTTTTCTTGCCAGTGATGCAAATGTGGCTTGGTTTAANGTGTCATCCTGAACTGCTTGGTGTGACAGTTGCTGTGCTCTGGTATTTCACATTACTATCTGATATTGGGTGTGAATTATACTGTAGTTTCAGTGCGGGCAGTGGGGTTTGATTAAATGTTTATGTAATATCTAATTGCTGTAAATATAAATCTCCAAAGAATTAATTTATTAATAACCTCTTTCCAGTCCTGCTATCGCTGCAAACTGAACATGAAAGAAGGTGACCCAGCTGTCTATGCAGAACGCGCAGGGTATGACAAATTGTGGCACCCGGCTTGTTTTGTCTGTTGCACCTGCAGTGAACTTCTAGTAGACATGATCTATTTCTGGAAGAATGGCAACCTGTACTGTGGAAGACATTATTGTGATAGTGAAAAACCCCGCTGTGCTGGATGTGATGAGGTAGGAAATAGCCCAGACCTTTGTTTTAATGCACAGTTTGTGATACTGAAAAGTTGATATAAGTGAAATATTTCAATGCCAAGATGTCATCTCTTCACTTGGTTTTAGCCGATCATAGTTGCAAGGAGCTGAAATTGATGTGGACATTTCAAATTCAGGAGGTTCTGTAGTATGTTTTGGATTTGGTTGTGGGTTTGTATGATCTACAGGAGCATAGGATGTGTGTGTACGTGAGTGCAAATGGTTCTGTAAAGAAGTCCTAGTTATGCGATTGTTTCATGGGGAAGGGCACTAGGGGGAGCATCTCACTAAATTACATCATATGCAGTATACAGAGAACAACCTGCCTGATATCTTTGGTTTTTATTGGCAAATAAGGAATGAAATGGAGGCTTTGGAAAATAGTGGTACAAGTGAATATTTTAATTATTGTTGAAGTCATTTGAAACAGTGGAATACCAGCAGTTCCTTAGAAATTACAAAACATCCTGAGGCCAGGTTTGATAAAGGAAGTTCTATTCAAATGAGTGTATTAATGTTTGTCTATTTTCCTCGTAGCTAATATTCAGCAATGAATATACTCAAGCGGAAGGTCAAAATTGGCATCTGAAGCACTTCTGCTGTTTTGACTGTGATTGTGTTTTGGCTGGAGAAATCTATGTAATGGTGAATGACAAGCCCGTGTGTAAACCGTGCTACGTGAAGAACCATGCTGCGGTAAGATCCTCACAGACATGTTGGTGTTGCGAAGGAAAGGAACTCGAAGAGCGTGAAACTCTTTTTCCCAGACTCGATGTATCTGAATAGTGTAAACTGAATACAAGTTCAGGTCCAAATTGATCATCTTTTTCCCTTTTCCCCTTTGAAAGAAACTTTGAAAGAAGACATGCTCTGTGAGTTTGTAAACTTGACATAGAGCTTTGGCATAGAGTGTGGGAGTGATTCTGGAAATATCTGAAATTTTACCAGGGTTGAAGCAAGATTGTGTAATAGAAGAAGAAAAATATATGAAGATGAGTAATGCCACTAAATGTCTAGTTCCTGTGAATCGTAGTTCATTGTGACCAGTGAGTTTCAACTCGATCTGGTTTGCCAAAAGCCTGTAATTGCAACTGCAGTCTGGGTACTTTGTTTCTCTGTGCATTTCTAACCCCCTGAGTTATGTCACTGGATAAAGGCAGAAGCTTACCTAGTTATGCTAGGAGCTCTAACTTGAGATAAACTTCAGATCATAGTCCATTCATCTCTACCAATCAATGTGCTATTAGTTGAGAATCTAATCTGTGGCTAGACTGTTTATATAGTTTAATGGAGAAAAAACTGTTATCTCTAGCTGGTAGTTGATATCTTTTTCTAAGGTAGGTGTGAGGAATTGTCTTTTGGAGAGGCTTTCTTCTTTTAAAAAATGATTACCTTGAGATCTAGATAATGATTTTTGGAAATCGGAGCTCAAGATTAACTCCATCCTAGACTTTCTAATTAGTTCTTTAGCATGCCTTTGTACCTGCCAGTGCACAGGAAAGTATATTTGTAACTGATCTTTGTAACAATATATGGAGTGTACATTCCTAATAAACTTGTATCCTGATTTGGGCATTGGGAACCACCTTAACTGTCTTAAATTTGATCAGACTTCATGTGAACACTTTTATATTTTATTTAACATTTACTCTTATTACTTTGTTTTCTCAGCTGCATTTTGGTCAAACTCTGCTTTATAAAAGAAGGAAATATCAAAATCTGGAAACTTATTTCAAAGGCTTCTTTTGACACTTGTCCATATTCTTTGAAAACATCTAAGAATTCCAGCTTGTGTTGGAAATGTAGAGAGGATGTGCTGCCTTTATTTAAGTGACTTCTTTTTTGTGTGTCTTTTTTCCTAAATAGATCTGCCAAGGCTGTCATAACGCTATAGATCCGGAGGTTCAACGTGTGACCTACAACAACTTCAATTGGCATGCTACACAGGAATGTTTCTTGTGTTCCTGTTGTAGCAAGTGTTTAATTGGCCAGAAGTTTATGCCAGTGGAAGGGATGGTCTTTTGCTCAGTGGAATGTAAGAAAAAGATGATGTCTTAAGTGATGACATGCACAAAACTAAGCATTGCTGTGTTCCAAAGGCTCTTGCATTTCTACTGTAAGCTATATAGTATTGGGGCATTTAAAGGTATGGAAAGTACTAAGTAGCATTTTCCCAAAGATTTGTTTTTTTTTCAATGACTAATACTTGCTCTGTAATCTTCATTTCTTATCTGTAATATTTTATTCTTTGGGATTTTGTTCCTGAGTCTTATGTCAAATGTATTCCTATCCCGGAATTGTAGGTAAAAGTATGCTATGAACTCTGTATGCTTTAAGGGACCTCTTCACCATGAAGTATCTTTTTGCTGTATCCTTTGTAATGAAAGAAGAAAATGTGAATGTGCAACGATTTTTTTCATATGACCATGTAGCTTTTCCACTCTCAGTTTGACAAATAACTTATCATGTCTTATAGTTTCTCTGCTTTCACAAGCACTTTAGACAAAATGATCAGCTTTACTGCCACATACGGTTTTGTTCACTAGACCTCAAGTGGGCAGGGAGAATGAAGTTAGGGGTTTTTTTTGTTTGTTTTTAAAAAAAAAAAAAAAGCTGCATGCAGTTTTTTTTGCTCCTTGTTGACACATGGATTATTGGGAAATAGTAACTACTCTCACATCTAGTTTGTAAATGAACTGCACCAATGAAAAGCTGGCTTAGCTTAAGTTTCCGTAATACTTGTCATGTAGAAAAGTTTTCATTTTATAAATATTGGAGTTACTTTGCAAGGGTTTCTTTTGCTTGTCTTCCATGTTTGTTTTTTTGTTTGTTTGTTTTTGGAGGAAATAGGTAAGGGTGGAAAAAAATTAGGGGAGGTCTTACCCAAATTTAAAAAAATAAAAAATAAAAATCCACCACCGTATGTGGTTATCACTCTTACCCTTTCAGAACTGGCTTCGGCTTTTCATGAATGTTCTTTTTGTATATTGTGCCTTCTATCAGAGGGAGATGGCACAGGGATACCATATGCATTTCCAAGAAAGTCATACTGCAAAACGTTCGTACTTAAGCTTTTGAATTGTAAGTTCTTAACCAAAGCAGAAAGAAGTGTCTACCAGAAAGCTTCCAGTATTTGGATAAAAAATTCACACCTTTATATTAGTTTGGCTTATTAGAAGCCAAATGAATCAATTCTTGTGGTGTCTTTTTTTTTTCCCGTTAAGGGTTACAGATCTATAGTGAAACTTGTTAGCTATCTCTGTGCCAAAGAGTGAATGGAGCATCTTTGTCCTCAAAAAAAAAAAAAATCTATGCAAGTTTTATGTTCAACTTGTAAGTTTTAAGATGCCTGTGTTGTAACACTGAACAAATAAACATTAGTGTTGCTCACTTGAGTTGTCTTCTGTTCTCTTCTTGCTGAATTCCCTTTTTTGGAGGGAGACAAAGAAGAAAGGAAATGAAGCCAAAGATAAGTAGTCATGTAGCAATATTTCTAGTAAAACTCAAGGCCTGTGATACTGTCAGGTGCCTTATTGCCATGTACAATGTTGTTGATGCACTCATCAGTGCAAAATAATGGGTCTTGTTCAAACAAATATACAACTTCGAAACTTAGTGTGCATTTACTTTTTATTCACAAACTTTTGTTCATGTTCGCTATTCACATAAGCTGTGGCTTCCACTAATACCCTTACTTATACTTGAAGTCATAAGACAAGTTCTGAGTTCAAAGCTGAGCTGTGAAAATAGCTGTATGCTTTGTGATCCCTTGTATACAGCAAAATGACATCGGCATGAGATGTATACTTCTAATGTTGTCTAAATTGGGATGTAAGTTTTAAATCTGTGTTCTGGAAGCATGTATGGCCATTCTCAGGGATCCTTAAGGAGCACCAAGAAGCATACATCTTTCAGCCCATACCAATGGGTCGGAATTTTTGCCAGATTTGCAGTTTTAGACCAAGGAAAACACGGATGCGTCAGTAAAAGAAAGTTGTATTTCTTCCCATTTTAGTTTTCCTTCATCTATGTCTGGACATGCTGTGAGGATGCCATTCCTGAGGGGAAAATCAGGTCACATTAAATGATGAATATTGTTCGGGTTTTAGTTGTCTTGAGTGCATCTGTCCTCACCCACTTGCTAATTATATTCTAGAAAATGCAGCTGATCTTTATGAATAACTTCTTGCGAAAAGATGTTGGGCAACTTCCTTTCCCCTCCCTGGCCACCTTCTGTAACTGCTCTGTTTCTCCTTAATGGGATTGGTAAGACTAGCGTTAACACAAGCACTCTTCGCTTTGAGGCTTGTTCTATGCAGTGTTGTTTATTAAACTCTTATTGCTGTGAAACCTTCACTTAAGAGGATGAGCACGTGTTACCTCACTACTTAATCATTCCCTTAAGACAGAATTGTTGAGAAAACTGTTGTCAAACCAAACTTCTTAACAGTACATCATCTTCTGAGGCTGGCTTTTTCTATGCCTGTCCTGAAGCATGCTGGCCTGCTGCCCTTAACTAGCTTTTTCTGGGAAGCTTAATCTCATGTCTACTTCCTCCCAGCTCTTTTCTCTGGAATCCAGTGCATCTAGGTGTTTCTGCTATGGGGTAGCCAAAGTTTAATCTATATTCATGGACAATTGGAAAAAATCATGCTATAGGGAGCTCAAATGTAATGTGCGAGTAATAAGGTGAGACAAAGATACTGCTGTGTGACTGCACAATAGATCAGGAAATAATTATGAGCACTAAATAGTTCTAAGGAATAAGGAAAGAATTTATGTTCCTGTAGATAATCCTGTAGATAATAGAAGCTGAAGGATACATGAACATATTGGAGCTTGAAAACAAGCATGGTGAAAAAAGGTTTATTATACACGACAGAATGAACATATTGTCAGTTGTGTGTCTTTTTTCCCCTTTTTACCCCTTCTAATCTTGTGGTTTTTGGTGGTTTTGTCACAGAAATCTGTTTATGAATCTTTGTAAGCTAAGAATAGAAATTTGAAGCTTTTGCATACCCGTACCCATAAAAGTACATACCTTGCAGATGAAATTTTGAACTTCAAAGGTGAAAGTTGAAGTTCTACCCTTACGAGTAGACCTCTAGTTGGTAAGAAAGCCTTATAAGCACTCGTTATAACTGCATACTTGTTTCAGGAGCAGTTAGTTCCATGGAAGATACAGCCTGAAGAAGCTCTTGGGCAGCTCTGTTTGTCATACCGCTACCAAAGAATCATCACTAAATCACATCTTGGTTAACTGCAGATCATGAGTACCAAATGAAGACAAAGATTTGCAGCAGAAGTCAAATTTGTCTCTAGAGACTTGTCATTATCAGTATGTATGGGAAGGAAGGTCTAAATTTACCTTCAGGATGCCACTTTATTTCTGTTCAGCACTGTATTTTATGTGGCTGCTGAGGCAGTGTAGCTTGGTATGACTACAGGTTTGAGATTTTTAGAGTGGAGTTGTATTTTTAGCAACTGGCTATGAAGAACAAGTGCGTTTATATGCAGTAGAACAACTTAATAGGAGTTGAGCAGAAGAGGGCTGGGGGGTAAACAATGCATGAGATATGACTGAATTAGCAACAGAGAAATAGGTGCAAACAACTTTGCCAACCCTTTTTTTCTTGCTATTTTTTCATATCTGAATAATTGTACAGCACTTATATGCAACCTTGCAGCAAGCGTCTATGCATATAAAGTGAATATGGTAATACATAGCTGAAGGTACCTATTTATATTTTTTCTGTGGATTACACTACCTCATCCATTAATCCTCATAAGTTCTTGTCTATTCTAGCACAGATTAATGGTTTTGAGGAGTCTCATGATATGTTGTACATTTTTTTTTTCCACGGAGGGGAATCCAAGAGCTGTGTCCTGCCGAGCAGTGAATATACCTCTACGAATGCAGCCTTTTTCCTGAACCATTTATTTTGAGTGTTAACACTATTGTGGTTATAATAGCTCGTTGTATCCTTGAAGAGTTAATAAAGGATTCAGAATAGAAATAAAAGCTTGTTAATCTTGGTGTAAAGGAGGATCTGTGGACGTTAGTTTAGAGATGTGACTGATTGTTACAGCAGACAGATACGATTCTGTGGTGTTGTCAAAGAGCATGGACAATGCACTGGGGAGGTTCTCTTCAAGGTGTCTTGTTCAAACTGCTGAATGACTGAAGAGGCGTTGTTTGTTCTTTATCACTCCTGCTTTTTCTCCTTGTCCCTTAATTGAATGACGACCATTTGCAGTATTTTGTCTGGCTTAAGCCAAGCAGTAGAGGGCATCAAAGAGACCATCATGGTGTAAGGCCTGCTTCCTGCATACTCTCCATGATCAGTTGAGCTCAAACATTATATTAGCTAGTGTGGCTGAGTGACTGAAGCATTTACTTCCAGAAAGTGAAAGTGTGGATTCTAGGTTGTCCCCAAGCTTTTTAGCTCCAAATTCCGCCTCACATTTTTTGAGATTGTCCCAAGCATTAAGCTGTGGTGTCATCCCAGTGCAGACTTCTTCACAGCAGCTGTCAGAGGTAGGGCCTTGTGATTAAGAATGTCCTAATCAACCTAAACTACAAGTGAGGCAGCTAAAGCCTGGTTTTGAATGTTAGCTGAAATCATTTTACGTTACTAAAGTTGTACTGCTGTGTCATTGGCAGTCAACAGTAAGATCGCTCAGAGTGCTGTTCAGTGGTTTCACTCAGAGCAATCCTGCAATCCGCTGCTTGCTAATGGTGTAACACTGGAGTCTCTACTATCAGGCTCAGACTGTAGATTGGCCCCCTCTGTTCCCTATTTAAATCATAAGAAATGACCCAGATTGTTTTTTCTTTACACCCGGGAGAGCACCTGGACAGTACCCACTTTGCTGTGCCACCACCAGAGCAGAAGCGCTGGGGCTGCTTCTTGTTGTGAGCAACCACAGCAAAAAATAAAAGACCAGAGTTTCCCTCATTGTCTCTCCCCAACACGTGAAAAAATGACCCAAATAAGAGGATGTATTTGCTACAGATTAATCCTGACATTGTTCGGATTTGGTTTCTAGCCTAGCATTGTTGTATCCAGTTTATGAGATACCAGTCAAGCTTCATATATTTATTAACCTTTATTTTTTTAAAAAAAAATCTTCTCACTAAAATATTAAAGGTATTTATTAGTTGCCCTGGATGAGCTGTTGGCATGAATCAAGCCTTGATCTTTATTTTCACTGTTAGTGAAATGCTGACGGCAGCCACATGATGTTCTGCACTCACCCAGCAGGTGCCGTCTGTGCCACACTGAGCACACAGGGAGGAGGCAGGGCCCTGGGAAATGCTGGGCAGAAAAAAGATGTTCTGAGTGTTTTAAGGAAGAAATGAGCTGAGGAGGGGGCTTTAAGTCTAGGAGACCACGTGGGAGTGGGAAACAGCACAACTGCAAATTCGGGTAGGAGGAGGGCGCGCAAGGGTAGTATTTTAGGACGATCACGAGTAGAGTGGGAAAAGGGCAGAAATAGTGAAAAAACAGCAGGAGTTAATGCTGAATTGTGGAAGTACTCTGGATTCATTTTGATGCTATAGAAAGGCAGAAAACTTAAGAATGCGAAGGGTGATTGCTCGAAGCAAGGATGGCTGATGCTCCTGTGTAAATGCTATGGGTGGAAATCAGAGACCATGTGTTTAAGGAACAGTTTGCAGTAATCCAAGTGTGAGATGAGAAGAGGACATCAGGAGCACAGGTGATGAGGCAAGGCTGTTGTTCAGGAGCACTCTGTGCCACTAATGCTGCAGGCTGATGGTGTATCTAACAACAAATCAGTTACACCTGTATATTGATTAATAGATGTGCCCCATTTAAATTAAAAAAAAAAAGTCTATAATGTGATTGTGGGTTCATGTTCTGTGCTGAAATTTGTAGTCTGAGGTTAATTTTATGACTCTCCCTAGGAAGTGGCTCTGATTCCGAGGAATCCGGTCGGCAGCAGAACACAAGGCTAGCGTAGCGATGGGAGGCATTTGAAAACCTCTGAGGAGACTCCTACATCTTCAAACAAGCAGTACACCAACGTCTTTGTAAATTTTCCAAGAGCTAAGGGCATCCAACCCTTGTACCAGATGTTCATGAGCTGGTAACACTCTACTCCAGCAAAATAATAGCAAAAGAGTGACACACCTTTTAGCTCTGAACGCATAAGATGCAAACTGAAGAGACCGCTGGGGGTCGTTAGTCCAATCCCCTGCACAAAGCAGGATGGATTTCAGGGCTGTGTCAAGCTGCTCAGGGCCTTGTCCTGTTAGAGGCACAACCCACCTATCCCAGCAACAGCTGCAGTTTAATTCCTTATGTCTCAGGGCCTGCTCTGGTTGTAACTATCACACACTACACAAAGGTGCCCACCTGGTGCTATTTCTATCCCTGGCTGAGGTCGTTGCTCCTTTGTGTCTTCCTTAATTAAGCCCAAAGCTCCCAGTAAAGAGTTGCAGCTGGATCCTAGGACTCAGGAGGAGCATTCCCAAGTACTCGAACCAAAGCATCTTGGCTCCCAGGGGTTTTGTGATTAATTAAATCTGTAGTAATTAACAAACTGTACTATATTAAGCCACAGAGGTTTATTCCTCATAGATTTCAGAGAATCTGACTGGGAAACCATTCTTAGAAATGTATTTATGACTTACACCCATGTCTGCATCTTATTAGACTGCAGAGAGTGTATATGGGGGAGAACTCCAATCTGAGGTTTTTCTGCTGTTTAATGCACAAGCTCTGACTAAAGCATTTCCCATGTTAAGGGAATTCGTTATGCCTTGTTTGCCTGTGTGGATTTTCTCTGGTCTTTCAGAGGTTGAGGCTCAGCAGAGGCTCAGCTTTAGCAGACAAATCTTGTTTTGCAAGTTTCAGAAAACTTGTAGGAACTTAATATGTGTTAGATCTCTATCCCTGTGCCAAGTTTTGCTGAGGTTGCTGGAGTAAGGCACTCCTCTGTCTCCATCTCTGTCTCCATCTCTCACACGCATTCTCACATGAAAAGCGCACCCACACATGCCTCTATCTAACTGGAGAGTCTTTCTGAAAGTGCCTTAGCTGGCATGTCAATGGAATCATGGAATCATAGAAACACTAGGTTGGAAAGGACCTACAAGATCATCTAGTCCAACCGTTCTCCTATCACCATCCCTACCCACTAAGCTACTAAATCATGCCCCTTAGCACCTCATCCAGACGCTTCTTGAACAGCGGCAGGGACGGTGACTCCACCACCTCCCTAGGCAGGCCATTCCAGTGCCTGACCGCTCTTTCGGAGAAAAAGCCTTTCCTCATATCCAATCTAAATGGAGTTTGCACCTATTTCAATCTGGTGCTGGTAAGCTTCAGAATGGAAAAATAAAAAATCCATGTTCAGCATTTTCTACTGCTGTGTTTTTGTGGAGTGAATCTCTGTTTAGCATTCTGATTATTTTGTCTCTATCCATATTGCAAATTCAGGATCTAAAAATGGCATATTCTGACAGATAAGATTTTGGTACCTACACCTTTATGGAGTCTCAGATACAAACAAATGAGTTAGATTGGATAGGAATTTGACTCAATGAAAGCTGCTGGGGGTTAACTGTTGTCTCAGTTGGACACAGGTCTTTGTCAAAGAAAACACGAAGACAAAACCCCATAGCTTTAAAGTTCCAGTTTAAACAAGCTGGGAGGCATTTTTTAACAAATAACTTTGAAAGTGTATTCAGGACAGAAATCAAGATTAATCAGTAAGAATAGAATCAGTAAACAGTTCCTCTGTTCTTAGGAAACATTTTAATGACCTTTCAGAATAGGGAGCCAGAAGAACACTGTGGGCAGAATGCAAACAGCATCTCTCTCACTCCAGGAATTCAATGCATGTTCTTCAATTAGAAAATTCTCTGTATGAAATGCATTCAGATGCTTTTAAGCTTTTGTTGACCTTCACGTATCCCATCACTTCATTTTTTTATGTATGTTGTTGGGTTGTTCTCTAAAACAGAGTATTCCTTTACACATTTCTTATTTGCAACAAACAAATAGACTCTTGGCCCCATCCAACTCAGACGTAATGTGCAAGAGCACTAATATAAGCTGGAATCCTTTTTATGTAATACTTTCATCCTCTCTAAAGGCATTTAGATTAGCTGACTGCAAGCTATGACTAGAAAGCAGAAACATTTGACATCTCACACCAGGCCTTTGTTGAATGCAGTGGGACGTGGCCTGAATTCCTTGGGCACTCTGTTCCTCAGCTAGCATCCCCTGTAAGATGGGTGTAAGAGCAGCACTGCAGTGGCATTTTGAGACTTGGTTCACTCTATCTGGTGAAGTTTATTGAACTATAAATTGTATTAAGTGCAGCTATTACTGTGCAAAAGGTCGTAGTAGTCTTTGCTGAAAACCTTTTTATTTTCTTCATTTTGACATTCCCATACAAAACTGCCAAGCAGAATCTGAGGTTTACATTTATGAAGCCCGTAATCATTCCATGAAGTTCAAGAAATCTGGCAGTGATCTGGAAAACTTAGGAGGTAGTAAAAGGTTAGCAGCAGGAATGCACAGCTGCCTTGTATGGTAGTGGAGAGAAGAACCAGCACATATTTTGATCTTACAGTGCAGCTCTTGTCTTTGGGGTGGGCCCTGATTGTATAGCTCTGCCTGCATTGGAAATGCGTGGCCGTGTAAACATTCCACTAATAACACAGAGCTTCTCTTAAACATTTGTAAATAGTTCAGCAATTTTGAAGCGGGGCGGAGCCTGGAGATGGCTAAAGAAAGAAGCATTATTCTCATGCTTGGTGCACTCACTGTCCCAGACCCAGTTCTGCTCTTAATGTAAACCGCTGCCACTTTGCCTCCAGGCGCGGCTGTACAACGTGCATCTGACCCGACTTGGACGGCACACGCTGTTCCAGAGCTGCCCCAAACTTGATACCCTGTGCTGAGGATTTGCTTCCACTTAGAAAGGAAAGGCACAGTACCGGCTGTATTGTGCATGTTTTGGAGGAGAAACTACTTTATTGATGAAATTGCTGATGGTGCAAGAAGTAGAAGGAAAAAAAATCATAGAACCAAATTCTGTAAATTTTTACTAGCTTCAATTAACTCGGGAAAGCAGTTTTGCAGTATAAAATGTGAAGTCCACAGAGGATGGGAAATTCTGAACATCAGGCATGTTTGCATTAGTTAGTTCATTAGTTAATTAGCTTCATTAGAGTTATAATAAGGAGCTTCTGGGAAAAGATAATAATGTCACGCTTACTTTCACTGACAGTTACAAAATGAATGGTGTTCATGCAGGACCAGAAGTCCCGAGGTGTCATTCTGGGGGTGACTTTTCTTCCTTTTGCTGCTAGCCACTTGTAGAAAATCATTAGCTTCCCCAATTCTGTGGTCTCATGTTTCTAAATGAGGATGGCATCTTCCAGAGCCAATTAAAAGCTTTGAAACAATCTGGAGGTGGGAAGTGGTAGAAGCTCTGCTCCAGGTGTCTGCCTGCATTGACATTCCAGTTGCACTCAACAGTGTGGAGGTGTTTCTGACCAGCATTACCTGCCCGTTGCCCTTGGAGCTCCCAGTGCCCCCCACCTCTCAGCTCCTGAGCTGTGAATCTGGGCTCGAGGGGCAGTTTCTTGCGTTTCAGAAATACCCCAATGCCAACACCACAGGTAACTTTCACTACTTTGTTCAGCCAATTGAACTTGCACCTCAGATTAACTCCAACTATTTATTTACTTACTATGTGAGAACAGTTTAAACTAAAAAAAAAAAAAATCAATTGATCCAAAATTATCCAAAATGTTTTTTTTAAGATTGCCATCTACTAAGCATTTTTTGCTACGGCAACACTATTACTGCTGATCATTCAGAAAACGTCTACCAGGTGGGAGACCTCTTTAGTGCAGGAAAAGGTTGTACCTGCAAGTTCTTCACCTTTCAAATCTATAAGAACACGTTCTCACTGACATACGTCTATGGGAATGGAGTAGGATGTGGAATTTAAGACTCCCATCTGGAAGGAGCCTGCTAGCATTGGTAATACATGGAAATACACAGGTCTTGGTCCCATCAGCTGAGGTAACAGGAAGAGGGAGCTTGGAGGGAAGGCTCCCCTGAGAGCTCTGTAACAGGACAGGAATTAGAAGCCTTTGCGGAATGTCAAAGCCCCACCCCATGACCTCCCACACATCCTTCACCTCACATGAGTAGGAATAGGACTGTCATCCATAAATGAAGCAGCAGTCAATCCGAGTAATCCCATCCAGGAAATTGTTGTCACAGGAACCTCCACTTCACATAAAGTGCATAAGAAATACTAATGTATATATTTTGTTGAAGCATGTTCTCTTACACGAATCCAATGCCATCATCTCTACTATTGTTAATTTTGACCCCCTAAGAAAACAACATTCAGAAGGAGAGGCACAGAAATCAGACCTGGGCAGCTGCAAATGCGTATTGCTGCATCGCTGAATTTCAGTGTTGAGAGTGAGCTGAAACCCTCATGCCACTGCAGGAGGCCACATGGTCTGGTGCACCTCTGCTAGGCCAGAGCTGTTTGCATTAAGGAGAGTGTACTGCAAAGAGGGCCTCTTTGGCATGTCCTTTATTACATTGTTGCTATTAATGCCAGAACCAAGGTGGTGGAAGAGTCCTGCAGATAACTGCAGTGGGTCTCCTTTGCTCCCACTCTTCCATTCAGAGTGGTGGAGATGGCTGTAAGACATCTGTGGAGGTCTGAGCTCAGCTCTCTGCATACTGGAACAGACTGTAAAACTGATGAATCTGCAACACATCTGGGGGTTATCAGAAATACTGATGTCCACATTTCACACATTTGTAAAAGGTCTTTGAGCTAACAAACAATGCTTCACAACAACACGTTGATCAAGGTGTTAATTTCCCTTTCCTATGGGGCTAGAAAGTGGTAGAAGTGTAGGAATCGGTCCATCCCACACTACATTTATTTTTTGCAGGTACACTTGTCCGCCCTACTGACCAGTCAGCACCTGCCACCTCAAGCAGGTATTTCAGTTCCCAGGATGGATGGGAGGATAAAGATGTAGGCCCCTGTCTCAGACAATGATTTTTCTCAGAATGGAGCTGTTTGCAGCGGAGCCTAACAAGCTGTGAGTCATCCTGGATGAGCAGAACTGCCAAGCACTTATTGTGGCAACTGGAGTCAGCAATGCAAATGTAAAGTTCTGTTCTATAAAAGTTGCAAATAAGTCAGTATGTAATACTGGCTGAAATGTTTTCTTTCCTTTGTTTGGACTAGATTTGTAATAAGTCAAATAGTTTAATGAAAGTCAGAACAGAGCTGCTTAAGCCAATTCTCTGCTTGGCCTAAAACAACAGAAATGTAGATGAGAGTATTTCACTCTTTCAGGTCATTTTTGGAAACTAACCTGGGTGGCTAATGAGTCTAAATCTATTTTTCTGGAAATTTGTCACAAATGCAAAATGTTTATTTTGGCAGAACGATAATGTACTGTGCTCACCATGTTCAAAGCCAAGGTATAACATTGTTAAGTTGTTTCCATTTTCTCTCTGTGATATGCACCCAAATAGAGCTTAGCATCTCAGACACAAAATGCAACGTAGTTTTTGTAGGTCATCTAGACTGCCATGAAAAAGCATGCTTAAGACCTTGTTAAAAAAAAAAAAAAAAAAAGAACACTTTTTGTGCTGTTTAGACACAAGACTTCAGTGAAAGCAGAGTTTACTTGCCAGTTTACAGGGGAACTTAATGGACTCAAAAAGGTGCTCTGTGTTCTTGCAGTATCTTGTTTTTTCCATGTGTACTTTATACCTTGCCAGGAAACAACCACGCATTAATACTGCAATTAAATAGCAAAACGGGTAATGCCGGAGATCATGGGCAGCTAACTCTGCTGTTCTCTCTGGCCTTCTGAGTGTCTCTTCCCATGGGCTGTAAAGGAAATTTGGACTCCTAAACTTATATGTCCTGAATTGCTCCTAGGCATCTGCCTAACATGGAGTTAGTAGATCATTAAGTAAATATATTAATTGTTTATGTAATCTGTTCCCACTTCAGTGTCCATGCTCTAAACATTCCTGTCTTTGTGAGAAGAACCCTGATGAGAATAACTTTCAGGTGCTCAGTATTCAGCCAAATGTGAGACGTGTGAGCCCTTTTTCTACATCTTCACGTCCCTCTGGTAAAGAGAGCAGCACGGATGGGTGATAAACAAATCCACTCAAGCCTGGCCTTCACATTTCAAAGCTGTGACAGCACATTACAGCAATGATATCAATGGGAATTTCAAGTGCTAAACACCATTAAAGATTCAGTGTTTGATCCGGCAAACAGACGAGCACTCTGGCTCTGTTCCAGCAAAACACTTAGAAATATTTATGGCACTTTTCTTCCATTTAAGTTTGCTATTAAATGCTTTGCTGTATTGGGTGAAAATAGATATTTGCAGAGTAAGGGGCATGTCGCCCTATCTTAGCCATTTAAAAGTCAGGTGTCAAACTGAAGCTGGTCATCAATGCTCACCCGAGTGCTAACGAGAGGAGGTAAGCATCTCCAAGGGTCATTCCGCGAACCCATTTTAGACCCATATTTCTGCATGGATTGGAGCACACCCCACATGTTGCTCTCCTCACCCTCTCCTGATGGTAGACCTTTAGCTTAGAGTGGACACCTGACTTGCAAAGAGTCAAAGTAGTTCAGGTTAATGATCTGTTCATTTCTGCAGAATTTGTACTGATTTCACATTTATTGCGCATCTTCTGAGAATTACCTTTAAAATATTAACTCTTATAAGCTCCAAACATTGGTATAATTTTAAAACAAAGCTAAAGCCTGCATATCTCTGTTGTCACATACACAGAAAGAGAAAATAAAAGCTATTTGTTTCCTAATGTCTTTATTTATTTATTACACAGACATCACGCAGAAATACAAAGAGTGAAATTACTTGCTTACAAAGCAGAGGAGCTAATTATTTTCTTCCTGTCTATTACTGTATCTGCAGATTTCTGTCACACCCAGAGTGATAAAAAAAGAAACCAAGTTTCTATCTAATTCTCTGATGGAAAGAATTCAGGCAGGGAAAGGTAGCTGCATTCTGGGAGTGGAACTCTTATCTAGATGTGGAATCAGTTAAAAATGAATTAATAATTTGCTCAACACTTCACTTCTCATGTATTAAAATGTTTTCATAAGCAGTTGGTCATAACCGAAGATAAAGATTCTCAAAAAAGCAACCACCCAGTATTGTGGGAAGAGCCATAATTCACATTTGCCAAAGACCTCCTTGAGTGGTCCTCAGATCTTCTGAAGGCTGAAAATCCTAAAAAAAAGTGATCGTATCTAATGTCTTTTTCTCTGGAAGAACACTTGGTACTGGAAGGAAGACACAGAAAGCTGTGGACAAATCAGTCATAAGAAACTAATATGGGTAAAATGTGGACAGAGGATGTAAAATTTTTCTTGGTTCATGGCTATATTTTTAATTCCATGTAGCATCAATAAAATAAAACTTTTATCACAACCTTGACACAATATCTTTTTTGATGTGGTAAAGTACCAGATAAGGCAGTTTGACAACAGGTTTCCTCGTGCACAAGTGAGTGCATATTAATTGCCCATCAGCTGAATAGCAGTGACTGGTTGTATCCATGGTGCTATCCCATCACAAACGTAAATCTCTTTTCCTTTGCATTTGCAACAAGCTAAGAGAGCACATGGAACAGTCACTACCACTTAGTTGATAGCTAGTAACATCTTGCAATCAAGGCAAAAGAAATTAGAACTGGAGACCTGAAGAACTTCTGACCCTCACCAATGAACTGGATATATGGGGAGGAAAATAAGGTCAGTCTTTCCCATTTACTACAATTCCCTTTTTTTTTCCCCTCTGGAAAGTAAATATATTACAGCATGATTATATTCTAGAGTTTGAGCAATACTTTGATTAAATTGTATGATTCCACAAGTTTGTCTGCTGAAGGAATAATTCACACAGGGTTAGTTACTTGAATGAGTAACGCCTGCCTGAGGCTCCAAGAAAGCAATCGATTTGCATCCTCCAACTTTTTTTAATCATAGGCTTCCTCCTGCTGAATCAAGTCTGAAAATTGAAATCCCACTTCCCTTTTCTTCTTGGTGTTTTCCCATAACGCAAATAAACTTTTAATTTGTGGTAAAATTGAGATAGTTATTTTTCCAAATTTGGGATGTGTCTTTGGAATGCACACGTATTTCTTCTTAATACGTGACTACACTGTGTTTTGTTTTACTTCCAAACTATTTATATCAACTCTGAGTCTTTCTTTAAACCACACAGACATGTAGTTATGACAAATCTACTGGTGACCATTTGTTTTAATGGGATGTACATCTCCTCTGACCATTTAGATATCTGATTTGAGCTTACATGGATACTTAAGAGTTTTTGTATTTAAAACATTTTGAACATTTCAATTCATTCTTTGAGACATCAATCTAAACTGAAATTTCTCATTAAGAAGATAAAATCAAAGTACACACATCAAAAAAACCACAGTGTACTAATTATTAAAGGTGGCTAATTGCCCTGCACTACAGTTAGTTTGTATGGACCCAGAGAGGTCACTGGGGCTCCCTGTGAATGTAGGAGCCTGTGTGGGATATAGGGATGGGCATAAGAATCTGTTTGCTTTGCCTAAGAAATGGATTTAAAATATTCCTGGGAGGGCTTTCAGGCTTGACCCAGATGAATGTGTTCCATTTGAAGATGGATAATACTGATAACACGCAGATGTTGTTTATTTGTAGAAACCCATGTCTTAGATTTTAGAACTATCAAGGGCATACTGAGGAAACAAGATTTTCCACTGTGGTGCAGCCCACACTTGCTAACAAAGCATTTGACCCCTTCCATGATGTGCAGTCCCAACCAATGAATCACAGACATTCTAATGTGGCTAGAAATGGGCAGAACGGCTTTATTTGTAGGGCCAAAGGATTCAGGGAAGTTCTTTGGAACGTTCTTGGTAGCTACAAAAACTGCATATTATCTAAGTGATCTTTCAAAAGCTGATGGTTAGATCTTAAGCTGCTACAGATGAGTGCCACTCCCAACATTACATCTTTGGGACAGTTGTAGATCACTTAAAATGCACATATATTTAGTCCAACTGCTACCAAACTCAATGTCTAAGGAAGAGTATGTGAACCAGGAAAACAGATGATAGTTCGCTGCAAAGCATTCTTGGCCTTGAATCATATTCAGACAACATTAAACTCGTTTATCTGAGATGAATACAGGTGTGGTGTTGAGTTGGGGTTTTGTTTTGCTTGTATTACATAATATCCCTGGCTCCTTACCCATGGAGCTTTCCAGTTCTTCCATAATACTGTGTAAACTTCTAGCATTCACAGCAACCTGTGTCAAGCAGCATTCAAGAAGAGTAAGAGTTGTTCTGTCCTTTGTTTCACAGCTAAACCTAGAGGTGAGAATATTGACAGCAGTGGCAGTTCATTGAGATTTTTCACAGTGACTCTTCCTAAGAAAGCGCTGTGCTTTGCTGCTGATTCAGCTTTTGTGGTCGCTGCTTCAGTTACATGAGGAGCAGCGAGGGCCATTTCTCAGCTCTCCTGCAGGATGCCTCTGTGTTGTCTTGGGCGCTGGCACACAACCATGTCTTGAAAGACCTGGCAACTTAATCTCTCTGTGTTAAATTTCCACATTCTTAACTGCAGTTTATTCCCCCCACTCTTGACCTATCTTGTATCTGTAGACAGAGGAGTTTGTTGGGGATAGGATCTGTTTTTTTATTAGTACAGGTAGTTCCCCTAATCCAGAGAAAGTCCAAATAAACTTTGAGGTTGACTTCAAAATTCTGACATTAAGAAATTCAAAAAATTAATAATAATCTGCCTTCTTTTTATTCCATGTCTGGTGTCAAACTCTGATGGTTTGTCTGCATAGTTGTGTGGAATATTTTCTTATTAAGCAGTAATTGAGGTTCCCAAATATTGCAAGAAAACAGGAATAAGTGCTATAAGAAGAAAAAAAAAATCTTGAGAGTCATAATAAAATCAGGAATACTACTAACTTCAGTTACTGTATCTGCACCATGCCCAGCACAACAGGCAACCAAGACCAAGTATAATTTTATTTTACCGTGTTGACAGCTGCTGATCTCAGGAGCATTATGCTTCTGAGGAAAAGAAAGCGGAAGAGCAAAGTGCAGTGAAGTGTCTCACAAGTAGTTTTCTCCTTGGTCTAGTTATATTCATGATCATTTTACTTGTAACAGGAAATTCATAGACCACATTATGAAATTCAAAAACATTTGCTTTGGGAGTACTTCAGCTGAAGCCACACTAAAGTTGTGATCTTGGTGGTGTGTCACTTTATTATCAGGCTTACAGTAAAGAATTTGGAAATGTGCTCTACGTACATTCTTCAACACAAATACTTCTCTAAGTTTTATTCAAGTCAAAAAACAAACAAAAAAAGAAGTTATACCTTTGAGTATGAATTGGGATCTATGCAGATACATCCCTTCAGCTTCAGCAGAAGCCAAAAGTCTTCCCTCAAGTCAAGCTTCATCTTGAGTTCAGATCCACAGTTACATATTTCTCAATTCATCTTTCCATTAATAGGGAAAAATACAGAGATGAAAGAGATCTTAGGAGATCACTAACTCATTGTCTAACTGTTCCTCACAGATGGTCGTTTGACCTGTCGAAACAGATCCCAGAGAAGCAGAAACTGCAGTATCCCTTGATCATTTGATGAAATTCGTTGACCACACACTACTAAGCTAGGAATACTTTTTGCTGGAAAACACTCTCAAACTGTTAAGAGTAGCAAAATTTTAGTTAGATCTTAATACATTGTGCATGGAAACTTTCCTTAGAAAACCCGCATCCCCTCTAAACTGATTAAGCAAACGTACTTTATTTATACATACTGGAGACTTTTCCCTATCTCAAAGCTGAAGACTTCTATTCAGTGAGAAAGCACTGATTTAAAAGAAGCGTGGGATACTCTGCAACATAGCTTTTCAAGTATGTAACTCCGTGACCTGAAGTTTTCCAATTTTTCTTCCTCAACTGAAAATCTTAATAAAACAACAAATTTATGATCTTCATAATGTGACCATACAAAAAATACAGTCAGGAGGACAAGAAACCCTTCCCTCATGGATGCAATGCTCAGAGCCCACATACCACGGCCACCAGTGGTCATCCTGTGGTGGCTGCACCCCACATGCACCTGGTCTGTCCCAGACCTGCTTTAAGTTTCTTAGAGATAGCAAACTTTAATGTAACTTTCTTAAAATAAGGATGAAAAAAGGCTTCTTTTTGTCTTCATTGTTGGTGAAGTTCAGTTTAGCTTAGCTTCTCTAAGCACCAAGGTTTTTCAACTCGTTTGAAGCCTTTCTCTAGCTGAATGTTGAAGGGAAAGATATTTTGAAATAACCATCTTTGAAAGCTATGCAGCAAATGCAGCTGTAGCGATGAATAATGTTTGTTGGCATTCCCTGAACATATTGCAGATCATTTACAGGTCTCAGCAAAATGCCTCCAGAGTGCCAGGACTAAGGAGTGAATTACTGTGCTTCACGCTGAGGAAGCCATTTTCTTTAAACAAAATACAGAGTTTGGGAACTGCATGAATTTTCCAAACATAATTTTATCCTTATCTGGATAAGAAGCACTAACTAGTTAATTATTTCTGGATACCTATTCTTAGATTTTTATAACTTCTTTCAGCTCCACTGTCACTGAGCAGTCTCTGGATGAATTTTAGACTTGTCCAGATTGCTCTCATTGAGCTGCTTTACCCCAGTCCCTGCCTACCCTCTGATTTTTTCTGTGATTTGCATGAGACTTGTTTGAAATCTGGCAGGATGAACTCTGTCGAATAACTTAGGCACATTGCAAAGCTCTCTCATTATTTTTTGTCCAGCAAGAGCTTAGCAGGATTCTTTGAGGAACTTTCAGTGCCTTGTATGTTATGCAGCTATCTGGGTACCTGCTAGAAGGGAGTACTTTTTCCTGATGGATTCTAAAGAGTATGAAATCTACTTTACTTGTATTTATATAGTTGTTTCTGATAAAGTAAAAGAGCTTTTCAGACCAACTGGGATAAAGTAACGTGCAGCTATAGCCCAAGCAGCCAGCCAACCGGAGTACGATCCTTTATCATAGTTTTGCATTGTTCTGTTAACTGCATGATGCCAAAAAATAATAATAATAAAGAGAAATCTTTTGTTCCCTTTCACTGGCCTTCAAGGTCACAAAACAGACAGTTCCTTCTTGATTACACTAAATAAATAAAAGTCTGATTCACAGAGGGGAAACAATCATCTACCAACTGCCAAGCCCTATAAAGGGTAAATCTGCTTTTACTTCGTGAGCCAGAGTGATGAGTCACCGAGGCTATGACTAATACCAGCAAGAATGAAACTGTACCCACCAAAATACCCTCCCTTTGTACTCCAGCAGGGTTTCCCAATAGCAGACCCTGATCCAACAGGTGCAGCTGGGCAGCGGGACCCCGGCTGCTGCTGCTCAGAACTGAGGGACTGCTCTGGGGCAGTTACTGATGTACATTTACTGTATTTGCAGGCATAAACTCAGTGTGGGAGTTGAATAATTAGGTTATTTGAATGGGCGATTAGCCACTGTTAAAATAAACACCCTCTTCTCCTCCCCATCTCCGTTAACTGCTTTCAGAACATGCCACAAATGGGTTCCTCCCGGAACCCTGGAGAAGCACACCTGGATGATGACAGGAGGCTTTTGAACAGAAAAACCTGAGGAGGCTGGTGCAGAGAAAGCCAGGGGGACTGAGATAAAGATTAATGTCTGAGTACAGGTCTCCTTTTTACCTTTTTACTTATTTTTAACTTTTCACTTTGAGTTGACCCTAAAGCAGTCTCACAGTTAAACTTGATGACCTTTGTAGGTCACCCCCAGTTGGAACAATTCCTCTCCTCTCCTCTCCTCTCCTCTCCACTCCTCTCCTCTCTTCTGTTCCTGAGAACCTTACACTCCAAGAGGCTCTTGAAAGATGGGAGACGTGCAGTGGTCACTTAGTATCTTGAAAATGATGTAATAAAAATACATTGCTATAAAAAATAAGGGGGCTGTTCATTTATTCTCCTTCTTCAAATGAGTGAATTTACTCATCCATTAATGTCACTGATGAAATTCCTGGTGACAGTAACTGGGCAAGATTTCTCCAGATGTACTCATTCCTCAACTGTCTATTTTAGTACCTCGTCAAAGCCATCTCATTCTCTAAGATTTTTGATTTTAAGGCCTTACCAAAAAACATCACAGCCCACTAGAAATTTTCTTCATAGTGATACGGAAGACTTTTGTAGTTTCTTAGCTAACTTTAATTTTCAGAATTAACTTGCCTGAATCCTCAGCCGCACATGCTCATGGTCCCCAGCCAATATTCAGAAATTGCATGGAAGAAGATTTATCTAAACTGAGCATAAATGAAATGAGGAAAAAGTATCAGAGGCCTAAGGATAAAAGTAGTAAATCCATAGACAAATATCTACATCATCACCCAGGCATGTACTTCATATTTGGGACCTTTTGCACCAAAACTTATCATGGAACTGAGTCTCTAATTATTTTTTTTAGGTATTATTATTTATTAAAAATAGAAACTAAAATTTCGGCCCAGATTCAGTTAATTCTCCAGTCTCTTAATTAGAAATAATTTTGATGGGGGTGTCCCAACCAGAAAAAGAAATAAAATGATGATATAGTCATGATCAGGGAAGAATGTGAATAACTGAAGTCCTTTTTAGACTTTATATAGGTCTAAAAAGCAGAACAGCTTCAGCCTGTTTCTAACGGACATAGTTGCAATTGCTATTTAAAACTGATTGATGAAAGTATGTCTGTGTTTTCTACTGCACTGTAATTGAATGCTGTAACCTCTGGAGAGTAAGGCTAACAAGGCTGAATTTAGACATTAGTATCCTATTTTTCACTAAATTTTATGTGGTTTTGTGCTATGCATAGCATTTTGCATTTTTTTCATTTTTCTGAGAAAAAAAGTATTTGCTTTTTTCAAATATTTTGAATTAATCCCATTTTTATTTGCATTTATAAAAATGAATATGTTTAGAGTAGAAATTTTTTCATTACATTTTGTAATTCAGTCTTTGAACAAAAAAAAATATTATTTGCACATCTCCATATATTTGCTTGGCTTTGGAGTTGCCTTTCTATAGAACCCAGAAACACCACGTGAAAACTACTTTTTTTTTAACATAACTATTTTTAATGTTTCAGTCTACAGTGGAATGGAAACAATGGTACTAGAAAGTAGATAATTCCATTTTTTATTATAGTTGCAAGCATATTTAATTGTTATCACAAAATGACAATTAGATCTATAATGAAACATAAAAAAACGTGCAGAGAAGCACATTAAGATAGTTGGCCTTTGCAGTCACAGAAAGATAGAGGAATCTCAGATACCAAATCCACCTGTCTTCCCAGCATTAGTTTGGATATAAATACCTAGAATTTTTTTTCCTGGTGATTCCGTTGGAAAAAAAAAATAAGTGCATGTCCCTTGGGAGAGCAGGATTATAAACTGCAGTCATTCCACTGTCTATGAAACCTCTGAATAATACATGTAATTTGTGATTCATATGCCAAGAATCCCAATTCGGTATATCTGTCAGCAGGACCGAATGTTCTAAGATGTTTTTAAAATAAATGAATGAGATGCTATTAATCAGTCATTTAACAGTTACAAAACTCTCAAAAGCAAAAAAGCAGATATATATAAATCTGCACAAATTCGGGAGGGAAGTCAGTGAAGTGGGACTGAGTCTCTGAAACTCCTTACTTGACCTTGAGCAAGAAGTTAATTTCTCTGCACCTCAGTTCCCTGGTTACAATAAGTTCATAATAATTCCCCACGTTGAAGAAGTGCTGTTATGATGAACCCATAATTATTTGAGAGGTTTACATATACAGTGGTGAAGGGAGTCATAAAAATAAGCAGGCAGATAAAAGTGATTCAGTGGCTGAGATAAAACTATGCTGGCTTAATTCATGTCAAATTTCATCCTCTTGGCCATATCCTGAAGTCTATGATGTGGGGAATAAACCATGGGTTGATTGCTGAGGAGCCAAACTGAAAAGAAATAATTGAAATCTTCTTCTGGATGTCATTACTTCTTCTTTCCTTCTAGATTTCAACACGTTGGGCTCAATCTTTCCATGACTCTTTGGATATTTTATGTTTGTTTTTTTTCTCCCCACAGAACTAAACATCTAGGCACATCTGTGGGCTTGGGCTGCTCACGAGAGCTTCTTAACATAGTGGGCTGAGTGGAGCACAGCAGGGCTCTTGCAGGAGGGGGGATGTGCCACCAACCCAAGGAAGGGAAATGGCTCTGGAAGGGATAGAGTGACCCAGGGTCTGGCAGAGGGATGTGCTTGCAGAGGAAAGATGATAGATGTGTTGAGGGATCTCACTTGGACTTAAAAAAAAATGAGGAGTGTGAGGAGACGGAATCTGAAATACCAGTAACAAAGAAAGTTGTGTGCAGTCTCACAACTTCTTGTGAACGGGGACATCCTTTCATGAGGAGAAGTGAGGAATAAAGAGTAGAAGTAAATTAGAGAAAGTGGAATTAAGTAAAGGCTTTGGAAATGTTTAGGCTATTATTTCTTTCACCTATCACAAGTCCTAAAGAGGTGCACAAAGCTGGGGGGCTTCAATGTGTGTGCATGAGTTTAACACGTGCATTACTACTAGGTTTCTCTGATTGAGGCCCCCCAGCTTCCATCCAAAAGAAGCATACAGAGAACAATGCCCACAGCAGTGACTAAAGAAAAAGAAGCAGGAGAATGCTGTAGATCAAGGGAAGCTGAAGAGTGAGCTCACTTTGCGAGGCCCAAAGACAATAAGCAGCCTAATGGTTTCCTGCCCACAAGCTGGAGAAGGTTACTGCAGTAGATGTAAAAACAAACAGAAAAAGATCTGATTTTTCAAAAAAAAGATAATATGGAACACAGTCTTCACTCTGCAGAACCATAAATTGCATCACTCTTCGCACGAGATGCATCAAGGCTTCCGAAACCTTCATTAGCCAGAATGACCAGAGAGGAGAGCCTGGAGTAGTTCCTGCAATGGAAGTGATAATGGTGTAAAATCTACAACTAGCAGTGAAACTATTGCTTGATGGTGCATGGTTCTCCAAGTCAAGAGAGGTTGTAAAGGTGAGGAGCTTTTATGTTCTTCAAGCTTTGTGCAGTGCTGCTGTAGAAAATTAGAGAACTGTCTTCAAGACGCATTCTTTGAGAAAGGGTAAGGTGCTCAGAGGCAGTGGCAGCACTGCTACTGCGGATACGACACCTAGGTCTATCAGCAAAGTGCTCCCTTAGTGTTGTAATTCTTTTCCACTAAGTCCTGCCTATTGTCTGGCCTGACTTAGGAGGATGAAACCAACATAAATCCTTGAAGTTTCTTACTTGTGGTGCTTTCTTTTCTCACTTGCCTCTGAACAGGATGTCAGAGACAGTAGGGTTCCTTTGGGCCCTTTGGCAAATGAAAATAAGTCAGAAAGGATCAAAAATGCACAATGGCATATATCAGATTCCTGGCTCGAGAAAATTGAGTGAAAACAGGGTAAAGTTAGCTTAATGAGTATGCTGTAGATTGTGAAATTATGAAATTATAATGGAATTGGAAAAATAGAGTTGTCACGTTTTAGCTGCAGGCTCCAGCATCAAGGAAAAGCCACATGTCCTTAAGGTGTTCTTAAAAAAATAACTATAAAAAAACTTTACCACAAAATCAAGGTTACAAGAAAATCAAGGTTTTACATAGGTAGTGAGGAACCTAGAGATCAGCATGATACCAACCTTTAANAAAAAAAAAAAAAAAAAAAAAAGCCAACCACCTAGTATAAGCAACCATTATATGCGATTAGCTATTTTGTGTCTGGTGCAAGGAAAAAGCTTCTGCAGGGCAGGTACTGACAGTGACTGATGGAGCTGTGTGTGCTGTGTCTATACATTAGAAATAGTCACGATCAGAAATGGAGACAAACAGTGAGAGTGTTGCATGAAAGAAAAGCCAGGAAGTCTTCTTTCAGACAAATTGTTCTCTGTAAAGTGAGAAAATTGACCCTTCCTGTTCCATACTGCCTTCAGGAAAACAAAGTCTTGCATACATTTATTATAGTAAATGTGAATTGCCATTGGGAAGTATTGGATATCTAAATACTCGTATGTACTTGGGAGCAATGTAATTTATTGGGCTGAACTCTGCATGTGCAAAGAACTACTTAAACACATGAGAAGACCGTCTACATGTAATTTATGCTCTGCAAGGTGAAGAAATATCTTTTGCCTGTATTATATGCTTAGATTTAATAGTATCATGCCAGTCTGAAAGACTGATGTACAGTTCATAAATTCTGCCGTGAATACCCAGTCTCTCCCACTGTCAACCACACTCCTGTACCAAAATCAGGGTAATAACCTAGAATTCCTGACGATCAGGAATCATGTTTCAATACTTGTTTTTTTGTGTAAGCCACTGGTATGTGTGTAAGCGTTCCCAAATAATAGAGGGTGTGAGCATGGAAAGTTACAAATTTATCAGCTTTTCAGCATGAGGGATAAAGACATCTGTGTTTTAGCTAGAGAAAGAATGGGTTTATTTGCTGATGCTAACCAAGACAAGATTCATATGGGCCTGTGTTCTTTGCAGAGGGGAAAGACAAACCACTGCAGATGGATTATGCCTGAAATACAAGAGCTTTCACCCTGTTCTGAGCAGTATTCTGAGAAATGAACCTTGTCACAAGTGTTTCACAGAAATCCCCCAGCTGAAAAATGACACCATTTGTCTTTTGCCACTCTTTAAAAAACTTCATTCTTTGTGTGCTTTATTTTAACAACTTTTAAAAGGGAATAAAACCACATACAGAGGGTCTGAAGTGTGCAGCCATGTCTCTGTCCCCATATGTTGTTTGAGTTTGATTGCTGATCAACAGGAGGCAATATGGACAGTGGAAGCAGATATCCTTCCTAGAAGGGACACTGTATGGGAATCACAGCAGATTTTCTTCTTCCACTTCACTCCCAAGTTACTATTTGATTTTTGGTGGAGAGGAACCTTTCCACAATCTTTCTGTGTGCTTGCCCTACTCAGTTCTGTTTCAGAACAACGGAGATTCAAACCTTGACGAATAAGCTTACAAAAGAAATGTGCAGCAGTCTCCTCAATGACAAGAAATAAAACTGGCAAGCTGGGCTCAACTCCTTTATCATTTGTTGTAAAACTCCACCCCCAGATTTTTGACTGATAGCCTAACAGGCAGCCTTCACTAACCATTCACTAACCACCTTGACTCAGTTTATGAGTGTGAGTCAGCAGTCCAGACAAGAGTTGTAGTGAGGACACGAGCACTTGCTGGGATGCACTTCTAGCCAAGACTGAATGAAAACCATACATAAAAGAAAAACTGTTCACCTAAGTCCATCTTCTAACTTCATCTAACATAAACATCTCAGTGGAAAAATCTCAACCTGTCAGCCACAGTCTCAACTTCAACCACAGTTCACTAGAGAAACCTTATGTAATAACTGAAAAATACATGCTGATATTAAAAAAAAAAACAAAACACCAGATTCCTTCATGCATACAATAAGATTATATCTTATGGATGTTTGTAAATATCTAAAATGTGGCANAATAAGATTATATCTTATGGATGTTTGTAAATATCTAAAATGTGGCAGTCAAAGGGATGTCGCCAGACTCTTTTCAGTGGTATGTGGTGATAGGAACAAGGGGAAATGGCCACAAACTGGAGCACAGGAAGTTCTGCACCAATATGTGGAAGAACTTCTTCACAGTGCGGGTGACGGAGCACTGGAACAGGCTGCCCAGGGAGGCTGTGGAGTCTCCTTCTCTGGAGATATTCAAGACATGTCTGGATGCCTACCTGTGCAACCTGCTGTAGGGAACCTGCTTTCGCAGGGGGGTTGGACTCAAAAATCTCTAGAGTTCCCTCCCAACCTCTGCAATTCTGTGAAAATTATATGACTGTGGGAATTATGTGATCTAGGGACCATAAGAAGGAGTGGAAAAGGAAGAATGAGTCTGCTCTTCTAACCAATGCATGGGTTACAAGCCAGCACTGGGATTTGTGAGGGCCTGAGATACCAGAGGTGGGACTGCATCATGAGCTGTCCTCTCTCTGTCTGGTGATGGGAAAACCAAATAGAAAATTCCTTCCAGCTTTGCCTCAGTTGTCAGAAACTGGGCTCAGAGAGGGAGCTCCAAAATGCCTCAAGGTGGCCTGAGTTCCCTGCACTCATCCCTGACCAGGATTGTTTGGCAAATTGTGTGTTAATCAGATGAGATCCCCAGTAAGAACCAGATACTGCAGTTTCACTGCTGCCATTTGTCAGGATATAGCACTCATTTACAGGGTACACCCAGGATTTTTAATGATAACCCCAGAAGCAGTCTTTATAGAGTTATGAAAAGTCCATGAGATGATGGAAATGAATCTCAAAAGCCAGGTGTTAATACGTTTCTTTAGGGAGAAATGAATTGTTCTATTTCAGGTGCCATAACACAATGCCATATGCGAGCCTGCAGTATATTTATTCAAATTATAGTGTAGATCATGGCAGGGAAAAGCAATCAAAAGGGATAGGTAATAACTGCAGCAGCTTAATTAATAACTCCCTTATTGTAGGTATCAGAAAAAGTTTTAAGATCTGAAACATCCTAGCAGTTAGTGATAAACATCCTGTGTACCTTGGAAAGTAATCAGTCTGACTTATTTACATTTTTCCTTTCTCTACCACTCTAGCTTTCACTGCTTAATTCATTTGAATCTTCCCAGCCTTTCTCAACTCTACAGAAGCAATTAATTCTATCAGCACTAATGTATGTTAAACTCACGTAATGTAGAAAATCTTCTGTGAAAACGAGCAGAAGCAGCTATCACATTATCTTTCAATCTTTTTGAGTTGATTTCATGTGGCAGAGAAACAAAGTCACTTTTTCATATTGTTTCCTTGCAGTCTTAAAACACATGAAATTGCAAGTCTTGATTTTATTTTTGTTTTCTATTTTCTGCTCACTTTGTCTCACTATCCCTTCCCATCATGTGAGACTGCAGGATTTCTTCATCTCATTCTTGTATCTTTCATGTCTTTATCCTCTTCACTCACTTATCCCAACCAACTTGCAGTTGCACTGCAAGCTCTGGGTCAGTTTCCTGGATGGTTTTCCAGGGAACTCATTCACAGCAAAGTCTTACAGTGTTCTTTCTACGCATAGGATACATGAACTGTAAACACTCTCCATTTTCTGATGCTTCATTCCTTGGCAGTCTTGACTCCCAGCACTTTCTAGGCAGGAAACTCTGGCTCGTTCAAAGACACCTTTCACACAACTTACACTTTTCTCAAAGCCATCACGAGACGTCCTCAGTCCATCTCACAGGGGTGTACACCCCTGCTGGCTGAGACTTCGAGTAAATAAAAATAAGTTTCTTTAGTCCTGCCCCATCCAGATTCCTCCCAGAGTAAATCATAGGCATCTCTGAAAGGTTTTTGTGTTTCCTGGGCCCAGTCCCTGAGGTCAGGCCTCTTCTTTCTTCTACATGGCTTACAGGGCTCTGAGCATCTCATTGAGCTTCCATCAGCCCCTCCAGCTCACCACGATCAGGACATAAGACTTAAACTCCTCCTCATCTCTCCTGGCCAGGCCTTGCCTGAGCATCATGCCTTCCTGGCTGGGTATCTCTGGCTCATCCAGAGCAGTAAATCCTGGTCGCACCAGAGGTGGCACTATCTACTTTCCTCCCAAAGGGAACTGACTTTTTCAGGGACATACACTTTCTAAATCTGTGAATGAGCAAACCCTCCACCATTTTCGTGCCCTCATTCTTCATTAAAGCTCCTCCCCTTTCTGGCCACACCACAAATGGAGAGCATAAGAATATTCACAAACCGTATTTTTAACCAGTATACAATTTCTCTTCCTATCAAAATGAAATATGAAAAATATCTGTGGAACTGCAAGGTTTTTAAGGCTTTTCTGTCAGGAAAGGTTTTGTGTTAGCTAATTTGAGACATCCTTTTAATAGTCCTCCAGAGACTCCAGTTCCTTTTTATTATAGTTCATCTGTCTTTCACAGCTTTGCTCTCATGAAAGATTAGTAGCTGCTAAGGTCAAGGGCCATCGTGATCATTTAATCTGACCTGCACAGCATGGGCCATCCAGTGTTGCCCAGTAATTCTTGCACCGAACCTCATAAATTGCAGCTGAAAGATCATATATCTTTTAGTAAGAAAAGTTTTCTTGATTTAAAGGCAAAAATAATGATGAGAATTCTGCCTCAGAAATTTGTTCCATGGTTTATTTATCCTAGTCTTCTATGAATTTTTACTATGGCTGATCATCATAATTTTTTCAATTAACTGTTTCACACTAAAGATATGTGGATATCGTTAAAGGAATGTAGTCCTTGAGCTTTATGAGCTTTATCTCACACTTCCAAAAGAAGTTTACTTCCAAAAAAAAAAACAAAAAGAGGATGTATTTAACATATCCATCAAAGCATTAGAATTTTTTTCTGACTTTCTTTGTGGATGTGCCTTAGCCTCTGAATATCAGCATAAATCGGAAACTAGATTCCTAACACTGGATGTGTAAAACTAGGCAGCAGAAAAACATCACATAGTGCCTCAGAAAAGACTTTCTCGGGTACTTTCTCAGGAGCTGGAAACCCACTCTCCTTAGGTTCATGATCCTAAATCCTGGAAAAACGTGCAATTTCTATCAGACCTGTGGTCCTACTTGCCATGAAGCCCATTTGTCTTTGTACGTCCTTGTTCTGGAGATAAGGTTTTTGCTTTTATTTTTGTAAATAAGTGATTTATACAAATAGTCAAAAATAAAAGATATTTTTCAAAGCAATATGGCAAGAAACTTTGATACTAGGCATTATTTTTGCAAATATTTATAAATCATTTTTAGCTTCTACAGCAATATCAAATTTTCATGTATTAAAATCCTCTGAAAGTCAATTTATGACCTCATTATGACTGTATTTATCTATTGGTAACAGAAATTTGGAAGATGTAAGTCTCACAAAATCTCTCACATCCATTTTATGGTTGAGGGAAGCGGAAGTCACTTCTTCAGATTCTTGCTGACAGGTGAGAGATTTCAAGCACACTCTTCGTGTCTCTGCATTGACTGCATGAGGGTCACAGTGCAAGTGTACCTGTGGCCTTGCCACTTCTGCTCAGGGGCCCGTGATAACATGGGGTGAAACACACAAACTGTAAGCCCAGAAATGCAGGCCCCACATTAGAAAAACAACTTTTTAAAATATCAGTCTAAATCAGTTTTAAGTAATAATTTTTTACAGCATTATGCTTTACATATTTTGGTTTTGCTTTCATAGTAAAATATCAACAAACTGAAAATCCTTCGCTAGCTAGGTGCCATGAAAACATGATAAGTGAAAATACCATACCAAAAGCACTCACAGCTTAAAAACACAGAGAGCAAGCAGATTGCAAATGATGACAGCGAGACTACAAAAGCGCCCAGCATTAAGCCAATAAATGCACTCTGGTTGCAGCCACAAGCATGCCTGCCTTGTTTGTCCTCTCAGTTGTGTTGGTCTCTTTCAAATGGCTTTGAATGGGCTGTTCCTGTGTGACGTAGGTGTGAGTAACGAGGAAGCGATGATCATTGTTTTTTAGACCAGAAGTTTGGAGGTGATTTTTGCAGATGTCAAGCAGTCATGATCAAAAGTGAACACTGACATGAAATGCCTGATGTGCTGAAGATTATAAAGATAGAACTCTCATCCAGCAGTGGATTTTCCTTCTGCACCTCATACTCCTGACAGCTATTATACTGGGCACGTCAATCTTGCAGAGCCTATTGTTGAAGTTGAATAGTAGGTATGAATTCAAGCATTTTCAAGAACTTCCTGTTTTTTGGCAGTTCAAGTTTTTTCTTTTGTAGAATGAATTCTATGATTTTTTTGTCTTTGCAGTGCTCATTTTCTCAACTGTTTATTTGAAGACTGTGAGTGCATATATGATGTCCCATTCTGAAAACCCGCCGTTCATGCATTTGTGCTGTGCTGTGGGAAACCTTGAGTGTGATTTTTTTCTTTTGTTGACCTTCAATCTGTGATATTCTGCTGAGAGAGCAAAAGCCTACTTAGCTGAAATGTGTTCATTGAGAATTCATGGTTTGACTGACCCAGAGCAATGCCATTTCCCTTTCTCAAAGTGTCAGTGAGAAGGCTACTTCACTCCAGAAACAGTTTTGAAGCAGGGTGCCACAGCATAGGATCCTGCCATTGTCTAAGTGATGATACTTGCTATGTGATGGCTCCAGCAACTTCTCTGGACATCACATCTTGTGGATGCAGGGTGTTTTCAGCACACAAATAGTGCCAGCGTAGCCCTGGCAAACAGTTATCTTCTCCAAGCCCAGCACTCTGGCTTTCCTATCCGATCCAAGCCCTTGAAGTTGGGAGGTGAAGGTGTTGTTGAAACATGAGTTTTATCTGTGAAAATCATTGCTGTAGTCAGTAGCACTATAGTTACCATTGATTTTAACAAAACAAAATCACCCATTTGGTGTAAATATCTTATTGAGTTATCACATTTGTTCAGCTGATACGCATCCCTTGTTGAATCTTGGCAGAATCAGTTTCTAATCTCCCCATCTGTATTGCGCTCGTCTTGTGCCAGACAGCATCCTTGTAAGTGCAAGGGCAACAGGCTATAATCAAATCAACATTTTATTGGCCTTTCTTCTGCAATACTTAAATGTAAGTTATCTATGAGATTTATACTTGTAGTGCTGCATCTTACAGCACAAAGCAGCAGCTCTGGCTTAAAGCTCACTGATGCTTCTCTGTGCCATGCCATGGATGGCTTCTATTTATGGACGCATGATATCCCCATAGCAATTGATGATACTAATAATTAGTCTTCGAAAATTATCTCACTCATTTTTAGCTGTTTTAATAGTGTATCAGATCTGCAAGACTGCCTAACAGCAGGTTGTTAAAAACCCGTACACAGAACAACAAGGATGTGTGCAACATTCAATTAGAGATCCTTGACTGATCCACAGAAATGCTATGAAAAGCCCTGTCATGGCAAATTTTACAGAACTTTAATTCACCAGAATGATGACTGAAACTTTTTCAGACACTGAATAAAACTGTCTATGAGGAGAAAGGCCATGCTTCTTCTTAAGCATCTCTGGATATCCCCTTACATTTGTTCAGCTTCTAAGGGTCTTGCATTTTGGGAACACCACTGAGAACAGCACTCTGACTTCACAGCTTGCTATCTCCCTCACATGCTTCTTCAGGGGGGTGAAAGCAAGAGCGGACTCTAGAATACATACTTCAGCCACAGGCAAGTTGTTGGATCAGCTGCAAGATGACAAGATGAAACACTTAGGCCTGTGTTAGAGGCCAGGTGAGGTAATCTGAGGGTCTCTTCTGTCACTAAAAATCCATGATTTTTTTTTAAAATATGTTGACAGTTTCATTATTATATTTTGAATATTTAAATACAAAGGTGCTCATCCAAAACTTCAGGTATTCGCCATCACTTATAAACCACACTGCACAATAAATAAATAAAATGCTCCACTTAAATGTAACCAAGTAAAAATATTAACTAATGCCTCATCTCTTTCAATGTCAGGAATAGAGTTGTTTATTTGCTTCATACCTGTGATTCTTTGGATTGGTAATATGGCAAATATATCTGATATAAATGCTTTTTTCTTAGTCCCTACATTTCATACTGTTTTCCCTTTACTGGGTGACTTCTGCTGTATATTTGCTGCTATCTAGGAAGTCCTCCCTTCCAGAGCTACATGGTTTGTACAGAAAACTGGATTCCCTCTGAAGAGATGTACCAGCCCCCAGAGCAGCCCAACGACTTGACCTAAAGCCTGAAAATGCCAGGCAGCAAATAAAAACATAAAAAAGTGCTTGTTTTTTAAGACAGTCTGATGTTTTTTACAGCATAACTCACATTTTTCTAACCGCAAGAATGGACAATAGAGTACACTGTGCTTCTTCATGGGGTCCTGCCTTGGGGTGACTGCTGTTTCTGCACTGGGCTCCTCGGTGTCATTTCAAGTAAAGAGAACATGAGTGCTCTTCAAGAATGCAAAAACCTGATGTTGCCACCCTCTGCAAAAGGTGGATGTAAAGAATGAGGAGTAAATGGTAAATTCTTGCCCTTATGTATCCTGGCCATTTATGGATGAGCAAACAGAGAAGCTGGGGCAGCCAAGTCCACCCCACAGGCTGGAGGGGAGGGAAATCATCAATGAGCTGAAAAATTGCACTGCATAGGAGATGTGCCCTGCCAAGGGGACTGCACGGCTGGGGCTTGTACAGCCTCACACCCCCCTGCCAGGACCAGCCCCATACGGGTGTGCGAGCACACAGAGCCTGCCCGCACCATGCGGCTCCTCGTTGGCATCACACAGCCAGTGGGCAGCACAGGGGCTAACCCATGGGGCAGGAGTAGCCTCACCCAGCTGGTAACAGCCCTCACGGAAATAACAGGGTTCTATAAACATGGCAAGCATCCGCTGCACTGCTTGTGGCAGGGAGGCACTTCCTATTCCACCCTTCACCAGGCAGAGAGGTTTTCAGGGACATCTGTTGCTAACCGGGTAGCGGCACAGTGCCTGCATGCCAGCCTGTGATTCAGGCTGTGCTGGCCCTCCTCCGTACACAGCAGGAGCTGTGAGCATCTGAACACCTAGCACTCCTCCAGCAATCCAAACCATCTCTTACTCACAGTGACTAATGGCGTCCTTGACATAGGATTACTTTTGCAATGCCTCCAGGCCATTTTTGCCAGTGAAGCCTCCGGGTGCGTGTTGCTAATCCCACGCAGGGAAACTTCTCCATGGGTGTTTAGGACGATTCCGCTCGCTGATGTATCACACCAGTGGCTGCAGGGATCTGAGGGAGCTTTACAATTCCCTCCCCCCGGGATACAGTTGGGACAGCCTGTGCAGGATGAATCAATGCCATACGTCAGGCACTGTTTGTATATGTTTCAGTGTATCCAGGCAAAGCCTTTTAACTTTCCATCCTAGAGTTCGAGCAGTACTTTCCTGAATGTCAGCCAGGAAAATTTTGTAGATTTGGCAGCGAGACTGTGGGAAGCCTGGTTCAAGACCAGCCTCGAGTGCTGGAGCAGAGGCTTTATATAAAGAGAGAGAATCCAAACACCTTCCTTTGTTTCACGCTACAAACGAATACAAATGGAGCCCTGAGATTGCAATCAGGCCCTATTGTATAAGCACAGGCCTTTCCATTACTACATTGCAGATTTTTGGCATGTAGAACTTCATTATTTTTCAGCTGGAAAACTAATTAAAATGATTTTTTTTTTTTTAATCACAGTGTTAATGCTTTGGTTCTCAACTACCCCCCTGGCTTCCAGCCATTTACTTTTGGTCCCTAGGGCAAAGCCTGACAAATTAAGATAAAGGCATTACTTAATGTTCCCCTCCTGAGAGAAAACAAGAAGTATTTCCTGTTCTTATTAATGGGATGAAGTCAATTTCCAGGCAAAATCTCAGTGTGATGGAGGTTCTGCCCGCAGTGGCCTCGCAGCACCAGGGAATGGTTTGGACATTCCCAGGGGCTCAGCCTCTGCCAGCCAGGAGTCCCCTCTTCACTGCCCTGGGCCTCTGAGGTATTTTTGCTTCAAGAGGCAAAATATTTGGTGCTGCTTCCTACCTGGAAGGAGAAGCCATCCCCAGGGATCCCAACGGGGTTAGTCAGAGCTGAGGAATGGGCACTGCCCAGATGGAGTGCATTCAGAGCAGCCAAAACCCACCTTGTTTTTTCCAGTATGTAGATAACAAAAGTTCATGCACTCATCAGGCATGTTTTTTTATTTAAATGACACGGTTTCTCCATCCTCCCCAGCTGTAACAGGTAACAAACAGCCTTTCCCATGGCAACACCATGGAGTGCTCACCCCGAGGCAGTGTGAGGGCTCTGGCGAGCAGGCCGGAGCAGTGAGCGGCAGCTCGGGAGTGCAGCCAGGGTGATGCAAAGTGTTTGGAGGGGAAACAGCAAGGCAAACAAGAAGGAAATGCAGCGACATGCCTGCAGTCGCTGGGGACAGACGCACGGCAGCACTGCTGTGTTTCCCTCCCCACTGGGTACCCGCAACGCACAGCCCCCGGGCCAGCAGAGCTCCAGCCAGCATTGCTTCATTCTTCAATGCTCTCTTTATAAAATTCTTGTGTCTAAACAAAGCTGATTCCATTGAAACCCTAGCAGAAGTTCCCCCAAATATTTTCCTAAAGCTGACTTGTTTAGGGAAAGACTTGGCTAAACAAGGAGACTGTGTGCAGAGTGCAGCTGAACTTTGTTATCTGAGATTTTTGCCATGTTTGGAGCTGAAAGCAGATATTGCAACACTGCTCTGGGCTGCCTGAAAGGAGTACCCCAGCCTGGGCTGTGCCAGTTCCATGGGGCAGCAGAGCTGGGCACATGTCACCTTCCTTCTCCAGCTGGGCAATTCACCTCTGCTGATGTTCTTGTAAAGATATTTTTTCTTTTAGATTTTTTTCATTAAAAAATAGATATAAGGATGTAATATATCCTTTTAGCCTTTCTTTTAAACTCCAGCATTTATGAGAGAATCATTACTTCCTATTTCCATGCAGACACACGTTGCACATCCCTGGCGTTTCTAATTTCAGCACAAAGCTGTGGCAGGCCATCCCGCCCTGCCACATATCACTGCGCTGAATTCCACGTGGCTCAACAATACCAGGCACTGGTGCTGTTAAAGCAGCAGCCAAGGTTACGAAAATTGCAAAAGTGCATCCTAATACCATTTGAGATGATTCTATGGACTAAAATGCAGAACCGGGCAACGCAGAGAACACATTTTCTGCTAAAGCACTTCAGATAGTTTGCTATCACTGTGAAAAAAAAGTCACAACGCTCAGTGCTGTGTGACAAACATTACCTAAGCTGACATGGTTTTAGCACCTCTTTTCACTGTTCATTCTGAGAATTACATTACAAAGTGTTATCTTCCTGCAGTGTTGTCGAGAAAGATGTGAACAGACAGTTTCCCGATAGCTTAAGCAGATGCAGCTCCTGTATGTTTTTAGGTCAATAGGAAATTTGGTCCCTTTTCCTTTTCTCAGATGCAAGCTTTAAAACCCAGCTGTGGCTGTTGCCCCAGACAGGGTCAAGGGAAAATACATGTTCTGCTTACGTTAAAAAATTATTTAAGGAATATTTATGAGGAAATTCTTCTGCCTGCTTAGTTTGAAGGAGGGACTTGAGCTTAGCAGAAGTGTGAGAGTTAGGATGTACTCTTACAGTAAATAAGAAAAACATTAATTTGCTAAAAAATTCCATTTCCTATGGACAGTAGAGTATTATTGGAGCTTGATGTGTATCTTTTCCATTGACTCTTTACCCTCTCAAGTTTCTACATGTAGATATGCTGCATATGAACCACCCTCAGGGGGCCGGATGTGAAAGCTTTCAGAGCCCCTACTGCTTAAAATCTTGGGATGTGAAGACAAGGTAGAAGCAGTAACCTTACCATGGAGAGCTGGTAAGTGAAAGAGAAGTAATAAGGAAGTGTGTGAGGAAGAGAGTTACTCTGCAGTGGGCAGCAGCAGGGGAGGGCATGGGAAAAGAAATGAGGAAGGAGGGAAATGAGCTGTGAGCAAAGTGATTCATGAGCCCATTGACCAGAGAAAATATCTGGAATGAGGGAAATAGGCAAGGCCTGATTTCTGGTCCTTATGGTTTGTGGCACACCGTGTTGCACAGATTCTTATATATACACACATATATATGTAGTATGTATATTTCTTTTCTCTGTGCATTAATTCAGTTTCAATAGAATAAGAAAGGAACGTGTACACTCCTCCCTCCTCTCCCCGTTCCCCACCTCCCGTAGCACACGGAGGGGCAGGGAGGGTGCTCCCCTGGGAGTACTCAGCACAGAGATACCAGTATGTATTTTTCTGTACATAACTGCTAGCAAAAGTGTTTCGAAACAGATGCCAAGCTGTTTTGCATTTGCACAGAAAGCCCCTGGGGAACACTGGAGTAAAATTACTCTGCGCTCAGCAGTGTTTAGGCATCCACAGTTCAGGTAGCAGAGCAGTAGAATTGAAAATCTGACTCGCACATCCACATTCCGTGCTAGAGCTTTCCTGTAATCTCTCCAAACTTCAAAGTGCTTCACTTTGCACTGCTAGATAATATTTCATCAACTTGGGTGTTTGTATGATATTTCTAGGAAGCCTTCATTTTAAGCCAAGTTGATTAAAGGCATGTGTTACTAACACTGATGTTATTTTTGCTTCTATCTACAGTTCCAAAAACAAAGAGGCAAGCCCTGTGAAACTACTAAAAAGGTGAAATCAAATGTACTATCAAAATGTCATCTATAGACACCGTTAGATATATTCTCCATGTGTTTTCCACTCTATATGAACAGCACAACAGAAAGGACGCACAATTTTGCTGAGTACATCCATAGTCACAGGGGAGCTGGAGAAGAGAGGCAGCACCACATTTTTGCAACCTTGGGAAACCTTATAGCCCTGAGTGCCAGTCTTTGACAGAATCCAACATTTTATCTTATGATCAGGTTTCCAAATGAATCACCTCTTCTGAATTGCTGCTGGCCATCAAGCTTAGGAGAATGAAATAGGCTAAGTGTATGTTTATGCTCCAGAAAGAGGGAATGATGAGAGCACTTGCCAGCTTCATCCCATTCTCATGGACAGCCATAGCAGGAAAGATGTAGCAGCCTGGGATCCTGGAAAGTTGTTTAACCTTGCTAACATCCACAAGGCCTTGCATTCTCTGCTGTGATTAACTACATTTGCTTTTTGTGTGGGAGGCATAACTAAAAGTCTTTGCCCAAAACCTCTATTGCCTTCTTGGTGGGGAAAGGTACGCTTCCAACATGAACAGATGTGGTGTCAGAAGTGGAAAACCACACTGCAAATTGCACTACAGGAAAAATAATCAGGCAGCATTAATAGGAAGCTCCAAAGTACAGTATTTATCCAAAGAAGTTAACTTTGGAAAAGACATCTGAGGACAAGATGTGTGATTTATTGCTGAATGGTTTGTGGCCTACAGAAAAATGCATACATGTAGAGATAAAGACATAAAACATGACACTATCAAGTTCACTTTCTGAATCCGTTTTATTGTAGCACTTATTCCCACAGGTTTTAAGTGAGTGGTTTTGCATGGGAAGCCTAGAAATTGTCTGATCACACAAAAGGATTTCAAAGAATTTTGTGAATATGTTGTGATTTCTCTCAAGATGAGCCCCTCTCTATATATTGGGTTCTTATTTCTTTTTAGTTATTTGCGTGCTGCTGAGCAGTCAGCAGGATCTGCACTGGTGCCCTTGCAGTACAATGCTTCCCTCCACCTTCAGAACAAATGCAATAAGGGAGGGAGGTGGGTTGAAGGCCCTGGTAGACACCCCAGTTTGCTTTGTGAGCAGCACAGGGCCCATGCATTCAGATGATTGTGTTCCCTGCATAAAACCACACGGTACCCGCTTCATGTACAGTGTACACAGTTCTGATTTCCTAACCTTGAAAAGGTATAGAAGATCTAGTAAATGTGCAGAGAAATGCTACCTGTACAAGTCCAGCCATAATGGAACGGCTTCAGTATCAGCAACATGGACAGTCAAATGGACAGGCACACTTCAACTCAAAAACAGATAATGTTGGTGGAGATTTGATAAAAATCCCTTAAGTTAAAATGACAGAGAAGGAGAACTGGGAAATGCCTCAAAGAGCTACAAAAATGCTACCACAGCTACAAATGTACAGAGGTTTAGGATGCAACTAGTTATAGACCACGTGAAAAAAGGCCATTAGCAGCTGTGCTGTACAAAGATGATGCCTACCGCTATGGAAGTCCCCCAGTCATGACATGCTGGGAACAGGGAAAGCATGCTGAGCAAGTACAGTCACACATTTGCTTTGCCCTTACATGCTTGCCTTGGCACCCAATTGAAGCCAGTGATACGTTACTGGGCTAGGCAGGTCTGTCACCAAGTCCAGCAGAGCATGGCATACTGTCTTACATCCATTTTCTGGAATAGGCTGAATGGATCAAATGCCTTCCACAAAGCATTTGAATAGCTGACAACATTCAACAACCAACATAATGACAAGAGGTAAATATTAACCAACAGTTGTTGGAAGGAAGCTGTTCCACAGTCGGGAAGAGCTGTCCTGCATGGCATCTGCTCTATCACTCAATGTCCTTTGTGCCACTCCTGTAGCTATTCAAGACAGAGCAGCATCTCCTTCCCTGCCCCAGGTCAGTTTGGAGGCCAGAATGACTTATGCTGGAGACAGGCCTTTCTTTTGCCATCTGAACATTTTGGACATCTCTACTGTGTGTACAAGATGGATGGCTGGAGCACAAGACCAAGAAACTCTACTTCCTAGTGCCCAGGATTAAGGGCAACAGGATTAAGTGCAACAGAGAGATCAACTTGTTATCAAGTAGCTAAACCATTCAATTTTTAGTATGAATTGGAAACAAGTGGTTAAATTCCCACTTACTCCAAGATGAAAAAAGAGAAGCTGAACAAAAATGCTACTAGCATTATGTCAAGCTTGATAAATATCTCATAAACATCCCTCATGTCAAAAGGAAGTATGCAAAGTTGGTCTACTTTAAATAATTTTCAGAAACAATCTGCCATGACATCTTGCTGTGCTGGAAAGTCAGGTATGAAGAAATGCATTGTGCCTTTGGAAGAGCATTTACTCACCAATTCTATGGTTTTAATATCTTTCTGGTAAAAGACTTCCAATAGTGCATACAGCATATTGCCACATCAAATAAGATGAAAAGAGATGTGTGGGTATTTATTGTCTTTAGAAACACTCTTTTTTACAAATATGAATAATTAAATACTTCAAACTGGCAGACAAACCGGGGAAAATATGTCTTAAAGCATTTTAGATCTCTTAGCATGTTAGATTTTAGCAATTTAAAGATTTAGAAGTAGATGCACTTCCACTACACTCTGACTCCCTAAGAAATTCTCTGAAATTCTCCGTAGTGAGCTCCCCATTAGAAAACTGAGATTGCAGACTGAACCAAACTGACACATTCAGTGGACCTCAAACCTCCAGGCTATCAGAAAAGATCAGATCTGACGCATCGATGCCCTAATGTAGCCATAGGTACTCAGTCTGGACATACAAATCCAACAGAAGTATTTACCAAATAGGAACTCCTGCCCAACGAAATCATTATTTCTTAACAATCCTTCATTATGAAAAACAATCCTAATTTTAGGCCTAAATTCAGTTCCAGTTAAAGCCATACAGGCACCTCCCAGGAAATGTTTGTTTTCCCTACATTTAATAAAATGGAGATATATAAAACCATTTAAATTATTCTTGTGCACAGTTTCTTTGGTTATCTTTCAGCTAAGTGTTCAGAGTAACACCTTTCTTCTTGTTAATTTTGACTCATCAGCCATCAGATGTAGACATGCATGATACTTTCCCCATAAATTATTTTTGAGAGTTTTTTTTTTTTCTGTGTCAGTCAGTGACTGATTCAGTTAGAAAGAACCTGGCAATGTTTACTCACTTCATTTAGGAGTGGCTCTGTCTTCCATTCACGTGCATTTGGATTCTTTTAGCAATTAACCCAGGACTAAACTACCACTGTGTGTACCTGAGGCACTGAAGAACCTGATGTTCTGAGCAGGGAGGCTCAGCAGTACCCATAATGTTATTACAAGTAATATTTCAGCAAGCTTGAAAGAAACACTGTGTGCAACATGTCAGTGAAGCAATGTCATTATAATCATCCTGTCCTGAAATTGTTTCTTCGTCTAGTGAGTCCGTCAGCACAGCCTCCAGAGCTCAACCAGGGCTGACTCTTGTGGGTATTGGCATTGCCAGCAGCCCTAGGGCAGGCCTTCTACAATAACATCTGCGCTTCAGAGTCCATCCCATCCCCATTCAGCTGCTTTGTGTGTTTCAAGCACTCTCGAGCACCTTTTCTCTACATAAGGGCAAAAGAAGCCATATACACCGTGTTTTTCCACATACAAGACAGATTTTTTCCTGCTCCTTACGTGTTCCAAAGCAAGCCCAGCAGAAACAATACCCTTTTACTTTACTGTCCAAAAGAGGAATGGCAATGAGTTGGCTGTAGGAGCTGGGGCAAGCATCCAATGCAGGAACTGACAAAAGCTGGAAACATCTGGGCACTCTCCAGCTTCTAAACCTGCAGCCGCAGGATCTAAATACTTCAGTGGTGAATACCTCCTTCTGGAAAATCCCTGTTGCATAAATGGAAAAGTAGTGAGTAGACACATGCAGACACACACACCATTAGAGGAATGATAAGTACTCATATCTGTATTTGAAAATATTCCTTCTTACTGTTTTTTTTTTTTTCAGACGCAGAGCACTGGGGAGTCTCAGCAACAATTTTCCCCAGAGCAAATCCCTTGACTGCTTCTTCGGCATGTCCCAGTAGTGTGCATGCTGCTGTTATCATCAAATGCTGGGTGTTTCCTCAAGAATCATGTTTACAGTGCTGTTTGTAGTAGGGATCTGTGCTTACAAAGACTCCTGGAAAAATTACTGTGGAAAGCAAGAAGTCTTTTTCTGTGTGTGCCCTGCTACACACTGCTGTGCATTTAAGGTAAATCAGGCAAGTCTATAGAGAGTGAGTGCTAATGAGAAATCAGCTCTTATAATTTGAATATTATGGATAAACTTAACAACTATAGAAAGCCAAGACATCAGAAAGGGGCCTTTGACCTTAACTGAAGTGTCAGGATGCAGCACAGAACAGCTGTAGTAACTGTGTGCCTCAGGTTAAGCCTGATGCTGCTTTCTGAATTTTGATATACATGTATGCAAATGGTGCTGTATGATTATTGAATCAAGTATAAGCACAGCCAACAAGATCTTTCCACCACACTTTTTTTGTTTAATTGAATATGCAATAGTGGATCCTCTGTGAAGATTAATTAGTTATATTCACAGATCACCCAGGCACTATAATATCACACAAAGCTAGTCTCTGTTTGCAAAGTGTAAACCCACAATATTCTGCCACAAGACATTTTCCCTCCAAACCAATCCCATGTTTGCTTGAAAACCTCCACCAAGGAAACCTCCTCTCCCACCCTCTCCCCTGGGGCTGTCTGGGGAAAGCTCCAGCAGAACATTTTCTACAAAACTGAGGCAGATTCAGAAGGAAAGGTGTGAGGTCCCATGAAGGAGGAATCCCACCAGCAGCTGGGACTGCTGCTCCAAACATACCAATGCTCTGCTCTCACTCTGCTGGACACACAGCTCTGGGTGTCCTGGCACCCGCCCCATTGCCACACAGCAGAGACCTGGGCAGCAAGACCTAATTACAAATAGCTAGATGTTTTTAAAGAGTAGCAAGAGAATAAAATACAAGAAAAAGCACCTTGGCCATGAAAGTTTCCCAGTGATGGGCAAAATGATTGCAAGGTATAAAACCCAAGAATCATTTTGAGATCTTCATCAGATGGATAAAAAATTATTATTCTATGTAAGTTATTATTACGTTGCTTTTGAAATGGATTTCTAATTTCCTGTCTATTGCAACTCTTAGGTCTCTTCTATTTCACTGCTTTCCAATTGTCTTTTCTTTTTCTTCTTGAATATATATGTTTTGTATTCATTTTTCATCTGATGTATCAGCCCCATGGTTCTCCAGATTTAATCTTATTTTGTTATTTCCTGTCTTCATTTCTACAGTTAGGAGTTTATTGCCTTGTAAAGATGAAAATGAGAAAAAAATATAAAACATCACATAAGGACATTTATGTCATATGTTTGTATTTATGTATGTCTGAAAATAAACAGCCCATGTTTCAAGCACTTTCCAAAAAATCTGAGGAAGGTGTCCCAAATTTACTGTCATGCACATAGATTAAAAAGAAAGACTTCATAATCATAAAATGTTATAAATCATATAAAGACTTCATAATTACCTTTGAATTACTAGCCATGCTCATGCCAATAAGGGGTGAGTAAAATCCAGCTATGCCAGACTAAGAGATGGGGAATATCAAGGCCAATGGCCAACTCCAGGAAAATTCTCCTAGCACTACTGCTTACACCTTGAAGCATGAAAAAGGCATTGATGGAGCCTCTCAGCCTCTACCTCTCTGCTTCATCACATGCAAAACTGCCCCAAATGATCACAGAGCTCGACTTGTACTGAAAACTCAGGATTCAGAGTACTGGAAATTTCACCCTTTGAGATAACCTCATGTGAGGTATATCTGTCATTCACAATGGAAAAAACAGAGGTTCCCCTACCTTTCACATCTCATTTCTTGTCAGTTCTGTTTCAGAGTACATGCAGTACATTCAGACCTTTGATAAAGTTGTACACAATCAATTGTAGGATCATAGAATATCCTGAGTTGGAAAGGACCCATGGGACTCAACGAGTTCAGCTCCTGGCTCCACGTGCGACCACCCAAAAATCAAACCATATTTCTGATAGTGTCGTCCAAATTCTTCTGGAACTCTGCTAGGTTTGGTGCCATGATCCCCTGGGGAACCTGTTCCAGTGCCCAACAACCCTCTGGTGAAGAACCTTTCCCTAACACCCATAGTGAGCCCCCTGACACAGCTCCATGCCATTCCCTTGGGTCCTGTCACTGTCATCAGATCAGTGCCCGTCCCTCCGCTCCCCATGAGGGAGCTGTAGGCTAGCATGAGGCCTCCCCTCAGTCTCCTCTTCTCTGAAGGAACAAACCAAGGAACCTCAGCTGCTTCTCACACATCTTGCCCTCCAGAGCCTTCCCCATCTTTGTTGCCCTTCTTTGGACACTCTCTAACAGTTTTATGCCCTTCTTATATTGCGGTGCCCAAACTGCACCCAGTGCTCGAGATGAGGCCACACAGCATGGAGAAGAGTGGGACAGTCCCTCCCCTCACCTGGTTGGCAGCACTGGGCCTGGGGCACCCCAGGGCCCTTTGGGCTGCCAGGGCACACTGTTGGCTCACGTTCAACTTGCTGTCAAACAGAATGCCCAGATCCAGCCAAACTTGATAGCAAGTCTTATGGAGGCTTCTTCATGGCTTAACACTTTTGGCATTATCATCATCCTATAGTCCCTTCCATCAGATATTTTCCAATCTCAACAGCAATTTAAATTAGTCTTTGAAATGCATTTTCCATTCATCTCACAATGTCTGAGGGTACTTTTAATGAAGAAGTAATTAATAAAGTATAGGGAAAAAAAAAAAGACTAACATCCCCAGAAATAACGTTCTCATTTTAAAATAAAATAAAATAAAATCTGTTACTATTTTATAGAGTTTAAAAAATCTATTGGCACTCATTTTATCTGTTTAAAACTCAGTAGAAGTCATAACTAGCTTTTCTAAAATGGGTGCCAATTGCAAGCAGATGGGTGATTAGTATTTAAAGACAGAAATTCAATTAAAACTCTTCAGGGGTTATTAAACTGGCTTTCACACTCTCCTGCCTATGCAGAAGATGACTTGAGCTGTTCAGAGAATTGCTTTCACACTTGATACTCTGTCAATTTAAGTTAACTGAGTGTGGGATGGACTATTTGCCTTTCTCAGGTTTCTGTTTGCATTGTTTTAGTCAATCCATCAACTTTCTCTGTATTCATTGAGTTTCAAAGCCACAGTTTTCCTAATGAAGTATGTTAATTTAGTAGCATCAGAAAGAAAAAGATGTTCTCAAATCTCCACCTGGCTGTCTTGGGAATCATGACAGCTACTTAACAAGCTTCAGTTTTCTCTTACTAACCTAAAATAGGAGTTGGCACATGCTATTTGCCAGCAGTTGTATATTTACCAGCTTAACTACATCTTTAATGTAGTTGAAGAACCATGAAGAACTCACTGTTAGCCTTGTTTGGATTAAACTTTACACCATGCTGTATCAGATTCTTTTTCATTTGCATTTTTATTTGCTTTGTTCATTTATTTTTATTGGACCCAGATATCAAGTGTCCTGTATTCCTCTAATTAACACAAATCGTTATATGCCCAGAAAAATAAGTCGTCTTATAGTGGGAGACATTTTAGAATATTTACAAGTAAAAATGCAGACATCAGAATTTCTCTCTATCCCAAAGGGATTGTAAATCTTGTTTGTAATTAATTGTCATAACTCACAGAGTATAAAGCCTGCCACATACCACAGCTCCAGGATTTCTTAACTGAATATTAGTTGGCTTTGCGTGGGAAACTTGCAGATTCATGTAAGTTGCATTTTTAGCAACAAACAATTTAACAGCTCTACTTTACATTAGGTCAAACTTTCACCCCCTTTTAGTGAGCTGATACAAGGATTCTTTGCGCATTTTCTGCCTGAATTTCCTCAGTAAAGGAGGAAATTTTCCTCCAGGAGAAGTGGGACTTCAGGAGCCCCTGAGACAAAGCCACCGTGTTCATGTCACTTACCACTTTCATTAGAAATGTCTAAGACAGTAAAACCTCAGTGGCCTATAACTGGAAATGACCTTATGTCATAGAGCAAGATGAAGAGGCTGATGTTATACCACTTGTAGACTCATAAATACAGTCTCATATATCCATCTAACTAGAAGTACCAAACCTCCCCAAAATTGCAGGTTTTGTGATTCTAGATTTAGCATTTTAAATTAGACTTTCTCCTTTGACAATGATATGGGAAGAAAAACAAACCTGTTTGTTTATCTCAGTTCAGATCCCAAACTATCATTCAGAGCAAAGAACTCAGGAGAAGTTTCAAGATTCAGAAAACATCCTAAAATGTAGCTGCATCTACAAAGATGAATTTTAACCAAAACAAATAAAAAGTTGAAATGATACTTGGTAAAAATCACCGTGCCATATTCTTCATTTTCACCCTATGAGGCTAAAAGACAAGACTATCGTCTGGTAATGTAACTGCAAAGTATGTTGGTGAAATTAGGTAACCTCTCCTGGTCACTGCTGAGTATTCATTCACAGTGGAATATCTGGTAAGAACGCTGTGTCTTTTTTAGCAACGTCACACTGAACATTTTGTTAGCGAGACTCAACTCACCATTTTTTTGTCTTGTGGCTATTGCAGAAAATGAACTCTGTTCATATTTATTCCATACTTTTTTATTCCAGCTATCAGAGCTCAACATCTGTGTGCTGCTGCAGTACTGTGGTCTGGGGACAAAACAAAGATGATCAGGAAAAAGACAAATACCTGTTCATTCCCATTTAGTATTTGGGTCTGACAAAATGCAGACATAAGTTATTCATCTGTTGGTTATCAAAACACAAGCCTTGAACAAAATCCTAAGCTTGCAAGCCATAAACTTTGTGGTGACAGTCACAGCAGAGATCCCCAGTCACCGTCAATTTGAGGGCATCACAATAAAAAAAATTATTTTTACCAGAGATCACTTCCGATTCCCTTTTTCAGATCTTCACAGTATATGTTACAGTAATTTACAATAAATAATCAATCCTCAGCTTCCCTTCTCTGCTGATCAGTAATAAAAAGTGTGCTTTTGCTAATCTTTATGAGTAAGAGATTACACAGACCTGAAGCTGAAACTATATCTCTAATAAGTCAGACCCAAACCTCAGACATTTCTTTCTCCTAAGCAGAAGGATTTGCCTCTTGCACTCTCAGTATGATGGAGTCTCACCAGCCAAATTATTTCTTTCAAAGTATCATGCAACCTCCCCAAGATGCTTCTTCACATACTATCCTCTTTTTTGAATTAACATAGCCTAAAGGTTTGGCAAATAAACATTTGTTCTGTATTTGACAAAATCTCATGTTCACCATAAAACTCTAATTATTGCTGGAAATTCACCAGAAATTCCATATCCTCACTCAACTTGGTTGCTTCCCATTGACAATCCCACTTCTTCTTGCTGATTTGATGTCATTGAACTCAGCAAAATTTAGGGCAGAATGCAGGAAAAGATGTGTAATGTAACCTGTGTTAATCTGTGTTCAAACTAGACTGTCACACCTCACTACAACAAATATATTGCATATATTTATTTTGGAGGTTTCGACACACCTCTGCCATAGGACACCTGAAAACATGCTGTTCTTTGTCTACACTGTCTGTAAACAAGAAGGCTGTACTCAGGTGACATTTTAGATTATTTGGCACTAACATTTGGCACATCTAACAACATGGAGTGCTGCTGGCCGCAGAGTCAAGTGCTGGACTTACATAACTTTCACACCACCGATGTAGCAATAGGAAAAATATTTTCTTCTGTGGAAATTGCCATTAACTTTTTCTTTTGTTTTAACCTTGTCAGAATGATATCTTTTCAAGATAATTTGAAATTCATACATTATGAACCCAGATTTCTACTTTTTACAGGGGATGTGGACATGATACTCCATAAAATTATGCTCACTGCATGAATTGCTCAGTATTAGTGATCAGCATGAATACTGGTACATAGTAATATTCTCAGGTTACTTTATATTGGTTTATTTCTAAGGTGAATGAAGGAATCTAAGTCAGGAATGTTTGTGGAATGTTTGACGGTTTACTATATTTATGTATTGAACTAAATGGGAGTTTTACAAAAAAACAAGATGGCTGAAGATCTCCACAGATGTAGACCACAATGAAAACAAGAGCCATCTGTTAGCTTTAAAATTCCCAACTCCAATGTATCAGTCATTTTGTTTATGCTGCCTGGGAACTGGCGTGCAGAGGAAGATTAAAAGGGTTTTAAGGCTCTTGGAATGGAAGGTCCATTTGTGAGACACTGTCTCAACAGAGGCTGACGCAGGCAAGCTGTGTGGAGGGAATCCAGTCTTCAGGATCGGGGAAAGGTGAGGTATGTGCACACTGAGATATGCAGCCCGCCTACTAATTTTAAGATAAACTTTTCTATGAAATGTTTTTATTCTTAACAGGGCAATGTTTATGGGAAGAGAGAATATCTGTAATAAGTAATTTGCGTAATAAGTGCTTTTGCTTAACACCTAAGCTTTATTCTAATAAAAAGTAGCTATGTGTTTATTATATCCTTGGAACATCACAGTTGTAGCAATGCTGCAATAAATACTTTCTTAACAGAAAAGGTAGAAGAGTTAGTTTTGCAAGGTACTTGATTATGCACCTGTACCAGTCCACACCCTGAAAAGTCTCTGCACAGGAGGTGCCTTGAAAGGGACAAGGAGGCTTTCAGACTGTAAAGGTCGGGGTGTTCTTTCATTTAACTAACACCAGCTGCTAAGTAAAAACAGTTTTGGAAACACTTCTCGGTTTAAAATGATATTTTCTTTGCAACAGCTGAAGCAAATTTTATCCACATATAACTGGGAACAGTACTTAATAAGTTATAGTTCATTACAAAAAGCTGTTTAAAATAAAAGATATATCAGCCAGAAACATTGCATACAGATGTACCTGCAGAGGCTGTGGTCTGGGGTTGACTCAGGAGCTGGGTCAAACACAAGTGTGTTAGCATTTAAATCTGCCCCAGCACAACCAGCCCCAAGCCCACAACCAGGACAGGCTCAATGTCACAGCAGAGCGGATTTTTGAACAAAGGAGTGCTCACACTTGGCTCTCCAGCTGCCACTAAAAAGAACATTATTAGCAACCCTGCTAACAATTCTTTTATTTGATCAACTTGCTACCAGATCCCAGCAGATCCCAGTCAAGAAGTCTGATGAGCGAGGAAGTTCGAGCTGAGGCCTACCAATCATTTATTTTTATTATTGCTAAATCTTATCTCCCTGATATATTCTTCAAAGATTCAGAGAGTTAAAATAGCAGGCTTCAGAATCTGAAAATCTATAAAAGACAATTTTCTGAATCCAAGCCTGGAAAAGCACTGACCTTCTAACACTGCTTATTCTTGGATGCTTTCTCCTCTTCTTTCTCTGAGCGGTCTGGATGGGTATAAGAGACCCATGGGAGATGTATGTGGAAAGGAGAGATAGAGAGATGGGCATCTCTAGAAGGCAGACTGAGAGCAAGGAACATGACTAATGAAGTTTCATGTGAGAGAACCAAGTGCTTCTTTAGAATTGGGCTCTAACACTAGCTGTGATCTAAACATAAAAGATGTAGAACAGAAACTTTGTTATGTTGTCAAAGGCTCTCTGGGAACTAGGATTTAAGAATTCCACCAGTGCCTCCTCCTTAAAATATTCTAGTCTGAGATGCAAGCAAGCCCAAGGGCCCAACCTGATCCCCTTCTGGAGAGTTGTACTGTGCTAACTACTAAAACAGACCCCTTTTCAGAAAATGAGCAAACAATCTCAGGTGCTTTAATCACAGATTCAGAATCATAGAATCATAGGATATCCTGAGCTGGAAGGGACCCACAAGGATCATTGAGTCCAGCTCCAGGCTCCACATAGGACCACTCAAAAATCAAACCCTGTGTCTGAGAGCGTTGTCCAACAGCTTCTTGAACTCCAGCAGCTTCTTGCTATGACCACTGCCCTGGGTAGCCTATGTCAGTGCCCACCCACCCTCTAGTGAAGAATCTTTTCCTAATCCCTAACCTGACCCTCCCCTGACGCAGCTCCATACCATTCCCTTAGGCAGTCTATAAACTAACTAGCCATCAGACAGCTCATCCTTTATCAGCTGGTAAAATGTCTCCTGAAAGAGCTCTGTGTTATACTTGTCTCTCCTTCCTCTCTCCTTATTTAGCAACAGCAGATTTCAAAGCATAAGCCACAATCCTCACAGCCAGGATTTCTTTGGGCTGGCCCTGGTCTGCCTGTAAGAGCAAACACACGGAGGTGCTTTCTCAAGTTTACTGAGACAGAAAGAGCAATGAGGGAAGACCTGTACTCGTTTAGTGTTCACAGCATTCACCAGCAAGATCACCTTCTATTCACTTCAGAGGCTGTGAATCCATCCTGGACACCTGCCCTCACATTCCTCCTCCAGTAGACCTTTTAGCCTCACCATAGCCATCACATGGGTGGTTGTCAGTCACAGACCGATACTTGGCATAAGCTGGAGCAGAGATCTCTGGAGAAAGTAGAACAAGATTGTTTTAAAGCAGAACTGCTGTCAATGCATTAGAAAGCTTTTCGCTTTTAGGAGGTTTCCCCTGCACCCAACAGATTCTTCCCCCCTTACCCTTCTGCCCCCTTTAAGTGCATCAAATCCAAAAGCATTTGGTGTGACTGGGTTCTCATGGTGGGATGGAGACTGCCTAGATCACAATGCTTCTGTTAGGTTTTCAAGCCAGTTAGCTGCTGTGCTCACAAGGAAGAGCTGATGGCCTCAGCCTCCCCTGCCCCTGGGGCCCTCCTCAGGGCTCACTGCCTGCTGGGTGTGGCTGGGAATCCACAGGCTCACCTTCGCCTGACACCTCCAGAATCTCTTCATCACCTGCAAGCCAAGCAGAACAAGCCTGCGCTACAAGCTCACAGAAGCTTGGTTTTAGTATTCCCCTGGACCTGTGGGATTTTGCGTTTCGGCTTGGCTGCCTTTCTTTGAAGACCATGTCATGGTGTCTATCTCACCTTCATCCAAACAAACCAGACTCTGGGGAGTTCGTTATCTGTTTTACCATACCTGTGTTTGTACCTTCTTCAACAGGTTCCTCCAGATCATAATAAATGTTACCATACCTTTCCCTTGGACAGCTTCAAGAGTAGAGGATGCCTCCAACTCTCTATTAGGAAACGCCTTTTGTTTGTATGCAGAAGCCTCTTAAAATCCATTTTAATCACCTGGAGAAGTAACTCTAAAAGGATAAAGAATTGGGAGGAGAAAGATCTACCTTTGTATGGCAAACGAGTGGAAGACAGGGAAGAGTTCAGTGAAAATACACAGGGACATTGCTCTGGCAGTCACACGGTTCCATGAAGAGTCTAAAGCTGACTCTTGAGTTTGGTACCATGATTATCAGTGTACCTGAGCTCCTCCACTGTGTTTAACTGCTAGTTCTCCCATGTTAGTTAGCAGAGGCATTGTATTTTGTGTTTCCCTTTCCATTTCCTCTTCAATAGATCAGTACTTTGATTTCTCACTGCATAAGTTTTATGCCAGGAGACAACTGACAGCAGCAAGCATCGAGTTCAAATTTTAAGGATCGCTGACAAAATATTCACTATAGTTTCTACAAAGAAACCTAGGAAAAATACACTATATTTTATTGAGCTCATGGAGCTAGTTTTCCTCACACAAACATGAATCAGCTGCTCAAAACAGACAATTCTCTACTGAAAATAAACAAGAAAGAAAAACCAGAAGGTGGATGAGTAGCTTAATACACAGTAGCTATTTCCTGTCTACCAAAAGCGTAACTGTTTGGCCCCCACTTCTCTGTGATCTTGGAGCAGACACTGCTAGATATCTGCTCCCTGCTGCCTCTCTGTAGCTGGAGACCGCAGGGTCTCTCCCTCACAGGTGCGAGGGCACAGCCGGAGATAACACACACATCAAATCAGTGTGGAGTTACAGGTCAGTAGGGGTTCCTCCTCCCTCCAGCTCTGCTAGGACAAGGCCACTGCTCTCACTCTCCCCAGTTTACCAGACTGAAGTTTTTTTTCACGATGTTTAGAATTAAAGTGAAAAAAAAAAAAATAAAACACTGGTATTGGTCAAAGTTCAGCAAGAAGGTTGGAGAGAAAAGGGCTGAAATATTTCTTAATAGTGGTGAAACATTTCTGTCTGGCTACTAAAGAGAACACAGGCTGCTATGTACTATGGGGACTGCATAGCTCCACCATTCCTCCCAGTAAGAAATACAGTCAGTAGCTACAGCTCTGCAGTTTCAGGAAGTGATTTTGATTTGCAGTTTATAAAGAGGATTTGGAAAACTGGTGCCAAACAGTGGGTGTAGGGCAATGGAAGGACAGCACACGTACAACCATGGCAGAGCAATGCATGGCAGCAGGGTCAAGTCAATGCCACCAGCTCATACAGAGAACGTTTCTGTCATCAGGGCAGGCTGAAAGTGTAGGGATACAGCCCACCTGAAACTTTCCGTTACCTGTATAAGAGGAAAGAAAAATTGAAGTACAAAGAGAGCAAAAAAACCAGCAAATGATAGACCAAATTTGCCAGATCTGGGAGTTTTCTTAGTGTACTGTACACGTGTTGATAATCCACAATTCAGATAACTAGATATGCCTTCACTAATAATCAATTTTTTTTATATCCTTCAAGCAGTACTTGTTTGAGAAATTACATGTTCTCATATGCTACTCCCGTTGCAAAAAAATAAATAAATAATCAGTAAAAAATGATAATACATGAAAAATGTAGTACACTCTCAAAGGGCACCCACTGTATGTTCTACCTCTGTTTGTGGTATCTTTTTATAAAAGTAGGTGTAAAGCCGGACAATTTAAGAAGCGTAATAGCATCCCCTCAGCTGCTGCGCTGTAGTGTACTGGATGGAAACACACGAAACAAACACAGGCTCTCCACCATCTGCAGTCTGGATATAATTTTTTCCATGCTTCCTCATTTCTGAGAAGTGGAAAATCTCTGATCTGCTCCATATGTTTGCTTTACACAGTGCCACATGCCGATCCCTACAGAGCACAGGCACACTGATAAAACTGGCTCACATGATCTTGAATGATTCTTGTTACAAAAAACAGGATAAGTAAGCCCTTCTAGTTTGTCATTTGTCTTCTATCCATCTAATAAAAGTGGGTATGCTTTCTGTTATTCCAGCAACACTGAAAGAAAATGCAGTGCAAAGAGAACTTTCATTAACTTAGAGCTCATTTTGGCAGCTAACAGTGTTGAGAACACAGACTGGCATGAAGCTGGGACAGCCAAGCAGCCTTCCCTTTCATTCAGTGATGTGACAATTCACAGCCTGAAGGATTGCTTATGATTTGTAGCAGGCTCCAAAGAAATCAGAATTTCAGCTACTGCCAATAAATGCCTTCAATTACTGCTAGCACTAAGCAGATGATATATATTTACCCATGCTGATAAAGAGAATTAAAGCAAAACCTGGCTGCCCCACCCCGTCCCTGGAGCACCCTAGAAAACACCTGCAGCCAGCAGTGCTGGGGAGCAGCCTGCCCTCCAGACTCAGCCTGGGGCAGCTTTGTCCAGCCCTGCTGCTCTGCTCAGCTCAGCTGCACCTTGCCTGTGCCAGGAGCAGCCTCAGCCAGTGAGGCAGCCAGGGACACTGCCTGGGGGAAGCATTTCAGTATTGCTAAGAGTGCAAGCAAGCCCAAGCAATATAGGAAACTGTCTGCAAGCTTTAACTGGAAAAATACATGCTAGACTTAGTGATACAGATTGAAAATTTTTGTATTGTTTTATTTTATTTTCTGTCCTATTGTGGCTGTTTTGAAGGAGAGAGGCATGCAGTCCTCTGTGCTCTCAAGCAGACAGATGTTGCTATTTCTGATAGCACCACTTAGGGTCTTTGGTATTTCCATAACTAATTAAACAGAATAAAAACTAGTAATTCTGAGCTCTTTAAGGGAAAAGAAATCATTTCATCCCGATCTGCTACCATGGGAGTGTTTAGAGTGTGTGGTTGAAGCAAAGAGTGGGGTTCCAGGCACGTTTCTCCTACTGATAAAGCCTCCAACCACATCTGTATATGCATGTATCAAAGGCATAATACTGAGTAATACTGTGCTTTGAAAAGAACAGCATTACAAACATCACTAATTTTAAAGAAGGAAGAAGGAATTCTGTCCGTGTATTTCTTAAAGTCACAACAACAGATCTGTGTTCACAGGCTCATGCAGACACAGGTACACACACAAGTGCTGAAATGAGATTTACACTTCGCTCACTTGTTGCTGGACTAAGCAACAATGACATACTTGCTCCACACTCAGTAGATGCTCACACATTGTCAGAATTTATTAACAACTTATTAAACTTTCTTAGTGCCTCATATTAAATGCAACATTGCTTCTTTTTTGTATGGCAGATACTTAGGAAGAGCCGGTAGAAAAAGCAGACATATAATAGCTTTTACCTTCCTTTGAGAGAAAACCATATGATTGTACAACTACTACATCATAAAATGCAAATAAATGAAAACATTAAGATCAATGGGTGATCAGCACTCAGCACATCAGAGCTGGCCTCTCACTAAAGTTTACTTCAGCCTGCTTCACAGCAATTTTAACCACATTGCTCCTCACCCTCACCTAATATAACCCAGCATCACACTATTGGATCCGGGTCACTGACTCTCCAGGAATGACTTCTGATTTACACTGACATAAAATGAAATCATATTACCTATTTTTCACTGCTGGAATGAAAGATTATATTTTGCTTTCTGGTAAATGTTTGCTTGTAGAGGCTGATTGTGAGATCTGGTCACCAACAGACGTTTGTCAGCTGAAAAATTTCTTCTTTTCTCTGCCTCAAATTATTTGCATGATCCTATTTCTACCAATACTTTTGCATTTATAGTTTATCGATAAAAGAGCACCTGAGACTAATTTCCTTAGGAGTCCATCAACAGAACGTTCTGTGGTGCACAGGGGGCAGCAGATGGAGATGTGTGTAACAGCTGTGCACGTTGTGTGGGGTCTGCAGTGACACTGGAGGAGGGAGCTGCTGCCAGCACTGTGCCCATGGAGCTTTCTGAAGAAGTCCCATTTTCAAATGGTATTGCTAGCCATCAATGCTAAGGAAAGAATGCAGAAAGCCAGCACTGATAGCATCACTCTACCAGATGAGAGATTTCAAAACTATGGACTCAAGATTAAGTTTCCCACCTGGAAAGTAATATGTTAGAGGAGCTGAAATGATTTGTGCATATTTAGTCTGCTTTAACAAGGGTGAAATATCCCATTATCTAAAAAATCTGAGGAGTTTAGGGAATATTTTACAATTGCTTTTTGCTACGAGGTAGGAAAGTACTAAATTCCATAGCAGAATCTGTGGGCTTGTTCCGAAAGAAGTGCTCCACAGCAAAAAAGCGCATGACTCACCTCTTCAGCTAAAAACACATATCCTTCCCTCCTGGGACACCACCACCGGTGTTGTTACAGCTGCTTCCTTGTGGCATTTTCTGGGCCATTGGGTCTCCCTTTTGTACAGGTCTCCTTAAATAGTTCTGCTGCATTTGTGATCAGGCTGAGAGCAATGGCAGGGACACGGGCTAGAGGAGCAGAGAGGCACTGCAAACTGCGTCAGCCAGCCTGGGCACAGAGGGGAATCCTGTCAGAGTGCTGAAAGGACTCATCCATGCCTCCAGGCTGGCAGTGCAAGTGCAGGAAGACATCTCTCCAGGAGGAGGCTCCCAGCTCTTCTGGTGCAAGCACAGGTTTTACCTACATGCTTGTTTGTAAATCAAGCTCTGCAGTATCTTTCCCAGTATCTCACCAAATGAAAGAATTCTACCTTTGTAAGATATGAAACACTAGTGGAAATTGAAAGCTAGTGGAAATACTAACAGCTTTACAAAGCCTGTCTGTTGATCTTTCAGATCTTTTTCCACTCTTCCTGGGGATATTAGCTAAAGGGTTGATTTCCTGAAATTCAAAGGAATCAGCAGAAGTAAGGATAGGAAGAAATCTCACTTTCACTGAAAAAAAAGGTTACCTGATTATTTGTTCAGTATGGTTTCCTTTGAAGTAGTCAGAAATTAGAAAGATGGGAAATACTCTAATAGTACTGTTAAATTATTTTTGCATTAATTTTCCACAGCTATTCCAATGATTTAATGAGTGCATACGAAAGATGCCTGGCAACTCACAAAATAATTAAAAATGTTTTGGAACCATGGAGCTGCAGATCTTTCTGTTTTGTCTTATTTAAGAATACACACATTGAGTGCAGACTGTAACCAGTGAGAAAGTCAAAATATCAAAATAAATATATTGTAATCAAGACTTCAAAATCTTTTAAAAATCTTTCTAAAATCAAAGTATCACAGAATTATATCTTATAAATCTTTTTCTACTGTTCTTTTTTCCCCTTCTGTTGGCTATGAAAGAAATACACGTTGAGCACACATATCCAGCAATCACAGCAGTGTCTGAAGCTGGTTGTCCTCCAGCTGCTGCAAGCCATTACAGCTCTAGGAGATTCCTTGGCTTTGAAACTGTTGAAAATCTGACTTTTTTCTGGAGTTTTCTTATATTCTTAAAGATAAAACCTTTGATACAATGGCAAAGAGAAAATAAAGATTTTGTATTAGATTGCTAACATTTTTCTTCCCATCTTGTCAGAACACCTGGATAAAAGGATGTTTAACACCTTTAGTTGCAATTCTTACAATTTTCACTGCAGTACCAGCTCGGATTACTACCACAAAATATGTATGTTTCTGTTCCTGCAGCTAGTGCACGCTTTTTGATTTTTTATGCATATGAATGTATTAATCCAAATCATCTTTCTGCTATTGAAAAGATACAGGCTCTCAAGAAGGATGAGGGATGGGCCTCCAGCTGATCAGTTGGATTTGCATTCAATGTTATGTAGTTCCCAGGAATCCTATTATACAACATGGAAAAAAATGCAATTAGTAGACAGACTTCTTTATATACATACTGACTACTAAAGGGAGTTGTCATGATTTGATATATCTTACAAGACAGCAGATCTACCTAAAAGTCGTGTCCTGTGAGACTAATTGTCATCACAGAAAAACCTAGAGGAGAATCTGAAAGCAGCCAAGACTTCCAACGAAGTCCTTCCAACTTCCTTCCAAGGAAGCATTTCTGCCCGCATGACCTGGTCAGTGCCTCCGGATGTTAATCTGGGGCATTAGACCCACTTCCACTCGGATGAGAGCTGCTGTTACTTACCATTAGCCACAGAATGAGTGAAAAAGGGTCATTTCAGGCCACCTCCTGCAGTGTCAAACCCAATTGCCAGAGTGACTGCACAAGGCTGACAGGTAGCACACAGGGGCAAGAGGAGAGCTCCAGGTATTGCCTGCTTGCGACAGCCTCTCAGAAACGATGATCAAACAAAGAGTTTAAGAATAGACAGTCTGAACATGGTCCAAATGTCCAGCTCCAAACAGAAGCACATTTAGCAAACACTTTCTACATGAAGCCCTAAAGCAATCTGTAATCTCATGGCAGAAAAAGTGAAGAGAAAAAAATGATATTTCAACTGTTAGCAGGGAAGTGTACTGCTCAAGAAATTAGTATATCAAAAATGTCGGGGCCACAGACCAGTTTGGTTTGTGAGGCAGCTCCACTGTCTTCAGCTTAATTTGATGGTTTCTCCAAGGAATGAAACTAATTTCATGGCTTCTTTGAACAACTTGAAAGTATTAGAACCTATAAATATTTGAGAGGATCGCTTCTAAATTGGGCTTCTGAAAAATAAACAGCGATCAGACTAACAATAATGCTATGCGGACGAGGAGCACGGAGGGGAAGGCCTTCAGCCAGGGCACGAGGCTTTTCAGCCATACCCCAGACCTTTCCTGGGGCACTGCTTGTCACCTATGTGGCTGCGTTCCTCACCTGCAGGTTTTGCTTGCTGGACACTTCAGGCTAAAGTAAATTTTTGGCCAAAATCCTAAATTGACTCCTTCTATAGCTGTGACTCAAATGGAAAGCAGATAAATAATGGCAGGTTTGCTTAGCCTTTGTTCATTAAGATACTGGACAGTAGTTGCTAATGTTTTTGGAGGTATGCCTTCTGCAAAATGTTGCCAAACCAAACATACACGGCACACAAACACGGATAAAGAACTTTATATCTCGCTGATAAATTAGGAAGGATATTTAAATCGTAGGTGTATCTAGAGTAAATCAAAATTACAGTTATATTGATACACATAAAGATTAGTTTAGGTTTTCCACCTTTTTATTCTGGTCCCTTATTTTCTGTTCTCCAGCAGCTAAGGGGGTACTGCCTCAGGTTAGATGGGGGCCTAGGGGTTATAAACCAAATAAATGATCAAAAGAATGACTTGCCAATTAAACTGGAAAAAAATAATCAAGATTAGAAATCCTGGATTTCTTTTATTTTTGATATTGTTGCTAAGTGATTACACTAATTTATGAAACATTAGTTCTGAATGGAGCGTTAGAAATGAATGACTGGAACGGCATTATAATGCCTCTTGTAAAATTCCTTTTTCCTCTTATTTACTGTGTAAAACTATGGATAACACACAACATCTCCCGAAGAGAACTGGAAAAGTTCAGTTTACACATTTATCCACTTCTATCTGTGTGTTCTTATTCATGACAAAGATGTTGAAGCTTTTCCTGGTTACATATTGAGTTAAACAAAATCTGATTATTTTATGTAATGTTACTTTCTTCCCATTCAAAGATGAAGAATAAGAAGCAGCCTTATTTAAAAATCAGCAAAAGCAAATGATGACAAATTTAGAAAACACATATGCAATGTCTGTGCGAGCCACTGAATTCCCAGCCATTTCTGTCTCCGGAGTGCGGAAGGCAGTGCTGCTGGTGCAGGCTGTACCCATGATCAGCGCGGCTTCGCGGAGGCTGCCCATCGCTTCCCTGGGGCTGAGAATGAGGGAACAGATTGTGATAACCAGAAGTTCACAGTTAGTTTTCCCTCATTTCCCCCATTGATTTTTAATTTTGGTTTGAAGCTCATTTTCCAGGGTTCCCATGTGGTTTGTGTATAGCTCAACGTTAAGCACTGTTCTGCTAAAATGACAGAAAATGTATAATGGCTATAGTTCACTGCAGAAGAATTGCTGTGCCCTCAGCCCTGTCTGGTGTGGGGAAAAGCTTCCAGGCTGATGAGACAAACAACAGAAACTCGAGTAACATAAGCCCAATATATAGAAAATCTGTGGGTGTAGGCATCTGGAGCATTCAGCTACAAAACAGTGGGAAGGAGGATGGCAAAAGCACAGCAGGACTACTTGAAACCAAATGGAGAGAGAAATACTAGAGAAAAAAGGGTGAAAATTGACATAGAGCCACGACCTGGGTTTGACAACATTAATTCGGCATTTCAGGAAGCAGCAGTGCCTGCAGGCCCCAGGTTTACGATAGAATCCCCAGGGTTCTAATCCCCCACTTGTGTATGATACCCACAACAGTTGTGACCTTCATGGTGCTGAGCATCTCCATGTGCATCCCAGTCCCAAGTGTGACTGTTTTTTGGTCCTGGCAGGGGCACAGTTCCAACGTGGTGGTGATGTCCAAGCTGGACATTCTGCAAGCCTTCTAAGCTGTAAAGAGAAATGGTTGGGTAGCAATTGGCTGTCTGTGCTGAGGAACACGCCACAGTTCTGCCACCACTTACTGGATCAGCACGCCAACCACAAACACAGGACTAGATGCAACAATCTGCTGAAAAAAACATCAGGAGAGAGAAAACCAGGCCCAGTGGGCTCCGTCCGAGGCTGTGCTCAGAGCTGGCTGCTGCTCCCCTTGGTGCTGACCGCTGCTGCACCTGGGTGCGGCATGGCATTGGCATCCAAAGGTAGGGAAAAGTGATAATGGCAAGTATGCTGACAGACAGGGACAAGAACCCCAGAAGAGGAGAGGTACTCAAGTCTGTAAATGGCATTTTCTGTGGGGAGAGCTTGGAAATGTCAATAGTTAAAAGGAAGTGAGAATTTTATTTGAGATTTTCTTTATACTTTTAAAGATCTCCCAAGGGGTTTTTAGATCATGTGTAAGAGTTTGGCATCTCAGTAACGCCATAAACTTCACAGTAGCTCCACAATGCCCTCAATTTTGCTTATTACTTTTATTCTGCAGCGTTTGCTCACTCCAGTGATTCTTTGAGGGTACAATACACAAAAGCATCGCTCATCTCTGCATTGCCATTAAGCTTCAAAGGGGCAGCTGTGCTCCAGCTTAAAATCACTTTCTGTAGCTAAGCAATGCTATTAGCTCAAAAAAAGGAGAAGAACATTCAGGAGAAAAAAAAAAAAAAAAGCCACTTTGCAATGTGTCCATAGAATCAGCAGGTTCATTTTCCTTTAGATAGATTTTTTTCGTTTTCCCCAAATAGTTTAGGGATGTTGATGTTTTTACTAAGCTTCTCATTTGGAATGACTCATAGCTGTGGCTTCCTATAACAGAAGGGATTCCTATTTGGACTCCCTACAAGGCACCTCCTTGCTACTTACGCATTAATCAGATGCAGGAAGAGATTAGCAGCCTCATTCCAGTAACTGCAAGCAGCCCAAGTCCTCGATATTCATATTTTGCACATTTTCAAAGAATGATGCTATGAGCTGTACGAAAGCTTATGAAAAAAAAAAAAAAAGAAGAAGAAGAAGAAGTAAAGGAAATAAAGCAGAAAAAAACATTTGCTTGAGCAAGGAATTATAACTGAAAATAAAAACAGTGGAAGTTCCAGAAGTAAAAGTAAACCTGTGCTGACATGAAACATAAATATGCTAGAGATACAGGGTTTTTCTGTTTTTTCTGCCTTGGATACAAAGAGAAAAAAAAGAAGTCAGCCTCCCAGACTTTGATGGGAATGAGCAGCACCATTAAAGGACCAATTTAAAACCAATAAAAGCCACTGAACTCTATGCACTGGGGTCATGCTATTAACAATCTGGACTAGAAGGTAAACAGAGCATTAATTCAGCATGCAGCTGATTGCAGTGCTGTGAGAACAGGGACAGAACCTGCAGGGGACAAGAAAGGAAAATGGATGGGAAATCAGATTGAGTTTGGAGTAATGCAAACTAATTCTTCCGGGCTGAAATAGCAGGGATATCTGAAAAGCAACCGTGGCAAGCTCCCCCAGCCTGGCTGAAATGGGTTTGGCTGCAGGTCTTAAAAATGGGTTAATTCTTTACTGGTTGGAGCCTGGCAGGGGCAGGTACCACCTAGAGGAGAAGGGCAGCCAGGAGCCAACGAGAGCTCTGGTGCAGGAGCACCAAGAGGTAACGTAACAGCTCTGCCAGGGGCAAATGGGGACGTGCAGCCACTGGATGAGCATGGATCTGATCTCACATCTGATGCTCATGCGGATCCAGCAGTAATACCAATGCAAAACTTGCATAAATTTACAATAGAATGATGCTCTTATAAACTGTTCCCGCTGAAATACGTGTTTATATTTGACAGCCTGCAAGTCTTGCTCAGGAAACTAGTGAAAAGAAGAAAGCTGTTCCAAAACAATTTCATTTGAAAAAACTCCAAGTTATACATCACAGCACTGTAAACACAGTTCCCTTATGAAAGTGAAGTTAAATGTCTCTGCACGAGATTAACATTTAATATAGGTGAATTTGCAACTTTTTCTTTATAGATTTTACTGTTAGCATAAGCATTTATAAGACAGATATTAAGATCATTTGATCTGTTTAGGAGCTGAGCCAGAAAGAATGCTGCTTTTAATCTGGAAACCTTTTTACAAGCTCTTAGTCACAAAGATATTTGGATGTCTCTTGACAGAGACTGTGTCTATAGCATATAGTGATTTTTCTTAGATCATTTTCTTAGAAGCTGGGAGGAAAGAAAAAGAGACCAAAAACATCAAACCAGTCCCTAGAGCTGTAGATCCAGCATCTGGGAGTGCTTTGGGCTTCTTGTATTGCTCCCATACACCACCTCTGCACTTGCATTTCCCTTCTTTGAAATCAGGGCACGACAGTTCCCTACTTACTAAGTAGGTAGGTAAGATTCCCTCCCACTGTGCATTTCTTCTAGCAGCCTGTCCCGTGCAGCAGTGGTACTTCTCAAGCAGATGCCTCAGGAGCTGAGCATGTTTATCTGACAGCCCACCTACTTGTTTCCATGTTTGCTGTGAGTTAATCTTAGCATGTGCTGTCATTGAGGTGAACATGTGGATCACTGTATCAAAAAGTCATTTGCCAAGCTCTGTATTTTCTGTCACAGATATCGAATAAAGAGTTAATCCTGCTGCCATTCCTACATAACCATGCTTAAAAGTAAGTTGTTGAAACGTGCAAACAAATTTTAGATTCCATTATTATATTGGAGCCAAATACGATGTTCTTTTATGGTCTCTGCTTTCAATAATAATAATAAAACACTTTTATATGTGGATCTATCCTTTATTTTTATTTTCCTACAATGAGAAAAAGGCTGAAAATAAAGGTGAACACATTTGGAATAGAACAGATATGCTCTTTAATATCCTCTGAAAGAAAACATTCAAAATTCTACCACAGAGGTAAAGATGTGTAAGACTTAAGAACTTTCCTCAAGTAGCTGCATATATTCACAACATGAGTAATATTTGGTGAGCATGGGTTTCAGGAGCAGAACATACATTGAAGTCAGATTCTTTTAAGCAAACCAAATATAAAGGATTTTCCTTTCCACAGGTCATTTAGAAGCCAAACGGTATTCCACAAAACCAACCTATTCACAAGCTTTTTATCATATTACTTGTATTTCACATGTAATTAATGTATTGAGTCATTAATAATTAATTTTTAATAACAAATTATTGACAAATGATTGAAAAAATAGAAAACTAAATAAACCAAAACTACACCTCATTGCCAAAGCATGGCATTGTCCTATTGACAAAACCCAGCTATGTATTTGTTTTGCTTTCTACAAATTAGGGAAATTGAAAACATCACAAACTTGTGAAGCTGTGGAGGGGAACATTGTTTCACAGCAATAGCACATAGAAATTCATTAGTATGTAAGAGAAAACCAGCTACATCTTTGTTATGCAAATTATACACGACCAATATGCATATTTTTTGCTTCTATGATATGAAAAGGAAAGAGCAACAAATATTCAAGCTAAAACAATTCCTGTAGCCAAACTATGCCTATCCAGGAACTATGCAATCGGATACAATAAAATATCATCATTCATCAACTAAGACATCCAGAACAACTTCACCCATATCAGAGGTCATTTCTTCCAATGGTAATTTATGAAAAAAATAACTTCGTAATCCAAAAATATTTACGCCAGCTTCAGCAAAAACCATTTCATTAGACTGTCCTGGGGTTGTGGCATCTTGAGGATGCTTGGTTCCTGATATTTCTTACTGCTGTCCTATATAAACATGCACAGAGAATCTTCAGGCACTTATATTTACAATTTCTTCTTCCTCTTCATCAAGGTCAAGAAGAATTGAAGGTGCTCAGGAACTCACAAAAGCAGGATCCTTATTTATAATCTTCCTAGTACCAGAACAAGTGTCAGCTGGTCTTTGATCCTGTAAATAGAAAGATCTCCCCATGCTCTCATTAATAAAAGCTGGGAACTACCACTGTTCCTGGCCCTGTGCCTCTCTGAGTCAGACAGAGCTATCAGCCCCTGCAGACGTAAGCTTAAAAGATGGCAGATGATTTGGACTGACATTGTAAAACAGTACCAAATTCCCAGAGTTAGGATTCTGTTATTTCTTAAACATAACAGTAAAGTTACAGGCTTTTTTTTCTATCCATCCTGAGGTTCCATCTAGGCTCTAAGAGGTGTTCTGGCATCTCAAAATTAACAGCTGACTGTGGCTGGTGAACAGGACACACACAATGAATGCGGGACTAGATTCTCCCGTCTTTGGCTAAATGGAGGCATGGGAAGTAAAGATTGTACTTAGAGAGACAAGACCTCAAAGTTAAAGCTTGCAGTCCCCAGAGAAAAAAAGTAGGATGCAACCCTCACTTGGGTGGGACAGCACATGTTGAAAGTGATTGCATTAGGAACAGGGGAGCACTTGCATGCAGAAAAAAAAGGCTTACCCTCCTCAAGAACAAAAGGAGGAAATACCATCAATTCTTCCTTTGGATGTATTTTCTCCATATCAGATGGAATTTTGTACAAGTGCATGAATATACTCACATGTACACATGCATGAGCACATACAGATATTTAAGATCAAAGTTGCTGCACGTTCTGGGCTGATCACAGCATCACAATAGCTCCTGCTCCACTCTAACGAGGGAGATAGAACAGAAGAAAAGAGGAACAAGGATGCAGGAAAGAACAGGGATGTCAGTAAATAAATTGTTCAAAAGGGACAGCTTTTTGCCACTTTATTCCCTCTTTTTTTCTCCAGCATGAGTTTCTATTGTCTCGCTAATTTATGAGTCTATTTATGAGTCCTATTGTCTTCCCTAATTTATGAGAAGTTTGAACCCTTCAGCCCCCACTGTTTGGGAAAAAGGTACAAGTGTTTTCTTCGCTCCTTGCTTTAGCATCGCTCTTTAATGGCAGAACAGAGTTATCACATTTCTTATCTCTGAAAAATGCTTAATGTCTTTTGACATCCTCGCCAAAAAAAATCTTAATTCATTAGTCACCTCATGTTTTCTTTTCATGGATATTATTCATAACTTTTGCTAATTGCTAAGTGGATCAAAATGAATATATTGTTTCCACTGACGGGGGCGATGAATTCAGAACAGCAGATACATCACAGACTTCATTAGTGCCACTGAGTCCTCCATATCAATCCAAAATCACAGGTTGCAGTATTGCCCAGAAAACACACTACTAATTTAGAGGTAACTTTTAGACCGTTGCCCACTTCCAAGCTGTTTACATATTCACCCTAAATCAAAGAACAGAAGTTGAGATTCCCTCCTCCCAACAGAGCACAAGTCACACGGGAGCCCTCCAGTCCACCCTTTCTCTAGGTTCACGATTTCTTCACCTGGGCTATCAGTAGTCTAACTGCGATAGGAAGGATGGAGTGTGACCCCATCCCAGCCCAGCAGAGACTGGGAAATGGGAGGGGGCTGGGACTTCCTCAGGATATGGCGGAAGCTGAATCAGATCTCCCACTTCCCAGGCAAGTGCTCTCCCCCAGGCCATTGGGACAGCATGGCCACTGCCTTTCCCTCTTCCCTAGGTAGTTTACTGTATGCCTGGCTGTACTGGGAGTGCTCAGACCACTGCCAGCAAATCAACCCCTTCAAGCAAAACAAAGCACTGAGCGGCTTAATTTAACCAAAACCTGTGGCCCCATCACATGTAGCAATGCCTCTAGGAGTTTTCAGGATAAGTGTTTGGGCAGCTAAGCAGTCCAGGTAGGTTATATATGAATTGCCTGGCAAAGCTGTGTTCCTTAAGCTGGGTGCCAGAATTGTGAGTGGTCACTGATCTCACTGACTGTCTATGCACTGAGCAAAACCAGGAGCCTAAGCACAAACTGAAGGCTAGACTCAGATAAGGCTTTATGACAACCTGTGGAGAAGCTGGGAAACCACATGCAAAATGCATCTGCAATGTGAATATTAACACAAAAACTTCTGCCTTCAGTGATAGCTCACCGACCATATCTAGTGGGAGCCTTTGCCTTGATCTAGGTCTGCTGCAAGGGCCAGCAAAGAGGCAACGTCTCCACCGTTCATGGCAGCAGCTGGTACGTCTTTCCCAGGTAGCTCATAGCAGCCATGAAGTCAACCCTCTTGCAATCGTTTTCTAAAATTTATGCCATTTGGCACTTGCCTCAAGGTAAATGCTACTGCTGCTTCCTGTGCTTATACACTTTCCCAGTTTCCAATGGCACATTATAAGAGTTTATCTAAAAACACAACATTTATATCAGGAAGTCACAATCTTATACCAATTTCTAGATAGGACAATCTAACTGAACTGATGTCAAACCTGAAAGAAAGAAATCAAAAATAAGAGGTTTTATTTACCGTCACTACCTTTTCATTCTAACATCCTTGCAAATTTTCACTTCAGATCAAAAGACAAGGTCAAGAACATTTCAGAATACCCTGGCTCTTCTTAATGTTTTAGATTAGTAAATATTTTAGAGTGAGGTCTTCACTTTCCTGTCTCTAAAATAATAATAATAATTATATATACATATATCAAATACCTCCTTTTTCTCCTCTGAGCTGGATAAAACAATGGAAAATATCAATTTTTCCTCCAAGGCAGTTTTTTTTTTCTAGCTCAACAGAACCACTAAAAATGTAGTGAAAAGGCCAAAGTGAAGGGGACAACAGGAAAATGGGTACCTGGTAGCCAGTCTGGCTTCCATTAGCAATTTTGACTGAATATAAATTACTTAGATACATTTCAGCATCATTAGATCAATATTTTATAATGGAAAACTATTCTTCCAGAAACATTCAGTCCATTCCTAATCAGAACAAAGTGGATCATGAATGACTTTTCACTTGTTCTTGAAACAGAACCTGGAAATCAAATTCATAATAAATTTACAACTCCACTGGAAATCAAACAATTCTTATACGTAGTTTCTCCTTTGATTGTTTAGAAAAAAATCCTATTGGAGCTCCTTGCTACTTTTCAATGATTGAGGGCTTACAGAACATTATATTTTACAATTAGAAGATGATCTAGTGTAGAGAATATTGATTTATGCTGCGTTAGACATGGTGACATTTTCAAAATAACGTGCTAAAAGCAAAAGGTTTTGCATTTATACCACTGGAGTCCCTGTTTTGTCACTGATTTCAGTAGGAGAAGAATTAGAACCAGGATGAGGATGTATAAACATAATTCGGTGAAAACTATATGCTTAGAAGCCAATTAATTTCCATCAGGACTTTCCTTGCTTTCAACCTTGCTATGCACAATACTCTATAGGCCAACCACCATCACAGATTGAGTGAATAGGTGTGAACTATAAGCTGTACGTTGAATTTTAAATATCTGAAACAGAATGCACTGTTCCCACAGAGCAATAAAAACATCCGCATCCAAAGGGCATTTTTATATTTGCATTTGGAAAATATTATTCTCTTCACAGCTGTTACCCAGCCAAAAAACAATGCACGGGTGCAGCCAACAACTTGGAGTGGAAAGGAGCTACTTATTTCCTTGCTATGGTCCAAGGTGTTTTCAGGGTTGTTGAATATAGTTTCCTGTTTTTTAGACAGTTCTTAAAAGTGGACCTTTGGGGGAACAAATTATTTTGAAAGTTGCAGCAACTTGAATGTAATGTCATTGATTTCCTTAGACTTACTGCTGTTTTAAGTCGCTGTGACTCAGATTCCTTTGTATATTATGAAACAACACTATGTAACTCAATACATGTTCAAGTATGGAAGTACCCATACATCTGACATCCAAAACTGAGAGCAGTTCTAATTTTATGAAGTCTTTGGAGTGATCAGTGCAACTGTAGATGACATTTGAGATGTAGCTGGGTATCCAAACCTGTGTCTTTCTCTCTAATATTCTCAATTTTATGGCAAGAAAGCAGAAGTTATTCCTAAGCGTGTGTTTGCCTCTTGCCTTCTCACAGCACAAATTTCAGTAGGCTATCAGCAAGCTCTGGGAAGCCAAGCAATTTATGACAGACTTCTTAATGATGGCCCATTAATTTACTGATAGTCTGTTAGGTGCTTCTACAGAGCAGCTTTGTCAAAATACATCTCAGCAAATTTAAGGAGCTCTGGAACATCACAGACCATGACTCTCTTTCAGCTGAATCAATGATAAATTTGAATACGCTGCAATATTGCAGTGTTTAATTTTTTTTTCTTTTCAAGAGGAAAGTATGTCATACGAAATAACCTCAATTATTAAGTGATATTAAGATTCATAATTATTATTTTGTTCTCTCCAAACATAGAATGGAGTTATTACATCCCTTTCTACCTTGTTTGCTTGAACATTTTACTGCCCAGCAACATGCAAATTTCCTGGTCTGAGGTTTCTGCTGGTAAGGAAGAATAACTCCTGGCTTCCACGTTGTATTATTTCACACTCATAGGCCTACAAACAGAAGTTGGTTTTTTTCAGGATCCATGCTCAGTATAGCTCCAAGCTGGACACTGGTAAGAGTCTTCTCGATATTTGTCCACACAGCTGCTGTATGTATGCTATTGCATATGTATTGCCAGCTGCAGATTGTTACAAAGGCTTAATGGCATCCTTGTAGATTTGGCACAATAACAGGACTACAACCTTTTTGAGTGCAACTCATATCTGAATTAAATTTTGAATTCTTGGCATCAGTGCTGTCCAAAGTTCACATAAATTCAGATACAGCATGTCTAATCTTTAATGATCAAAGCTATACGAAGCATAATTTAAGTATTGATTTAAGTATTGCTCAGTAAATTAAATTTTAAAATTGATGTTAAATAAAGATCAGGTTCAAATCACACTAGACCCAGAGAAATCCCTTTCTTGAAAACTTTACCATTGAATGTGCTTGATTCCTGTGTTTGGGATACTCACTCATGACTTTCTCTAGAAAACCATTCACAGAAATCTGTTTATTCAGTAGGTCAACATTTATCTTCAAATGTAAACATTTTACGACCAAATAGGGACTGCTAATAGAACATGGTACTTTAAAAAAGATGATCCCGTGAAAGATGTTCTTGAAAGATGTTGGCTTGCCACTTTTACTCTTCAGGAAGCATGAATTTATTCATAATCCAAATTTTACTTTTCCTGGAGGACTTCCTAGCATTTGCAGAATCAGTAAAATTATCAGATTGCAAAGACCTACAGAGCAAAAACTCCTTAAACTACCACATTTTTAACCATTTTTAAAATTGTTTTGCTTCCATCTACTCATACTCAACATTCTGTGAACATCTGAGAACAGAGCTCTTTCTTCTGCAGATTAACTTTTTCTGCTTTCTCAGCTAAACTGTGCAAGCCTAACATCCACAACAGTGAGGACCTGAGGCTGCCCTTCTATTGACAAAAACAGTGCAGAATGGAGCTCTAAAACGGGTGAACAAAAGATGTTCAGTATTTCTTACGTGCCATAATTTTCTTAAGAAAAATACATAAAACCTACATGCATAAGCATGGAAATACATATTAGAGGGAAGTTTACTGTAGTAATTTCTGTATTTAAGAAAAGTACACAGTGATGAAGAGCTGAATGCATAGAAGGAAAACTTGAAAAATTAAAATTAATATGAATCAATTAGATTACTCAATGAACTGATACTCTGCTTTAGCTATTTTCAGTCTGGAAATGATTTTACAGTTATCTATCAGTATATTTTAATTTCAAAGAAAAATTTTCTTCTCAGACAACCTGTGTGAGTAATCTATCTAATCAATGATGTCATACGTTTTACAGTACCTGCAGTGGGAAATATATTCAGACATTACGTACTACTAATCATTATTAACATCCAACATAAATTCTGTTGTTTTAGTAATACTGTTTTATCATCAGTCCTTAATATACTGTAATTGTGTTTTCAAAATACATTCCTTGTGATTTCTCAGCTCACTTGCAGTAAAAAATGAATACCCATTGCTGGAATGACACTTACTTACAATGCAGAAAACAAATACGTAACTGTGTGAAAAATTAAAACTCAGAAAAAGTGGTGTAATGAATAATGGTCACAGTAACATATTTGTGCAAGGGAATTATTTTTTTTCTCTTCTTATTTTACCAATCCACAGTAAAAATAATTGTCTACACATCAGATATTCTGAGGAAATGATAGAACTTCCTGTTCTCTCACATCTGGAACATTAGCAAGCTCAACCTCCAAAAAAATAAAGGCTAAATAATTTACCACGCTGTTTATTTCAAAGACCTCCTTCCAGAATTAAAGGAAATCTATTTGCATGTTTCTAAAGGCATTGTTCCTTCAGTCTGTGATGTTCATCAGTCAGGTTTGCTGCTTTTGTTTTTGTAATCTAAATAAATATAGTTCAATGGTTTGGAACTCCACGGTTATCCCAGCGGATTCCTCTATATCTATTGTGTAAGGCAGAACTAGGGGAAGCAAAGGATGACTAATTTTATGTACATGAAATGATGGAAGCAAGTGGAAATCTCTATGGTCTGCTATAATCTGCCACTCTTGTAAAGCCTAGTGAGATGACAGCTTCTGAACCTCTCACAGTTAAGCTGGTATTTTCCATTTTTCACTCATTACAACTTAACTAAAGTCAGCCGTAATAAATTCTGTGTAGCCATTACTTGTCTATAGTTTTCATAGCAAAGAAAACCTCTGAAAAAGTCTCTCCATCAAAGACTCTGACTGTACCTTTAGCAGAGCTTTGCAGGAACAAGATTTTCTATTTTGTGGGAAATTATACAAAATGAATTTGAAACTGTAAATAAAGAATTTTAAAATTTCCTGGTATTTCCTTTGAATCAAGTTATTCTAGTATTTCCAACCAAAACAGTACTAAAATTGACTTATACTTGGCAAGTATCTTCATTTTAGCAAAATATGGAATAAAAATAACTAAGCAGCGTTGGTTGATGCCACCGCTAACTGCGTCCCAAACCCATCACCTGTTCTTCTATAAAATGGCTCCAGGCAGAATCACACAATGCAGAACTGAGCCCAAGGCTATACAGTATGGAAGTCAATACATAACTGAAACAAGCTACACAACGGGAGAATTTTGCTCTAAGCCTGTCCTTTACACTGTCTTTCCCAGAGAAGCTGTGGATAC